>BLSH010160657.1:588886-601545 GCA_018402905.1 Glandirana rugosa | reverse complement strand
GCCCCCCCCCCCCCCCCCGTCACAGCACTGCAGTTATCCTTGCTGCTATTGAGCAAAGTAGCTCTGCTTTGTTGGTCAGAATCGATCACTTGGCTGAGGAGTGCGCACTTATAGGAAACGACCTATACAAAATCAGTGGCAGACTGTCGGAATCCGATGCCAGGATCTCTGCCAATGAGGATCTCGCGGCCTCTCGTATGAACATCATTGCGAACTTGCAACACACCGTCCAACTGCTCATCTCCAAATCGGACTCGGACAACGCCGAAATCGTAGCCAGACGCAACAACGTCCGGGTACTGAGCCTCCCTGAGTGGGACCACCCAGCACTTTTTGTCAAAGACTTCTTCAAAACTCCCCTGGGCCTTACGGATCTCCCTCCAACTTGCGTGGTCGAATGCGCCCACGGGCCGAGCCATCCCCGGTGCTAATCCGAGACCCTTTCTGGTCTGCTTCCTCAATTTTAGGGACCGGGACAAAATCCTTTCTGAAGCACGTAAACCTCCTACTCTCACTCACGGCAGCTCCTCTATTATGCTTTTCCCGGATTTTTCGGCGGAACTACAGCACAAAAGGAAGACGTTCAATGAGGTCCGCAGGCGCCTACGTGAGAAAGGCATCAAATACAGCATGTTATACCGCAGCTGCCTCAGGGTCCCGCACAATGGGTCGGTCCGCTTCTTTGATACCCCATCTGATGCGGATGACTGGCTGAACACTCTGAAATAATCACCGCCTTGGTACTGGCATCCCACTACCCCTGGAGTGAGCCGGCATTTGCAGGTCCAACTATGCCTTTATCCTATGCTACTCATCCCTTCCCAACGGAGCTGCTTAGTAGACTAGAACACTAGGCTACACATGGTTTCCCCCTTGCAGTGGTGGGAGAGTCGTTCCAGTCCACCCCCCCCATTCGTCTTCCAAGAAGTGACTTTGGTCTCCTATGTGGATCAGCACTCTGGAGGTCCTATACCTGAAATAATAGAGGATTTTTCTTCACACTAGTTTGCTTTGTTTCGGGACTGAAAACTTCTAGCCTAGTTATGTTGGGGTATTGTCTAGTTAGGTGTTTTTCAATTGTGTGTCTATTGTTTATTGACAATGTGCTCACGACTCTCTATACAAATGGTTTCAGGGTAAGCCTATCATGCTACAATCTGTCTCCAATCAGTAGGGGCCCTCGGGTAATGTCTAATTCTCTGTTTACATGTGTGCTGTTTATCTATGGCTCTTACTGGGGTTAAACTAGTCTCGGGGAACGTGCGAGGCCTCAATGATCTATTGAAATGATCATTAATATTTAAATTCTTAAACTCGCACAAACCCTGCATGTTGTTTTTTTTGCGAGACACATCTCACGGGCTCCTGAATCCTGGCTCTGCGCAGGCCCTGGGTGCGGCAGGCCTTCCATGCCACATACTCCTCTTATCCTAGAGGGGTCTGGATTCTTATTAAGAAGTCTCTCCCTTGCAAAGTCCTTAAAATATCACGGATCCTGGTGGGAGATTTATTACTCTTTTGATTGAAGTCTATTCCTTAACGTGGGCCCTTGTAAACATATATTTGCCCCCACCAGTGGAGCATGACTTATTGTATACTATTTCTGAAAAACTGGCCCCCCTCCTAGCCTTTCATGTTATTATTGCTGGATACTTTAATGCTGTCCTAGACGCAGCCCTAGACTCCTCTAACCCTAACCGTATGACATCTGTGGAACTGAGGGAATGGATTGACACCTTTTGCTCTTGGAGTTGTGGCGTTGGAAACATGCTGACACCAAAGCGTTTTCCTGTATATCATCCACTCATAAATCTGGGTCCAGGATAGACCTTGCTTTTGGTAATACTCAGGTCTTAACTAGACTTTCTGGGGCCTCGTACCTTCCAGCAGGACTCTCGGACCACTCACCCCTGGAGTTAAGTCTTCAGGTGGGAGAGCGGAGAGACTCCGGAGCTTGGAGACTAGCACCTAGATGGATTCAGAATGAGAAGGTGTCTGAAATAATCAATCCACAAGTCGATCTCTACTGGTCGGTTAATGAAGACACCACCTCGCCAGAGATGGTTTGGGAAGCCTTTAAGGCCACCATTAGGGGATGTTACATTGCAGCTATTAAAGCTGTGTGATTGGACCATAAAGCCACCACAGCTCAGCTAGAGTCACGAGAGGCTGACGCCTCTGCGGCCTTTGCTGAACACCACCTCTCATAGGTTTCTACACCTGGCTAAGGCTAGAAGAGAGTTAACCCTGAATTTTACCTCTTACTCATTCTGATGCTAAAGTGCTGGCGGGCAGATTGTTCGAGTCGGGGGACAAAAATGGCCGCCTCCTGGCCAACTTGGTAGCAGAGCCCCAGTATCAGACGGTGGTCTCCGAGCTGCTGTCTGGTGGTGGGTGTATAGACACCACCAAGGCCATCTTGCAGGAGTTTGGTGCCTTCTTTGCGGTTGCCAGTAGAGCTCCCCAGTGTCTCCCCCCTCGGTTAATATTTTATCTGAGTTGGAGAAATTATCCTTACCGAGGTTGTGGAGGAGGAGGGGGGGGGGATGCTGGATGCGCCAATCTCCATCCATGAGGTGGAGTTGGCCTTTGCCTCCCTCCCTCCCTCAAAGACTCCTGGTCCGGATGGGCTCCCTGGAAACTGCTATCGGCAATATGCTGCAAAGCTAGCACCTAGACTGCAAAGGTTGTACGTGCATTGCTTCGAATCGAGATCATTGCCTTCTTCAATGTACAATGCACATATTATTCTGCTCCCTAAGCCTGGCAAGGACCCGAGGCGTTGCGCCTCCTATCGTCCCATTTCTCTGCTTAACTGCGACCTTAAAATTTTAGCTAAGGTCCTGACTAACAGACTGGTGGGTGTGCTGCCTGCCTTGATAGACATAGACCATCTACAGCTCCCCTCTTCCTCCCCCCTCCCAGTCACGTGTGTTAGTCGCCTTTTGATATAGAAAAGGTGTTTGATATGGTGACATGGGAGTTTATGCAAGCAGCCTTGAAGGCTTTTGGTTTTGGCCCATCCTTCTGTAAATGAGTAAATATACTATACAAGTCCCCAACGGCACAGGTTAAATTAGGCGGCCACCTCTCTGCTCCCTTCTCAGAGAGGGGTACCAGACAGGGATGCCCCCTGTCCCCCCGTTCCTGTTCGCCCTGGCCATGGAACCTTCGATCGTGGCCTTGCGGCGTTCGGAGGCAGTGGTGGGCATTAAGGTGGGCTCCATTACTGAAAAATTGGCTTTGTATGCGGACGACCTGCTGTTTCTCAGTGACCCCGGACCCTCCCTGTCTGCGGCTCTGCAGATTATCTCTAACTTCTCTGCACAGTGAGGATTGAGAGTGAATTGGAATAAATCCCAAATCATGCCCATACATCAGCAGGCTCTGGGACGGAGGGCATCCTCTGTTCCCCTTCAATGGGCATCTTCCATTCGCTATCTAGGAATTACCATCTCTCCCAGAGTCTCAGACTTTATCTCCTTAAATCTTCTTCCCTTGCTCACACAGCTTAAACAGTGGCTCAGGGCCTGGGACAATCTTCCTCTCTCTCTTAGTGGGAGAATCAATTTGGTGAAGATGAAGATTCTCCCAGTTTTTCTGTATCCCCTGAGACATGCCCCTATATGGATTCCAAAGTCCTTCTTTCGCCAATTTTGACTCAATTATTTTACCCTTTTTTGTGAAGGGCCTAACCTCCCAGATTGAACAAAGCCATTCTTAAACACCCTTGGTTGGAAGGGGGTCTGGCGTGCCCTGACCTCAAAACTATTTTATACGGCTCTGCTTAACCACGCCCATAACTAGGCAATTTCAGATGACTCCAATGCGGCTGTGGTCTTGGAGGCGGCGCTCTTGGGGTCCTATGAGTCTCTGGGAAACAGTTTGTATAGGGGAGTCAATTCACAATTCCCCCTCACGGTATCTATGAGGGCAGTGATAAGGGCTTGGCAGCTTCTGGTATATAAAAAGCACTTTGATCCTCATACGTGGTCCCCAGAGGTTCCCCTTTGGCTCAACCCACAGCTTTCTGAATTCTTAACAGACCCAGGCTTCTGGGCGGCGAAGGGGTCAAGAGGCTAGACCATCTGTTAGTGGCTGGCCACTTCCCTTCCTTCGACTTCTTTTAAGGAGCATTCGGGCTTCTAAACTGACAATTTTTTTAAATAGCTACAGATCCGCCACGCTTTCAACTCGCAGTTCAGCCCTCGTCCTCCGTCACTACTCCGATCAAACTTGGAATCCGCTATTCAGGATGTCTCTTTGGCAAAAGCCACATCCTCAATCTATAAAGCTCTTCAACCTTCAGTCCTCTTTGCAATGGAGAGTTTGTTCAATAAATGGAAGAGCGTGTGCCCTGGGCTGGAGGCTGGGGGCGGAGGACTGGGAGGATATGTGGGAATACCCATTCATTCAACTGATCTCAGCCAGGGATCCACACAGTGTAGTACCTTAATTCAGTTTAAGGTACTACACTGTGTATATGATGCCACATAATCTATTTAAAATATATCCTAACTCTCTAATGGCCTGCTGGAAATGTGGGAGCGCTGGGGCTGACTTTGTTCATATGTTCTGGACATGCCCCAAAATCCAGAATTTCTTGGAGGGAATCACTGCCTATATTAAATCCCTCACTATGATTCATGTCCCTTTTTTGAAGGCAGAGATCAGCTTGGTGGGCGATTTGGCTCATCGCCGGGCAACCAGAACTCTTATTGGATTGCTTCTCTTCTACGCCAGGAAAGCCATACTCCTGCATTGGAGGCAGGCTTTGGCTCCCTCCCTTAACTCCTGGAAATCTATGATCAACTCTATAGTTCCTCTGTATAAAGCTACGTATACTGCTAGGGGTGTCCAACCAAGTTTGAAAAGATTTGGCATATATGGTTGGAATCGGAATCCTCTAATGCGTCCCAGTAAATCTCTCTTCGGTATGTTCCGAGGCTAGGAGATGGTTGCTTATAAGGACATGTTTCTCCCTGGCTTCTACTGGTAATTACGTGTCATGGTTCTGCATGAAGCTTTTGAGTTACACTCATTCTACTGTAATACCCTATGACTCCAGGGTGTTGGGTGGTTGTGAGCACTTTCAGTTAAGTAGTCTGTTTTTAAGCTTTTAAGTTGCTAAGTGGTTTATTTGTTTTAAGCCTGGGTATGCCCTAAAGGCTTTGTTTTGTAAATAAAAAAAAAAACAAAAAAAAAATGAATTCTCTCAAACAGAATTTTCAAAAAAAATGTCTCGCTCCTTTTCTGTCTTCTGACGCAGGAGATGAGACATTCAGCCTGGGTCAGTGCCTGTCTCCAGAAGCTCCTGCCTTCTCAGTCACGGCTGCAGCCGCAAAACAGATGCAGGATCCTGGCCACTGGGATCTCCTCCACAGCTTGCAGTGAGTAACCCCGCTAAAGACTCCACAACTTAGACCCCCCCCCCACTGCACAATTGACTGAGCAAACCCTATGGGCCTTTCTCCAACAGCTCCCCACAAGAGCCGACTTTGAGGCTCTAGCTGATCGGGTGGAATCTGCATTGAGAGGAGAGCTGCAGGAACTTAAACAAGAAATGTCTGAGATGATAGAATAACAGCATTAGAACAGGATAAAGGGGTTGTGGCTCATACTGTCGATCACCTCCAATCTGCCCATACTGATCTAACTGACCAAATCGTACAGCTCCATCTACTTCTTGATGACCTGGAAAATCGCAACCGCAGACCGAACATCCGGCTTAGAGGCTTACCAGAGCAGGTAATGCAGGCAGCGCTCCGTTCACACGTTACTGCCATCTTTAACAGATACTTGGATCGCCCCCCAGAAACTGAGGTTGACATTGATCGGGTTCACCGTAATCTCAACCCTAGATCTCCAATTCAAGACAAACCAAGGGATGTGCTCTGCCGACTGCATGCCTACAAGCTTAAGGAAGCTATTTTGGAGCAAGCACGGAGAGTAGGAGTGCTGGAATTTGATAGAGCCCATGTCCACCTCCTGCCAGACATTTCTAGAAAGTCCATACTAATGCGCAGAGAACCCTTACTTAAACCCTTGCTGGAAAGGATAGTGGAGCTGGGAATGTCCTACACCTGGGGTCACCCTTTCCACCTTAAAGTACGCAAAGGCAGTTGCTCCTTCTCGTTGCACTACCCTTCGCAGAGATGGATCCCATGCCAGTTCCTAACTGGCTCAACACTGATGTTTCCTTGGATCCCCCAGCCAGTGCTCCCCAGGATAGGTCTCAACAGACCCAAGATGATTGATTCCGCAGGAACAGACAATACTCGTCACGGAATGATGGACGACGCTAATTATCTTTTCATATTTACTGTGTGGTATTTCTATCTTGGGGTCGATATACACTTAATGAACTACAACGAAAAATCCTTTTTGCCTGAAACATTCACTAAAGGGGAAAGATATATGTTTATAGCTTAAATAGGGGATACCTGGCTCATAAAACTTAACGTTAAACTCATTAAACTCTCCACAGGATGTGGAAACCTTGCAAGAAGATCTGAACAAATTAATGGGGTGGGCAGACAAATGGCAAATGAGATTTAACGTAGAAAAATGTAAGAATGCATTTGGGTACCAAGAACATGAAGAACGCAAACTACTCACTGGGGGGGAGCCCCTGGGGGAAACTAGGATGGAAAAAGTCCTAGGGGTCCTAGTAGAGAACAGGCTCAGCAGTGGCATGCAATGCCAAGTTGCTGCAAGCAAAGCCAACAAAGTGTTGGCATGCATCAAGAAAGGGATTAACTTCAGGGATAAATCAATAATTCTCCCACTATACAAGTCTCTGGTGAGGCCACACCTGGAGTATGCCATCCAGTTCTGGGCACCAGTCCTCAGGAAGGATGTCCAGGTATTGGAAAGGGTTCAGAGAAGGGCCACAAAGCTAATTAAGGGATTGGAGGATCGCAGTCATGGGGAGAGATTACAAGCACTGAACTTATTCTCTCTGGAGAAAAGACGCTTGAGAGGGGATATGATTTTAATGTACAAATACTGTACTGGTGACCCCACTATAGGGACAAAACTATTCGGAGCAAGGGAGTACACAAAGACACGCGGCCATTCACTAAGAATAGAGGAAAGGCGGTTTAACCTTAAAATGCGTAGAGGTTTCTTTAAGGTAAGAGCAGTGAGAATGTGGAATTGTCTTCCACAAGCAGTGGTCTCTGCCGGGAGTATAGATACATTCAAAAAACTACTAAATGCACACCTAAGGGACCAAAGCATTGAGGGATATACAATGTAATACTGACATGAAAACGCACACATAGGTTGGACTTGATGGACTTGTCTTTTTTCAACCTCACTAACTATGTAACATTAATGTCTATACCTCAGGTAATATATACCACTTAACGGTTGCACTCTCCAAGATGGAATAACGAGTCTCATACTGCTATTCCTTTGGGGACACTGACTAGTTCCATTGGGAGGTTGCATTCATGATTGGACTCCCTTATGATCCTGGGAGGGCACCAGTGGTCTCGTGTGTAGGGAGCAGCTCACTCGCGCTACCAACTTTTATCAGAAAGCGGGCATCCCCCATCATTGTTACCAAACCCATCCTCGCATAACCCTTGTTACAAATGGGAACCAAACCATTGGCTAACATAACCTCAGGGAGACACAAACCACCTCCTCTTCCTCGGCTGATTATTGTAAATAATCCCGCTCCCTGGTTACTCCGGTGGCAGAGATGGGGTGATCCTTGCATAGGAATGTAACTGCTCCTTCTGCGTGCATGAGACCGTGTGGTGGACACCCTCGAGATGGGTTTAATTTATATGTCACAAGACCGGTAAATATACCGAACAGCCTACTCTGTTTGTTAAGATGGTACATTTTGTGCCTGCGAAATGCTGTACTAATGCTTGCTCACTGCAATTGGTTGGCTGTGCCTGTACAGGGACCCTTGACCTTCCCAAACTTGCAAAAGGGGGCACAGCTTAATTTTTCTTTTGTTTGCCATAACAAACTGACCACTAAACAACCGCGTTACTAGTTACGGGCTCTTGCTCTGGGAGATGCGCATAATTTAAAGTTACTATGCACTTGTATTCAGTCTTTTTTGCATTGGGGCTGGTGGGAGCCCCTTGGGTCGAGGCTCTTCATCCGAAAGTGCCTTACTGCTTCCCACTCTAGGCCTTCTCTGCCCTGGTGGCAGTAGCTCTGCTCTCTAGGAGCATTAGTTTTGTTTCCCTGTGGTGGTTCTTCTTCTCCTTCTCCTTCTCCTCCCTCCTCCTCCTCCTCGCTGTGGTTGAGACAAGCGGACACTATTGCACATTTTTTGGTCCTGCCCCAAATTATCCAGATTCTGGAGCGATATACTCTCCATTATACAAAAGTGTGAAATTTTCATCAGACCCCACTTTTTTTTCTTATTGCATGTCTCCAAGGTGCCTCCCAGGAGCTATAAAAAGTCACTTGTGCGTCACCTAGTGAATGCTGCAAAAGCTTGCATACCCTTATACTGGAAACGCCCTGACCCACCAACAACCGCTCTCTGGTTACAGAAAGTGGGAGTGGTAAGTAAGATGGAAGATCTGGTTCTGACATCCCAACTCAAAACGAAGAGGTATTCTAAGACCTGGAGTCAATGGAATATATTTGTTATCAGATCAAGGCAAAGCCATTCTTGGAACCTGATTCATGCTAGAATGGTAAAGGGTAATTGGCATTGAGTGCAATAGTACCATTGTCGGCTGCCCCCCCCCCTTTTTCTTGACATGATGGGGAGTTTGACTGTAGGAAAAAACAGCAGCAGTAAAAACGTTGAGTGTGCATGAGGCCTTACAGCCAGCAATGGATTTTCCTGGGTGATTGCTTTTATATCCCTGAGACAAGGCCCTCTGAGTGTCTGCTCGGTGCATAGACATTCATGTTTAGCTACAGCAATTATGTTAAATTTATAGAAAGCTCTGTAAGAAAGGTCTTTTGGTGGTGAGCTCTTTCATCACCTACTGATGTCTGAGACCTGGAGTGTATACATTTACCTTTGTGGCCATGAAAACTGTGACTTGTCTGATTCCTGTGCTCTGCTCCACAGCTGGCCAGCTGTTGGGGAAATCTTCACGGTCTTGGCATGAAACCAGCAACTGATTCTGGTTCAGGGTAATCGGCCGTGTTCTGCCACTTTTGTGGTAACGCTGTTTGGGTCAGGCATATGGATATCAGGTAAATGTAATACACATTTCATTTACGCTCACATCGTCCTAATCTGAGGATCAATGTTTTCTTGAAGATGTAGAAGTAAACCTGACATCCATATTAAACTTGTAACCATAAGGATTAATACACATGCACGTTTGCAGGCACAGATGTCATTAGTGTAACATTTCTGACACTCTTCCATGGCCTCGAAGCCACAGGTGGCGTGAACAGCCTATGATAGAAGTGAATGGCTGTCTGTGTTTGTACTCGTGTGTACCTGGGCATGCGTGCATGTGTTTCCTGTTTTGGGAATATGTGGTCTGCGTGGGTAAATGCCTGTGCAAAATAGTATCATGTTGATGGTATATGAGAGTACTAGTGTTGCACCGATACTTAGCATTTGCACGAGTACTTGTGCAAATGCTCTGATATTAAAACTGATACCTTCAAGTCCGCAGATTTGTAAGCCCTGGTTTACACCAGTGAGATTTGACAGTTTGAAATTGCATGACAAGTCGCACCCCATTGCTGGAAATGGAACTGGTCAAGTCACAGCAATTTTGAAAAAGGTTCCTGCACTGCTTTTTTGCAATTTTCATTGCGTCAAACATTGACGTCCTGTTAAATGGAGTCTCAAGCTACAATGAAATTGGAGGTCCAAATCACACTGATCTGCGGCTTTGAAATCGCGCTGAAGTAGTGCAATTTCAAAGCTGCTATGGTGTGAACCAGGGAGTGTAAAAAAAAAAACCAAAAAAACAAATGCATCCAAGGGCAAAATGGGTATCGGTATGCTTGGGCTTAAACTGGTATCAATGCATCCCTAATGAGGAGTACAGCCTTTCAGCAGAGTGGGATGTGACACAAACCACCTCATTACAATGCGGCTGTGGTGAATAGAACTCTATTGTAATGTCACTGAGGAAAAAAGTGACCAGTGTTTTTTGCCAGAATTGGAACACTGGCACTGTGGATACCAGCGGCTGTGCGACTAGCATGGTTCTCTGGTGTGAAGTTTCCCCTTTAATGGGTTGTATTAAAATATAATAGTACCCATTATTTGTTAGCTTTTGGTAGGGTACAGAAGGGGGGAAACCCCTTTCTGTTTTTCCTGTTTGTCCCATTGAGGAGATTTAAATTCTTGTCCCGAAACACAAGCGAGATAGAAACTCCCCAAAGTTAGGGATGTCTTCTCTTAGGCTCCTTTCACACTGCCGTGGTTTTGACTCAATTTCAGGGAATGTCTGTGTGGCGCTTAGGAGCGGCTGGATTTGATGATATAATTTACTACTCTGACAGTACAACCCTTTAAGCAAACACGACCCCTCTGGCACACCAGATTCCACTATGGAGTGATACTCTAACAATTAACACTGAGTCTAAGATGCAGTTATTCAAATCAGTGTTTACTGTATAAACTGCAGAAATCAGTGTAATGACATCTGCAATGAAGTTCAACATTCAACAATTAAAGGGTTGACACAAATATGCATACATGTAGCTGTCTCAGTAAAACAGGTGATCCAATGTGATGTCACCACCTTCCCTGCCAATGGGGGACTCCCTGAACAGAGGGTTAGATTGTCTCCCAATGTCAGGAATGTGCTTTAAAGAACCACATTTAAATACTACAACATATCCCAAGCTTAAAACAATAGTCTCTCAGTCCCTAGCAGAGCTCTGCACTTAGTCTTTAGTTGGTGCACTTTTATGAGTCTTCTTTTAGGAGGGGCCCTGAAAGCATGTAATGTTGATCAACTCGTTTGTAATCCAGAGGCAGAGATGAATAGAACAGGTAATATAGGATCCGTCACTGTGAGGTAATATCAAGGGCTGATGCACTCCTTCAGCACTCTGCCTTCAGATATACTCAAGTTAACACAGTTATAACAGTCACGGATTTAGTCGGGTCTTTCTTTTTCTCACCAATCCTGGGCTCTCTAGGCCACAACCGTGCTGATACTGCTACAACAGGGCGAGCGTCCGACTGACACTCCAGCCCAATCAGTCTCTGTGGAATCCGCTACTTAAGCAAATCTTCAGCCTTTGATCGCAATGATCACCACCACGATCGATGCTTGGGTGAGTCGATCTCCTGGCAGTCTGAGATATTCACTCACACCCAGCCCCCTGGAGCTTTGCCTTTCTCTCCACACACGAGGCTGCTCTCCTTCCTGTTAACCTTTTGCCTTCAGAGAGCACACAGGGATTTGTAGTAGTTGTAGTCTGAATCCCAACATTTCAAATGCCATTTCCCAGAATACAGTTCTGCCTGTTGAGGCTTCCCCTAAGATGGCTGACTTCAAGCTCCAATCAACAGACAGAAACCAACGCAAGTCAGGCTGTACTAGCAAATGAGGGAGGGGGACAAATCCCTCTTTGACTGAAGCAGGCTGTGTCACTAATACAGGATTTTATCTCTGCTACACCTGTGTAGACTTGAGGTCTTAGGACCTCAACTCACATTAAACTCAGACCAAAGTAGTGCAGGGACTACTTTAAAGTCGCACAGATATGAATGGTTATCATTTGGACATCAGTTGCGCGACAAGTCGTACCCCATGATTCCCAAGTCGCACAAGTGTGAAAGGGGCCTTAGTTGTCATAAAAGCAAGTATCTGTATTGGAAGATTTCTCCTTCTGTTGGATGTTTGCTTCCAGTCAACAATTGTTGCCAGCATTAATAGGGTGAATATTTCCAGCAGGGTCACGGACGTGAGTAAGGGCCAGTTCACACCTGCAGCGGCGCGACTTGAGGAGTCCCGCTCGAGGCGACTTCAGCGCAGCTTGCAGGAGACTTCTATCATAGAAGTTAATGCAAGCCGCGCTGAGGCTGCCCCGAAAATAGTGCAGCAACTTTTTTTTCTAAGTCGGAGCGACTTGAGTCGCTTCTATTGGAACAGTTCCATTGCACTGCATTGAGGTGACTTGTCAGGCAACTCAAGTCGTCTGACAAGTCGCCCAAATGTGAACGGCCCTAAGAACTCGAAAGGGTTTAAAATCCCATCCCTACTCTGCTCAAACAATAATCAAAAAAATGGTTTAGATACTTTTCACAATGGTGTGTGTGTGTGTGTGTGTGTGTGTGTGTGTGTGTGTGTGTGTGTGTGTGTGTGTGTATAGAAGTGTGTGTGTGTGTGTGTGTGTGTGTGTGTGTGTGTGTGTGTGTGTGTGTGTGTGTGGTAACACTTTTCATAGATTTGGTAAAAAAACTAATAACAAACTCGTCTCATCCCTACCCTAAAATTTGGGAAAGCTCAAGAATCCCGGCAAGTGTAAACCCGCTGAACAGTCTGCTGAACTCAACGGACTGTTCAGTGGAGTTACGTCACGTTACCTTGACAAGGTTATCTTCGCTGAGTTCAGCGAGGCTGAATCTTTTTTTTCAACGACGTGATAAAAGCCCCGTCGGAGTCGCGCCGAACGTAATTGAAGATACTATCTTCAGAGGACGTTCGACGCGACTTCAGCGGAGCTCGCCCTGAGGAGTTCAG
>BLSH010160657.1:522748-541945 GCA_018402905.1 Glandirana rugosa | reverse complement strand
TTGGGGACGTCCCCACAAAGTCATGAAGAGCTGCGTCTGTCAGTGAACGTAGGCGAAAAAGGGATTTTATTAAAACTTACCGTAAAATCCTTTTCTCCGAGTTCACTGACAGACGCAGCACCCACCCCTCTGGGCTCTATTTTGGTACGGCTTGTGTACAAACTGGAGAGCTCCTCTGTGAGGGGGGGGTTTTAATGTAGGAAAAGAGGACGGCCCCCAGGGGAGGGGCCAGCTGATTTCTTTTCCCTGCCTAGTTAACTCCTGGTAGGACGAACATAAAACCCACAAAGTCATGAAGAGCTGCGTCTGTCAGTGAACTCGGAGAAAAGGATTTTACGGTAAGTTTTAATAAAATCCCTTTTTTTCAACAGTATTAAACATAATGTATAGTAGCTTTGTATATAAATTACTTCTTATGGTCAGGGCTAAATATCTTTGGCAGTTGTGGCTGTTTTTCACATATTTGTCTATTTAATTTTAGCATGTGGAGAAGTTATTTTTCATTTGTGAAAATGTCTGTAAATGTTAATTTGCTCTTTGGAAAATGTGCCACATTATAACATTAGCCAAATAAATATGAGCAAGCACAAGAGGCTCTCACCGCTGGCTGTTCTCAGTGACAGACTATCACATCACATGTATGGCCACTTTTAACTTGGTAATTCAGAGAATGTTTATCGAGGTGTGTGTGTGTGTGTGTGTGTGTGTGTTTACCTTGTTCTACAATAACCAAGCATGAATTTTACTCCTAAATTCTTCATTCAGGTTTGTTTTAAGTTTACTCTTGCTGTGGTCAGCCTTTTCTGCACATATGCTAGATGTTTCTGAAATATTCTTTGACAGTCAAGTACAGTCACATTCTTGGATACATGGTGTAGAAGCATGAATTCCATTGTATGTGAATTTAATACCTCTCTGCCCCTATGCAGCGCTCCAGCTATTCACCTCCCCTATATTGTGCAAGAACAGAAAGTTTCACAACCATTATAAACTTACACCACCTCTTGTGTACTTCTTCATTCTAGAATTAGTCATTTTATATTTGTGTGCAGCTCACACATGAATTGTGTGTGTGTGTGTGTGTGTGTGTGTGTGTGTTTTTTTTGTTTTTTGTTTTTCTCAACCAGTGGGTTGAACAAGAAAAAAAAAAGTACTCTATTCCCCTATCCACACATTCAAGGTGGATGAAGGAATCCTTCCCATTGCAGTCCTGTGTTCAGACAGTCTGGAGACTTCCCCCCCACCATCAGAATATGTGGATCAGTGCTGATCCGGTGGCAAAAACCTTGCCCATGGATGGAAAGTTGACTGGTCCCTGCTGAACCGGCCGATATTGATCCTTGTATGGCCGGCTAAATTGTGGCATTTGCATGCATTGTAGAAATATAATTCTTTGAAGTCTGAGTCGCTCTCACATCTTGCTGCTTGACATTAAATTACTTTCATAAATTGGTTCTGTAAATCAAGGCTGACCACAGGTCAGCCTGAATTTGTAGGAGTCTGGCTCGTGTATAATCCAGCCTCCATCTACAATGTTTCTCGGCGTTTCCTGTTTACATTTGTTCCAGGGGTGTTTCGTAATTTCCAGTTTCTGGGTCGTCAGGAGGTCTCAAGGTGTGAGGTGCAGTGTGTGTGGTCCGCACGAATCTCGGTGGGGTGTCTGATTACGGGCTGGGTAAGTGGGGCCGGGTGCCTGGTTTTCACGGCGCACACGTTTTTTTCATGGAACTTGCAGCCTCCCGCAAGGAGGTGGCTAAAGGGAGCATGTAGCATGGGCACTGCTGGGGTTAAAACGGCACCAGGGTCACACCGGCATTTCTTACAGGGGGACTTATGGCATGGTCCTGGTGTAGGGAGCGCTGCCATCCATGCACGATTTGCAACAAATTACTCTGTTAGCACAGGGCTCTTGTCACGCTTTGCACAGGACAGGCATGCTTCACACGGTTTCTGGGAGCTCTCACGATGCCTCTCCTTACCATCATATAGGGCTGAAGACCACAGGGCGGGCACAGCTCCGGTTGGTCAGGGACATGCAGTGGGCAAAGGTTACCGGCCTTCCAGCTAGGACCACTGCCAGGTATTACGTAGGAGTATTCTAGAGCTGGGCTCACCTCCACCTGGTAGTGCGGGGCACATGCTCCCCATGCTGGGCACGACTTACATGCTACTCCATTGTCATCACTAAGCAATTAGAGCTGGGGTTGTAGTTGGTCAGTACAGGGGCACTTCGCAGTTGCAGTTTTTCACAGGGGTTCAATCTACAGGGTACGAAACACCACATCATTTCATGGTTGTTGGCTTGGCATATCTCACCGCCCACATTCAGGGGCCACAGAGGGGTACAGCAGATATTATTCCGGCTCAGCCGTCTTCGCATTTCATTTTTCCATTTGTTACGTTTCAATTTTAGTTGGGGCATGTCGCAGGGTGTTGGGGGTGGGGAGTTCCAGCCCACAGATTTTTACTGGGTTCTAATTTTGCTCCACTATTTCAATGTCAGAAAGCAGACGGCAACATGCAGCAATGTCAGCCATATTTGCATTGAATTGGCACAGCTTATGGGTAACGGGGACGCATTTCTGGTCTTAAACTGTCACGGTTGTCCTTCCGCCCACCTTAGGGTCACAGAGGAAGGTTCAGCACATAATTTCTGTAGGTAGGTCACAGCAGTCTACACGTAGGTAGAGGCATGTTGATAGCATTGGCAGGCACGAACAGAGGGGGGCAGGAACTGGAGGTTGGCACAATAGTGGCCCCCATTTCATATACACCCTTGTTATCGGGTTCATATCGGTCACTACCCCTTAAGTCAGGTCAATCTCAGGCGTTTGGGGGCTATCCTCACATACGGCTATCCAGGTGCTAGCGGTCTCAATTGGTTGGACAGTCTGGGGCCGCTAGCTTCCTGCAAGGGTGGATTCTAGGTATTCATTTTTCATGATTCATCATAGTTTGGGCACTTTTTCGGCCTCCACTCGATACGCACAGTCAGCTTGCGGTTTTCAGTGCAAGCAACACTCAGGCATAGCTGCATAGCAGTCGCATTTGGGCGATCGAAATTTAAAAAAAAAAAAAAAAAAAAAGGTGGTGGGGGGGCGGGGGGTCAGTAGGGTTGATCCCAGCGTTGCCCTGGGTCAGGTATCAGGTAGTAGCTGCTTTACTTTTTCCCTTTCTTAGTTTTGCTGTTTGCCCGAGTTCAGGTATGTCACTTCAGCAGACAGTCAGTAGCCAGATTGGTGAGTTTTGTTTAGGGTGGGGGGTAGATTCTTGTTTCAGGATGGGTTACTTGCTGGGATAGTTAGGTTTTAGCATGTTACTTGGGTTCCTTCTACTTTAGTCGTTTGACCAGGACGGACGCAAGGGAGTTTCATTCTGGAAATATCATTGGCTCATGTCTGTACGTATGGGCTTCAGTTTCATTTTTTTACACCACACGGCTAGGTTCAGTAGTTAGGTGTTGGCGTTACACCGGTATTTTTTTTTTTTTCATTACCTGTGACGTCTTCAGATACTAAGGGATTGAGTTGATTGTTTCTAATTGGCTTGTTCAGTGGCAAGTTTGCTCATCTGTTGCACATACAGTTGTGCTCATAAGTTTACATACCCTGGCGGAATTTATGATTTCTTGACCATTTTTCAGAGACAGTGAATAACACAAAAACATTTCTTTCACTCACGGTTTACTCTTTTTTTTTTAAATCATGACAACAGAAACTACCCAAATGACCCTGATCAAAAGTTTACATACCCTGGTGATTTTAGCCTGATAACATGCACACAAGTTGAAACAAAGGTTTGAATAGCTATTAAAGGTAACCATCCTCACCTGTGATCTGTTTGCTTGTAATTTGTGTATGTATGTATGTATGTATATATAATAATATATATATTAGTCAATGAGTTTCTAGACTCCTGACAGAACCTTGCATCTTTCATCCAGTGTTGCACTGACGTTTCTGGATTGAGTCATGGGGAAAGCAAAAGAATTGACAAAGGATCTGTGGGAAAAGGTAGTTGAACTGTATAAAACGGGAAAGGGATATAAAAAGATATCCAAGGAATTGAGAATGCCAATCAGCAGTGTTCAAACTCTGATCAAGAAGTGGAAAATGAGGGGTTCTTTTGAAACCAAACCACGGTCAGGTAGACCAACTAATAATTCAGCCACAACTGGCAGGAAAATTGTTCAGGATGCAAAGGAAAACCCACAAATAAATTCAGGACTCAGAAAACATTTGATGTGGCTGTTTCAAGATGCACAATAAGGAGGCACTTGAGGAAAGATGGGCTGCATGGTCCAGTCGCCAAAAGAAAGCCATTAGTACGCAAATGCCACAAAGTATCCCACTTACAATACGCCAAACAGAAGAGGCAAGCCTCAAACCTAGCGCAAAGTCATTTGGAGTGAGATCAAAATTGAGCTTTTTGGCCACAACCATAAACGTTACATTTGGAGAGGAGACAACAAGGCCTGTGAAACACTGAGGTGGATTGCTGTTGTTTTGGGGATATGTGAGCTACAAAGGCACAGGACATTTGGTCAAAATTGATGGCAAGATGAATGCAGTATGTTATCAAAAAATACTGGAGGAACATTTGCATTCATCAGCCAGGAAGCTGCGCATGGGACGTACTTGGACATTCCAACATGACAATGATCCAAAACACAAGGCCAAGTCAACCTGTCATTGGCTACAGCAGAATATCATTGAGCCACTCTGGGGAGATCTCAAACGTGCAATTCATGCAAGACAGCCCAATAATTTCCAGGAACTGGAATGTCCTTTTTGCCAAGGGGAATGGGCAGCTTTACCATCTGAGAAGATAAAGAGCCTCATCCACAAATACCACAAAAACTTCACGCTGTCATTGATGTTAAAGGGGGCAATACACTGTATTAATGGGGTATGTAAACTTTTGATCAGGGTCATTTAGGTAGCTTCTGTTGTCATTATTATTTAAAAAGAGTAGACAGTTGATTGATAATAAATGGCTTCAGCCAAACACTAACTATGAGTGAAGGGAAAGTGTTTGTGTTATGATTCATATTCTCTGAAAATGGCCAAGAAATCAAATTCTGCCAGGGTAAACTTATGAGCACAACTGTACGTCGTATGAATATAATTTCTTAACTCGCATATAAGTGCCTGTCATGTCTTCAGGTACTCATAGGTCTGAGTGCATTTTTTAATTGCCTGCTGACGCCTAGTCGTGATCACGCATGTCATATGGTTGTCCAAAGGGTATGGGGTTTCAGTCACCTAGCTGGTAGTAAGTCATTTCATAATCTTGTAAAACATGCTCATTATACGTTTTGCTTGGTCACGTAGGTCATGTCACAGGCTGAGGACATTGGAGATTTTCCATATATTCCCCCTTCTCCGGCTAGGAGCTCTGAACATGGGGGATCGCCTTCGTTGAGAGCCTGGACCATTCCAAAACTGATGCAGCATAGGGCATTTCTTATCTAGCTTCAGCGCGAAAAGCAGAACTGTTCAGGTTGCTGTTTCCCAGAGCTTCTGGGTCAGATGCCGAGCAAGTGACTGTACGTCAGTTGCCTCATCTCAAATATATGTTACATTGAATACTTTGGTTACGTCCAGCCAAGAGTTAAGGTCCAGGGTGGAAGCCTTGGAAAACCGACCGAATCCAGCCCGAGGTGGCGGTGCTTCCGGAGATTTCTGCTATTCCGGGAATTCCGGTAGTGCCAAGTTGCGCTGCAGCAGTGGCAGGTACTAGTGTGTGTGCTCCTTCAGTTACTCCTGCGCATTTCGTACCCGCTAACATTAGGAAGGATATCTTAGAAGGCAAGAATGTTAACTAGGCTTCCCTTTTTGATAGCAGAGCTTGATGTGGCCGACATCAGGTTGTATGCCTGCGGGGATGTTTCGGTGCTGGTAAAGGCCAGGGAGCATAGACTGAGCTGTAAACTTTCTATCCCCGAATTTGTGTTGGCCTTTAGTACATTTAGAGACGCCATTTGCATTTGTTCAGTACAACCTTTGAGGAGGGAGGAGTTGGATCTTTATATGCAGTGGTGGAGCTGGGTCATAAATACGGCGGGTCTGCATTTCTATGATTATCACCGTTCCTTTTCAGCCAAGGCAGCAGCAATTTTTGCTCAACAGCAGATGACAACTTTTTGGGGTAATTTAGACATGGAATTATTTTGCAGGCATTTTGCCGGACTCAGGGCGCCGGTCTGTGCGACTCGTCAGTCTTCATCACACACCATGTTCTGTTGCCCCAATGCGGAACCCTCCATATTACCCGGTATTGCTAAGCCATGTCCTAGCGGGTCCGCAGTAGTAGGTAGCCCTACTCCTTTTGATAAATTGGGCCATCCGATACTTTTTTTGGGCAAAGCTCAAATTTTGTAAGAATTACAATAAAGGGTCCTGCAATTTTATAATCTATGTCGGCTTCTGCATAGTCTTCACCCCAAATCTGCTTGTTCTCTGAAAAAGACAAAAGGGTCTTGACTAAGCCAGGTGAATGTACCATTGTTACAGGCCTGGTTGGCAGTTTACCCATCTCCCACAGTTATGACATTTTTGATTGAAGATTTTACCTTCGCTTTCCACACAGGTTTCATTGCCCTTCCTCAGAGCATTTTCGAATGTCTGAATTTACAATTGGCAAACAGCAATATGGAAGCAGTAGACTTGGTGCTACAGTCGGAAATCAACAAGGGGTTTTTCATCAGTCCTTTTTCAGCATTTCTGTTTGATAGCTGGAGAGTTAATCCGATTGGTGTGGTCAAAGGTAGATTTGATAATCTGTTTTAATCTGACTTGTCAGCCCCTCATTCTAATCAGGTACCCAACTTGAACTCCTTGATCCCATCAGGAGTTTTCGCTCAAATACGCCTCTGTGCATCAGGCGTTTCAATGCATTATTAACTTGGGGAATGGGGCTTGGCTTTCCAAAGCCAACATTTCTGATTTTAAGTTATTGCCTATTCAGCCCTTTCTTTGGCAGTGGCAGGGAGCATATTCTTTTGCCACCAAACTTGTGTTTGGATCCAAGAGCAGTCCTTGGCTGTTTGACACATTTGCTCAAGCACTTAGTTGGATCCTCATGCATGTACAGGGTTGTCAGGAGGTCATCCATTATTTGGATGACTTCCTATTGATCAAAAGTGCCCGTGCCGACTTGCAGAAATCGGTCTGTTTTCAGCTATTGATGTTCCTCTAGCAAGTAAGAAGGTCCAAGGGCCCAGCCGGTCAAGGTACTGGTATTTTTGGGTATTAAGTTAGACACCCAGTTGATGCAAACCAGCAAGTTGGAAAGGATCAGAGAACGGATTCATTCATTTATGGTGTTGCAGCTATGTTCCAGGCTAGAATTAGTCACTTTTTGGCATGTTAAATTTCACCATGAGGATAATTCCTCAAGGGAGATCTTTTTGTTTCCAGGCTTTTGGTGCTTTTACCCTTGGCCACGGATTTAGATTCCTGCATCAAACTGAATACTGCAACTCTGGCAGATTTGAACATGTGGGACGAGTTCCTTCAACATTGGAATAGTTTCTCAATGTTCATTCCTGTGGCTTTGGAATCCTCTCCCAGGGTGATGCCTGATGTGGCAGCTACCAAAGGTTATGCGGCCATTTTTGGAACTCATTGGTTGGCAGGCCCATGGCCAGAAGAGGGCAGTTCCAGGTTTTCATAGGACATCGACATTGTTAGAGATTTATCCCATAGTAGCTGCCGCTCAGGTATGGGGTCATTTGCGTCCAGGGAACAGTGATCTTTTTCACAGACAATAAGGCGGCAGTAGAGATCATTAACAAGGGCAGGTCCAGTTCATTAGTTGTCGTTCCTTCACAGACTGATTTGGCTCTCCCTGCACTGGAAGTTCCATATCAACTGTGTATTTATTCAAGGCGTAGAGAAGGCTGCGGCCGCCGCGTTGTCTCGCTTTAAGGCCCATACACACGGGCGTATCTTTAAAAATATACAAAACGTCGGGCCCGACGTCCAGGAAAAATCTGCGTTTTTCGGTGTTATGCATCGGCGTAAGTGAGCGTCGGCGTCAATAGGCGTTTTTAAAAAAAAATCATCCCTCTATTTTTCAACCTAAAAATGTCGGCGTCAAATGCCGGAAAACGCCGGTACAATATTAGTTGGCGTTTTGTGGCGTCAGCGTCAAAAAATGCCAAAACGTTACAGCCTCAGAACGCGATGGCCATGGGTTCTACTTTCAGCTCACGAACGCCGACGCCATCTACAGCTCAAAAATGCCAACGTTTTTATGGGGCCATTGACTAACATGGAGAGCTGCAAAAAACGCCAGAAAATGCCGGCGTCAAAAAACGTCCGTGTGTATGAGGCCTAATCATTTTTCCCGCAGGTCCTGGAGGCAGACACTTGTGCCACCCCATGCCCGGCTTTCTCCATGCTGAGGATGGATTGAGTGTTACAGGCCGGAGCTAGAGGGGAGATCAGTAGTTCCCTGTCGGCCAATACAAGGAAGGCGTACAATACTGCGTAGGAGGTTTTTCAGTCTTTCTCAGCTCCGTATCCACAGCCAGAACTGTATAACGTTGAGTACCTTTTTGGTGTTCATTTCTTTTTGCCACTTTCAATTAAAACGGTCTTACTCTACCATCAAGACCTATCTAGCTGGCTCCCAGCATTTCTTGTCCCTGCAGTACCCAAACAGGCCTTCATTGTTTTCAGCTCATCCTATCAGGGCTATTTTGAAAGGGATCAAAAAAATTAACCCGCCAGCTGCAAGTCAGCAGACTCCCTGTTACTGGAAAGCTGTTCCGAGGCATGTCGGACATTCTCTCCAATGCACCGTTTGGGCAGTGGCCTAGTATGGTCACCAAAGCGGCCATGAACCTAGCCTTTTACGGGTTTTTAAGGCCTAGTGAATCTTCTGGTTCATGCGCACAGTCCTGTCCATTGGCAATCAAACGATTAATGAAACCCCGGAGTCATTTCTGGCTGCACTTGGGGGTTTGTAAGACACAACAGTTAGGAGCCGGTACTAATATCGGATATTTTCAGACCGGTACAGCTTGGTGTCCGGTTAAAGTTTTGGACGCCCTCATGATACAGCTAGCAGGGGGACCCGGGAATGTCCCTTTGCTGCCCTTTCCCATACCCTCTCACAACAGCTCAGATTGTGAAAAATGTCTGCATCCTTTTGTCCAAGTTACCACAGGTCACTATTCATATATAATCTAATTTCTTCATCAGTGTCACATTGAAGATTCCGAGTACAAATGTTGAAAGCTGACCGCAGGTCAGCCTGAATTTGTAGGAGTCTGGCTCGTATATAATCCAGCATCCTCCTGCAATGTTTCTCAGCATTAACTGTTTACATTTCCCACCCTCCCTTTTCCCTTTTTTCTTGTCAAACTTTTTCTTATTTTATTCTTGGGTATGCCCCCTTTTTAGGCATACTGGCCTTGTGACCACCGCACACCACAGGTCGCTGTTCATATATAATGTCATTTCTTCATCAGTGTCGCATTGAAGATTCCGAGTACATTTACATGCATTGTAGAAATATCAGCCTTTGAAGTCTTTCTGCTGTTATAGCAGCGCTATGGCTCCGCTATGCCGGCAGGAGCGCGGCGCTTTTAACCCCCCACAAGGGGTTAAAAAGGGGATCAATGTGCCGGCACACTGCTCTTCCGAGGCGGTGTGCAGCTACTTCGGAAGGGCTTGCCATTGAATTCAATGCCAGGGGTGGTGTAGGAGCAGTGTCTCAAAGATGCTGCTTGCAGGACTTTTTGTAGCATTCTGCATTCGTACCGCCCCAGTGGGAAAGCAATTAGGCTTTCACACTGGGTTGTTTTTCAGGCGCTATTTTTAGCCGAAAAGCGCCTAAACGCCCTAGTGTGAAAGTAGCCTTAGTCGCTCTCACATCTTACTGCTTGAAATTAAATTGTTTTCAGAAATTGGATCTCTAAATGTATTTTCCTTCCAATGAACTTTAGAGAACAGAAGCTGAACTTTTTGTATTGTGCAACACTATTGCAATGACTTGTTTCCAATCTTTGAGGTATACCGAAGTTTTACAGTCTTTACATGGTGTACGGTTATGTTGAAATCTGTATTGCTGTGAGCTTGCTTAGACTGTAAGATCCTTCAGGGCAGGGATAGATAGAGAGATAAATTGTTGGCACTTTATAAATAATACATTAAGTTAGAGGGTATCCTAAAGCGGTATTGAACCCAAAACCAAAAATGTCATATTGCAGCTTGCCAATCATTGGATGTGGTGACTGCATTAGTTTGCTCTCTGCTTTCACCTGATCTGGCAAGTAACACCCTTTCCTGTATTTATGCTTCTTCATCCAGAGTTTAGGCACCCTGGGACACCTTTTGGATAGAAGCTTTGTCAGTCTGGGGGAAGGAGAGTGTTGTATCTAAATCAGCTAGAACATCTAACAAACAGAAACTCCAGCCAATACTTAATATGCAGTTACAGCAATACTTTTTTTTTTTTATTATTATTATTTGGGGATAAAGGTTTTTTAAAATAACCAAAAGCTGATCATTGTAAGCACCCCTGTAAGTAAGTAGTTAAATGGCTTGTCTCATCCCCCCAACTGCTGCATATGCAGTACTGCGTGTTCTGTTGAAAAGATTTCCTTAAAGGATCATAAAGCTAAGAGAGCCTAAAAGAAAACTAATGCAGCCATCATATCTAAGAATTGGTAAGCTACAATATTTGTTTGCTTTTGGGTTAAATAACGCTTTAAAAGAAATGGACATAACTTATTGGCCATTTCCAAATAAACTATTTAAATATACAAACCTCATTTGGATCTTTCTGATTTCCACAGGTCAGTCTTATGAAATCCGGATGTTGGACAATAGAAAACTAGGAGAATTACCAGAATTAACCGGCAAATTAGTTAAGGTAAGTTTAATAGGCTTTGCTGACTAAAGACCACTATAGTGAAAAATATACACTGGTAATGGTGTGGTTCTTAATTGGCATTAAAACGTTTGCTGCCAGAGCCATTTTTACAGACGTTTAAAACATTATTTCAAACCTGAAGGTTAGTTAGGACCCCCAAACATTATATGTTTATGTCACACAATATTTGCGCAACTGCTTATAAAGTAACATTTCACTAAAAAAACATTTTAAGTTAATTTTAACAAACACAGTTGCATAATATTTTACTTAATTTTTGTCAAATATAAAAGATAAGGCTATGCGACAAACTTTGGTACCCTATATATTCCAAAGGTAACACTTTTAATAGTCCATACAGATCATCGGTTTTGAGTTGATCTTGAATAATGGGCCTAGAATTATTGCTCTTACTCTGCGTCCATGATGTTTTTGTACATATGCACCCCCAATAGGTGTGTTTTACGTTTGTACAAATGGGGCTCCAAAAAATGTTTTGTTTGGGCTTAGGTGCAACTTTTTTTTTTGCCCCCTTTCACTATAACTTTATTACATAGAGAATAAGAAGCAGCTGAATTGCATTAGAAATCCAACAGTCGGCTTGTGAAGTGTACTTGCACACATGGTGGCTACAGCCACCGGGAGGGTGTGTAAAACTCCCTGCTGGCACTGCCTTAAGCTTTACTATGTGTATATAGAGTATGCTGTTTGGATTGAGATAAGGCAAACTATGTACGCTATCCAAATTAAAATTCTTCGTTAACAAGCAGTAAAGACTTCTGTAGCTGCAGGGACTTTGAAGAAATTCTCATATTTCACAGTAGTAGCAGTAAAGCAATTTTCTCAGCAGTTCAACTCGCCCTGCTCTCTCCTCCCAACAGTGTCTCTAATGTAATTAGATGTAAACACAGAGCAGGTGCTGTGGGGAAAGGGCAGGAAGAGCTGACTTGAACAACTTTAGTGCTTTCTTTGTGAACTTGAAGGATGGCTTGTTCCACAGTGGCTGCAGATCTCATCGCTTAGTGTAGGACATTTGTTGTGGCAATATTCATCTGGATTAATAATTGTTCTGCCTACAGAGCATCTTTCGGGTGGTGTTCCATGACCGGCGTCTGCAGTACACAGAGCACCAGCAGCTGGAAGGCTGGAGGTGGAACAGGCCTGGAGACAGAATACTTGACATTGGTAATAAGAATGGCCATGCATTTGTATGAAGCTGTGTGCCATGTGTCTGTGAAAGAAGGTGATTGGGAAACTGTAGCAACTCTTTGTGGACATTGTATTGTTTATAGGAGAAAGGGACGCAAGTTTTGGATGTAATGGGTATAGTTAGGGAAACATTGCAGAAATGATCTACTTCTGGTCTCTGACCATACAAGTTACATGGGGAACTATTCTAGTTCTATCTGTGCCCATGCTCTATGCTGGCCAATTTTCCACTTCATGTACTGTCACTCAGTGGTTATTCTTTGGGGCTTGCTGTGCTAGGGTCTTGGCTTTAATTGACAATGGGATTTTGTGAAGGCTTTATGTGCTCACCATTTTTGTGTGGGTTTACTTAAAACCTATTTCTTCACACAGTCCTAAAATCTAGTACAAATGAATACAAGGATTTTTCCACATAACCAAATAACACTTGGAGTACAGTTAGCAAGATACTAATTAAAATGCCTATGACTCCTCTGAACACTTAATAGACCTTAATGGCTGAAATTGAAGAGACTATACGTACAACAACTTGTTACCTGGGTGCTTCACCAGTTGCTGATACATGTACATGGCAAAGAAAGCCACAGGTAACTAAACCTTACATGATATGTCGCCTACAGCTCACCAGAAGGCAGGTGGAAGATTTAGGTCAGCTTTAATATGATTCTCTAGTATGATCAGACCAAATTTGAGCTATTGCCCCAAACACTGTGTAAGCTGAATACTGTATATTCTCAAAATGTCAGGCCCGGAAAAGTTTTAGCGGGTAGAATGAATACAGCAAAATACAGGGTATTTCTGCAGGAAAGTCTGAATTAAACTTGAGTCTAGCAAGATTTGTCTTCCAGCAAGGCTATGACCCCAGGCACAAACCTCGTTGAAATGAAAAGGGAAGGTCTGCTTTGCCAAGAGCTCCCCTCCCCAGCACGGCTTCCAGTGCTTCTAGGAGGTGCAGGTTATGTCACCATGCCTCTTGGGAAATCTGGGTGCCCAAAATCACTTTAAGCAGGGTTGCTCTTAGGAAAGGGCTTTAAGGGGGGTTGTGAGTAAAGCAGACTTTCCTTTTGGAGGATCATAATGGTGTATATCCCATTATCTCTTCACACAGCTGATTCTGGTCATCCCCGCAAAGTCTTCACGGCTGCCATGTATTGTCCAGCCCTGTGTAGATTTGGCAGCCTCTGCTACTGGGAAGCTGCACAATCCTCAAGTCATGTGCAGAAAAAGTAAAACACACAAAAACAATCCTAAATATTCAATTAGGTTGTAAGTAAAAAAAAAAGTAAGAACAGTCCCATGTATCATCCAATTAGATTACAAGTGTCCAAAAAAAAAAAAAAAACACCACCACAGTTCACGTGCCACAAGTAAAGCTAAATCTTCCACCATGAACTGCAACCAAAGTGTCACCCATGTGCCCAATCGATAAAATAATCAAGGTAGTCGAAAGTGCTTTAATCACATAGTCAATAGGTCAGCAGGTCGCATCTCCGTATTCTGCAGCTCTTACATAAAAAGCTCAGATATCTGCAAAGAAGATCCAATAGAGTAATATTGCCAATAACTTTTTAATAAAAGCATAAAAAGCGGTAACAAATGTCTATTAATTAAAAAAAAAATTACTGTATCTCGGGGAGTGAGTGTACGATGCCACATCCCAGGTACGAACAAGACAACATAAGGAAGATTTCCTTCCAGGATTAGGGCCCTTTAGAGGCATCTTAGTTAAACTAACACCACAATGTAGTAAAACAATATTTATGTAATCTCGTTAAAACAGACGGTGCAATAATACATTACCACTACACATAAGTTACAAATGCGAGAATACAAAAAGTTAAATCAATACAAATGTGTAGATTAAATGTTGATGTATCCCATTGGTTAGTGCCAACGCATTTCACAGTCCAACTGCATCATCAGGGACACCACTGAAGCATCTAAAAAGTTGGAAAACATTTTAACAGTACAGATATCATAATAATTTTGGATTTATTGGATTACATCATAACTCCTTAGGCATACCACAACATTTGGATACTGCGCACTCTGACTAAAATAGCGGCGGTATAACTAGCAAGCAATACATATATTAAAATTACACATCTTATGCGTCCAATATAGTGCAATAATATTTAAAGGTGTACTATGACTTCTGTGATTGAATCTATACGTAAGCTAAAACATAATCATAAATGCATCCGCTAAAGTAAAAAACAGTCTTATTCGCAAGTACAATGGTGCTCCAAAGTGCTTCCATGCCAGACAAAAAGGTGCTTAAGTGCTCAAGAATGTCCACTAGTTAGTGAAATAAATCTGTGAGGGGGGGGGGGTGTTTCAACTCTACACCCTCCAGGCTGGTTATTGTGGATGTGCCGGACCCCCGTGCTCTCAGAACTCTCACCTTAGACCCAACTTAGATAAGCAATGGGTAAAATCCTCCACTTAGATCCCTGCTGTGGTAAGTGGTCTTCCTTGCCTTCTGGGTAAACCTCCTTCGCTCCTCCACTCATCTAATAGCTCGGGTATATGCTAAGGACAGGACTACAAGGGTAAAAATCCACCTGGATATGGTTTAGGTCCTTAGTGCCTCCAGTGCCCTCCGCTGGTCATCATAGCTCAAGAGCCGTCATACATGGGGATTAGGAAAGAAATGCCTCCATAATGTAATATGTTAAAACTTCACGTTTATTATAAAATTTAACAAATGGCTGCTTACATAGGATAAAATAAAGTAACACAGTGTAAAATAAGTATCGCACAACCGCGGTCAAGGACCGCTCCTCACTGTGTATCAAGTGTAGGGTTTCAATCCGGCAACGTCCTACGCGTTACGTCACGTCACGTGACTTCATCAGTGACGTTACGTAACGCGTAGGACCTTGCCGGCTATTATATGAGTGGAGGAGCGAAGGAGGTTTACCCAGAAGGCGAGGAGGACCACTTACCACAGCAGGGATCTAAGTGGAGGTTATCTAAGTTTGGTCTAAGGTGAGAGTTCTGAGAGCCAGGGGGTCCGGCACATCCACAATAACCAGCCTGGAGGGTGTAGAGTTGAAACACCCCCCCACAGATTTATTTCACTGACTAGTGGACATTCTTGAGCACTTAAGCACCTTTTTGTCTGGCACGGAATCACTTTGGAGCACCATTGTACTTGCTAATAAGACTTTTTTTTTTTTTACTTTAGCGGATGCATTTTTCTCCTATCGTTCACTGACAGACGCAGCTCATCATAACGTGTGGGGTTTATGCTCGTCCCACTAGGAGTTAACTAGGCAGGGAAAAGAAACAGCTGGCCCCTCCCATGAGGGCCGTCCTCTCTTCCTACATAAACCCCCTCATAGCATAGCTCTTCAGTTTCAATGCCTAGTTTGCAAGGAGTTGACCTGGCTTCCCTTCAGGGGAATTGCTGTCCTGTTTGTGACCATTTTTTATTTTAATTTCTTTTCCTTTTTTTGTCTTCTATCAAGCAATTGATCTGCTATCAAGAAGCCAGTCGGGGCATAGAGAGTCCTTGGGCTCTGTACTTTCCTCGACCTTTCCCTATGGGGACCCGCCGCATCGTGCCCGCTCCGTGCGGGCGGCCGGGGTTGACCCCCCCCCCCCCTGCGCCCACTCCCGGATGCGATTCGGGAAGGGCAATTTTCTGGCCCGCAGCATACCGCCTAAGAGGGGGCGGAAGGTCTGCGACTGGGTGGCTACCCGCGGCGTTCATCGCAGTGGTGAGTGAGAGTTCCTGCCTTTTCCCCCCTTTTTAGGTGTGGAAAGGAGGATCGACGGCCGTAAAACAAAAAAAAGAAAAAAAATTTTTCTTGCTGGGCAGCCGCTGGTGGGACGCGTGGTGCTCCCGTTCACCCCCCGTCCTCCCCCGCACCGCACCGATCGTCTGGGCGTTCGTATGGATTTTTCACCGCCATGCGGCGATCGGCCGCCATTTTGCGGTGGACCAACGCCATTTTGCCGTAGCCGCAGACATTTTGGGCCTATGGGGCTTTCCCTCTAGCGCTCAGAGCGGCAATTTGCAGTACTGCACGTTCCCTGAAGGTGTGTTTTGGCCTCTAGTGTTTAACGGCGGCCATTTTGACTGCATGCTCTGCAAATACACGTGTCTGCAGCATCTCCTTTCTCTGTGGAACGGTGGTGATCTGACGGCGCAGCTCCTCTGACGATCCATCCAAAAACAGGCAGCAGTATAGCAAGTATAGCTGGGCTCCCTGTGGGTGCTGGTGGTGGTGGGTGCAGTCCTCCTGGGTTCCCTGGTACACTGTGGGGTGTTGGTGTGCGGCAGTGTGGGGGTGCCTCATTCTCCTTGGTCTCCCTGTGTGTCACTAAGAGCCTTTTCTGGGATGAAAGCAATGGCAGATTACACTGCTGAACCTGCTGAGGAAGCGCAATCTGCGCAAGGGGCATTTTTGGACCAGCTGCGGGCGGTCTTTAGCGAATTTATTCCCCGGGCGGAGGTCGCCCAACAGGTCCCCAAGAAGCGTCCCCCTCCTCCTCATTGATCAGGCGAGGATTCTGAGCCGGAAGGGGTCTCGGGGACCCCAGCGGACTTATCCGATGGGGAACTGGGTCTATCGGATGGCGAGGGGGATCAGGGGGCGGCAGCTGCGCGCGAAAAAGCGTTGGTGGCTACCATTATCGCTGGCATTTGCACTAAGCTGCAGCTGGATCAGGATGGCGAATCGCGGTCTGCTGCGTATGTTTATGGGTCCTCTAGGGCCCCCAAGGCTTATCCCTACAATGACTTTTTTGATTATTTTCTTTATCGTGAATGGCAGCGTGCACAGCACTCTTCTTCGCTGTCAAAACGGTTCGCTGCTCGCTGTCCCTTTTAAAGGCGCTTTTAAAGTCGCTGTTCCAGGTGGCAGGTTCTGCTGTGCGACCAGCCTTGGCGTCCGCCATGGCGGCACAACATTTATACTAGTGTATGGAAGAGCTCCTGAAGGACCTGGAAGACGGTCGCCTGATGGATGCGCCGCAGAAAGCTGAGTTTTTACTCCAAGGGTTCAAGTACCTTTGTGATGCGGCCGTTGATTTACTGCCGATGTTGTCCAGAATAACGATATTTTCCGTCATACTTAGACGGATACTTTTGGTTGCGTTCTTGGTCCGGTGACCATGCTTCCAAGAAAGGTCTGGCTGACCTCCCTTTTCAAGGTGGACGTCTATTTGGCCCACGTTTTGGATGAGATTATTAAGGACTTCACGGGAGGTAAGAGTACCTTCCTTCCAGAGCCCCGCAGGCGTGAGTCTCGCCGTAGACAGGGGCCCCCTCCTCGGGACAGAAGAAGTTTTTCCGCGCCCCGGGCGCAACAGGTAAAGGGACCCGGTCTGGTAAGGTCGCTGCAGGGGCCGGAAGACGGCAGTGGCAGCGCAAAACCGAAAAAGGCGGAGGACAAGTCCTCAGCCTGATGGGTTGCCCCCACCCGGGTTTCGGGTGGGGGGACCTCTTCTGGGGTTCGCAGACTGGTGGCTGGCTCACATTTCCGACCGCTGGGTCCAGGAAGTGGTGTCCACCGGGTACAGGATAGAGTTCATCTCTCTACCCCCAGACAAGTTCTTCCCATCAAATTTAGGGCTCCCGCAGGAACGCCGGGAGGCCCTCCTTGGGGCTGTACAGGCGCTCTCAGACCAGGGGGTGATCGTACCAGTGCCCCCAGAAGAGAGGTTTCCAGGGTTCTACTTGAATCTTTTCGTGGTTCCCAAGAAAGGTGGGGGGGTTCGGCCCGTACTGGACCTGTAGGCCGTGAACCGGTATATCAGGGCGCGGAAATTCCGGATGGAATCTGTCCGCTCGGTCGTGGCCACTCTTCATCAGGGGGAATTTTTGGCGTCCCTGGACATCAGGGATGCGTACCTCCATGTACCCATTCATCCACGCCATCAGCGCTTCCTGCGCTTTGCGGTGGGAGACCTCCATTTTCAATTTGTTGCACTCCCCTTCGGCCTGGCCTCAGCACCTCGAGTTTTCACAAAATTGCTAGCCCCGGTGTTGGCGTTGCTATGACAGAGAGGCATTGCGGTAGTGGCATACCTGGACGATCTGCTCCTGCGGGCGGAGTCCGCATCGGATCTGGAGGAGAATGTGGGTATCACAATGACCTCACTGCTGGACTTCGGCTGGTTACTGAACCTACAGAAGTAATCGGTGTCTCCATCCCGTCGCCTGGAGTATCTGGGTCTAATTCTGGACACAGAGCAGGCGAAGGTTTTCCTCCCTCCGGCCAAGTTGCTGTGTCTGCAGTCAGCAGTGCGCACCCTTTTATCGCACCGTCAATCCTTCATTACGGTTCTGTATGCAGGTGCTGGGACTCATGGTCTCATCGTTCGAGGCGATACCTTTCACCCAGAGTCACACTCGTCTCCTTCAGCGAGCGATTCTGGCTCAGTGGGACAGGTCCCCTCGGTCGTTGGACCTTCTGATTCGTCTGAGCTCCCAGACCAGGGCGTCTCTGACATGGTGGCTTCGGGACTCGGCCCTAACTCAGGGGAAGACGTTCCTGCCTCTTCAGTGGGTGATCATCACCATGGACGCCAGCCTTTTGGGCTGGGGGGGGATCCTGGGGCATCTATCTGCCCAGGGTCGTTGGTCGACACAGGAAGCCCGCCTCCCCATCAACGTTCTGGAGCTGAGGGCAATCAGATTGTGCCTTTTCCACTGAACAGTGAGATTGCAGGGTTGTCCGATTCAAATTCAATCGGACAATGCCACAGCAGTGGCGTATGTGAACCATCAGGGCGGCACCGAGGTCCCCTTGTGGTCTCGCAGGCACCGGTGACGGTTGTCTAGGAAGCAAGACCTGTGTTTCCAGAGGTGGAACACTAACTTGGCTCTGCGGTACTCTAGGTGCAGGCCGCAGGGGGTAGACGCCGTTTAAACGAACTTGTGGAGGCCCACCTCCCTGGTGAGAGGGACCAGGTCGCAGACCGCTGACTCTTTCAGACGGACGGTCAAGAGATGGGGACCTTACATTTACCGACTCTAGCGGCCTTGCACTTCAATGCGGGTTGCGTCATAGCCTCGACGGAGGCGACGTCGATGACTTGAGGAACACGGCGGGACTACCAAGTGTATGCGGTGACGACACCGTAACA
>BLSH010160657.1:474522-485270 GCA_018402905.1 Glandirana rugosa | reverse complement strand
CCCCCCCCCCCCCCCCCGTCCAAGGTTTTATTTGCCTCATAAAAAGAAATTGGGGTTGTTTGACAACTTCTGTCTTTCACACGAATCCATGCTGTCTGTTGCTTAAAACATTTTTTTCCAATAAGAACTCATCTATGTGGTCTTTTATTAAACTCTCCAGTATCTTCCCAGCTATAGAAGTTCTATAGTTACTTGGTAAAGACTTTGATCCCTTTTTAACCACTTCCATATCAAGCCTGTTTTTTGGGTTCGGTGTTACGAATTAAAAACCGTTTTTTTTTGTTTTTTTTTGGCTATAAAATTACTTAGAAACCCCAAACAACATTTTATATATATATATAACACCCTAGAGAATAAAATGGCTGTCAGTTGCAAAATATTGTCACACCGTATTTGCGCAGCGGTCTTCCAAGCGTGCATTTTTTTTGAATAAATTCAGTTTTCTCAATCATTCATTGACAGACGCAGCCTCTTTTTCTTGACATGTGGGGTTTATGCACCTTTCACTAGGAGTGGACTAGGCAGAATGAAGTTCAACTCAAACAGATACAGCCCCTCCCAGGGGGCTGTCCTCACTTGGCATAACCCCTCCTGCCCTGCTCAGCAAGCCATTTTTTCTGCCTAGTGCAAGGAGTAGGACCTGTCCCCCCTGCTGGGATGTGCGGTTCCCCATTCTTTTTTTTTTTCTTTTTTCAAGAATTCTGATGAAGATTGCCGGCTGTGTGCCAGACTGGATATCCTAGTTCCAGGGAGTCTCCCCAGCGTGGCCGACGTATGCGAGCCGACCCTTAGCTGTAAGCGGGCCTGGCCGGGTCCTTGGGCACGCGTCACGGGTGTCGCATGGCCGGCAGCTCCCCCCGAATCGGCGGGGTGGCAGGTCTGTCTCGGGTGGCAACCCGCTACGCCAGTCTGGCTGGATAAGTACGCTCCCGCTCCCCTCGGGGCGCGGGGTGAGCAGGCGGGTTTCCCACCTCCCCTCCCCCCTGGGGTGTTAGGCCGGCGGGCTGGTTCCACCTTTTCTTTGCTCCCCCTCCCGCCCCCCCGTGCTGCATGGCTGCTGCTCTCTCCCTCCAAACCCCTCCGTGGGTCCCCTGGGACGTGGAGGCCATTAGTGGCGCCCGTTACGTACGGCAGCGGGCCGCATGTTCGGCCTCTATTGCTAATCGCGGCCGCCATTTTGTTGTGGCCGGCCGCGTGTTTTGGCCTCGTGTGCATGGCGGCCATCTTGCGGTGGCCCACGCATTCAATGCAGCCTGTATGTGTGTGGGGGCGGTTCCCTGGCCTTCTGGTACTGGTTTACCCCCCACACTGTAGCTGTTACTGGCCTCAGCCTTGTCCGTGCATGTCATGTGGGGAAGGTTTGGTGGGCGCAGGCCTGCCTTGGCGCACAGGGAAAAAGGCATATACGCAGTGGTGGGCAGCGGTAGAGCGGGCAGGTGGTAAGTCCCCACGGCCTCACCTTCCTGCGGGAGTAGTGCACAGTCTTGGTGGGGGTAGCCTGGGCTCCTGTTACTACATATCCCAGTTTGCGGGCCAGGTTACCAGGGTGGGTTGGATTGGCAGCCGATGCGGGCGCCGTCCAACTTAACCCCTCCATGGCGCTTGGGGACTGCGGGGCAGTCTTGGGGTCCTTGGTTTTCCATGCAGGGTATTGGGCGTATGGCGGGCCATACACCCCTCCTGCCTCTGGGATGAGTCGTCCCTGACAGGGACCCTCCTAGATCGGGCCCCCCCCCCCCCTTGAGATGGTTCCCCGGATAGTATGAGGGGGTGTGCCACGGCGGCGCACGGGACGGCACCAGACAGCGCCTTGATCGTCAGCAGATGACCGGTGGCAGTTGTCCTGGGCTCTCGGTCAGGTTACCTCTTGTAGGGGGTGGCCTGGCCCGCGTCTCAGGCGGGCTGGCACCGGTCCGCCCGGCGGTGGCCCCCTTCTCCCATTGTTGGAGGCCGCGAGTCCAGGTTTGGGGTGGCCCCTCGCGGGGGCTGTCGCTGTCGGGCAGCTTAGCCCGGCCGTGTGGCTGTGGGTACCCCAGGTGTCCTACTTGGAGTGCAGCTGCGGGGACTGGGAGTGGTCTCGGCCCCCCTTTCTTTCTGTGTGGCGGCCCGTGGTGGTGCCCACTATGTTCCGCCTGTTCGTGGTGACCAGGAGCTCGGGGGCTCAGCTGGGCAGGTAGCGGTTGGATCATCTACCTTCCTCAGTTGACTCCGTAGGTTTGATTCCCAGGTGCCACCTTTTGCAAGTTGGCACTGTATGTTGAATACCATGCAGACGCTGATCGCAGTCTTTAGTGGCACGCCGTCCTTAGGCCCAGCTGACAGGAGTGCTGAGTCTGCTGCCCGGTCTGGGTGATTCGGGCAGGGCCAGCTTTCGCCCGGTGTTCCACTCGGGTGTTCTACATGCTCTCGGAATGGGCTAAGCTTTCGCACCGCGGAGCTGCTTATGCGCTTCCTCCTGCATGGTGGGGGCGCGCTGGCCGGCTCCTTCAGGGCTTAGATGTCTGCTTCGCTAGGGACCTGTTGGTCAGGCAGATCCTGGCAGTTTTCCTTCTCCACTAGGTGGCTCTTGGAGCCACATTGGAACCAGGAGGTAGGGAGTCCCGTGGCACGGGTCACTCCTTGGGGGCCCAGTAGAGGCCTCCATTCCTGCTGCCATTGGGCCGCGGCTCCCTGCCCGTCAGGGATCCCGCAGGTGGGTGGAAGTGTCCCTGGCAGCATAGGTGCGACAGGCGTACCACAGGCCTGGCTAGGAACCGGCTTCATCAAGGGGTGGATACCCTTGTCCCGTCCTCAGGGTGTACCATGATTTCCTACGTCCTGCTTGTGGTAGGAGGTGAACGGGGCCACCATGATAGTGGCGCTTCAGGGTCTGTTCCTGGTTTATCTCGACAGGGCAGTGGTCCATCCGCGTATCGCCCTGTGTGCCCTACGCCGGCGTTTCCTGCGCCTTGCCGGGATTGGAGCTTCACTACACCGTTACGTCTCTCCCCGTTTTACCTGGTTTCTGTGCCTCGGGTCCACGCCGGATGGCGGCCCCTGTTCTGGCTCAGTGAGGCTGAGGGGCATCAGGTGGATCTGACCGACCTGCCCTAGCGGGCGGAGTCAGCTCCAGCCCTGAGGGCCGAGGTGGCAATCGCCAGGCGCACGCCGTGGGAGTCCGGCTGGGCGCCACTATTCCTGAAATCTGTGTCGGTTCAGTCGTACTGTTTGGAGGCTCTGGGTCTGATCTGAGACTCAGTCCGGATGGAGGTCTTTTCCTCCCTATGGCCAAGCACAGACACCTTGGTGGGCGGGTCGGTCCCCGCTGTCCCTAAAGTGGTTCCCCCTGCCTCCTTGCAGGTGGCTCCTGGGGCTCTGGCTTTCCTCCCTGTCACCGGTCCCGTTTGCGCAGTGCCACACTGCTGCTTGGCAGTGAGAGGGGTTTCTCTGCAGTGGTACAAGTCCCCCTGATCCCTAGTTCGGTTGCTCAGGTGGGACCACCAGGCCGGATCCTCACTACTATGGTGGTTGTGGGCCCCGGCCCTGCATTTGGGGAAGTTGTTTCCTTCCCTGTTTTTGGACAGTGGTCGCTACAGGCGCCAGTCTGCCTGGCTGAAGTCCTGGGGGTGTTGGCGACCTGGGGTCGCTGGACCCAGGAGGAATTTCGTGTCCAGATGCATTTCCCAATCGTCGGGCCATCTGGCTTTGCCTCCCGCTGGTCGGGGAGGCTGTAGTGTTTGTCCTGTCTGAGCTCAGTCGGTTATTGCCACGGCCGTGGCATATGTGGAGCAGCAGGGCGGACAAGATGCTTAGCTGCTGCTTCGACAGTGGCTTTTGTCCTGCTGGCTTGCTGAGCAGGGCTAAGGTGTGTGTTTTTTTATTTTTTTTATTTTTTTTTCCAACCACGGTTCCTCAGTCCCTCATGATGCACCTGCTCACAATTATCTTATATCACCATCCATTCCTTTACCAGACATACACTCACCCTGGAGACGCCCGTGCTTGCATGTCGGCTTGCCTGGGGGGATCTTGCTGCCATGCCTCCTGCCTCAGCTCCCATTTGTGGATGCCCCTTGTTGGTCCCCCCCTTCCCGCCTGCGTGTGTACGGTCCATGGATACAACAGGTTGGTTTTCTTGGGAATTTTTATTATGGGAGATTATAGTTTCCTCCCGCATGGTGATTTTTCCCAATATATCTATATGAATTTTTTTTTGTTTTAGACTGGTTACGAGCCTGCTCCTGATGAGTGACATTCAGTCACGAAACGTGCGTAGAGCCACCAGCTGCCATCAAACGCTTTACCTAAGACAGTTTTTTACAAGGTCTTCTAGACCAACCCCCTGCGGGGGTACTTGGAGGTCATGGACAAACGCAGGTTTATCGATTATGGAATATTTTACATAACCACATCAATGTGATGGATGGGGGCAATTTTTTGTATACCATCAAATGTATGCTTTGTACCTTTTGTATCCATGTACACCTATTATATATTGGGTCTGTACTGACCTATTTGAATATTGATTATATGATATAGGTATAGATATATATATATATATATATATATATATATATATATATATAGTATATATATATATATATATATATATATATATATATATATTTCTATAATAAATTTTCACCATATCCATCCAGCATCTCTCTCTCACACTTGTGTCATTTAAAGTCCCAATCCCCTCCAAGTTAGCTTTTTTTAGCTTTCTTTTTATTCGGGTTATGCTAAGTGAGGACAGCCCCCTGGGAGGGGCTGTGTCTGCTTTGAGCTGAACTTCGTTCTGCCTAGTCCACTCCTAGTGAAAGGTGCATAAACCCCATATGTCAAGAATAAGAGGCTGTGTCTGTCAATGAACTCAGAGAAAAGGATTTTACGCCAAGTCTAAAAATCCTATTTTTTTAAATTAAATAAGAAAACCGTAAAGTTAGGACTTTTTTTTTTTCCATATTGTAAAAGATAATGTTACGACGAGTAAAATGATGCCCAACATGTCATGCTTCAAAATTGCGTTCGCTCGCGGAATGGCGACAAACTTTGCAACTTAGAAATCTCCTTTTGGTGACGTTTAACAAAATTCTACAGGTTAGCAGGGGGCGGATCCGATCCGATCCTCTCCGCCAGTAATCGGCGGAGATGGCGACGGAAGGGGGGGGGGCACCTCTCCCGCCGCTGATAAAAGTCCCCTAAGACCACTTTTATCTGAAACAATTGCCTGCTGAAAAAAAAAAACCATATCTGTATGGTGCCTGCAGGCACCATTCAGATATCACTTCTCAAAGGCAGGACGTCAATAGATGTTCACCTACTGAGAAGTGGTTAAATATGGGCACCACATTTGCCCTACGCCAATCCAGTGGTACTATTCCAGTCATTAAGGAGTCCCTAAAATTAGATACAATGGCTTTTAAATTACAGAGCTCAATTCTTTTAGGTTCCATGGATGGATACCTTCTGGTCCAGGTGCTTTATCTACCTTTATTCTGTCTAAATACTTCTGGACCATTTCACTTTTGAGCCATTGTGGATCATTTGGGGCTGTGTTACAGCCACCCCCATTATGGAGCTCCCCCATGCTCCTTTGTATACACAGAGCTGAAGAATGTACTTAATAAGTTTGCCTTCTTTGTCCCCAGTCATGCACTCTAGGTTATTTTGTAAAGGGCCTACATGCTTAGATCTGACCTTTTTACTATTAATATATTTGAAGAATTTTTTGGGGTTTGTCCTATCTTTTGCAATCTGTCGTTTGTTTTAAATTTTGCGTCCTTGATTTCCTTTTTACATATTCTGTTATATTCTTTGTAACATTTGAGACAATAGTGTTGCTCTTTTATTATCATTTATAACTTTTTTTTAACTTTGGCCGTGAGCCACATAGGTTTTATTTTTAGCCTTTTAAACTTCTTGCCCATGGGAATATACTTTGCAGTGAGTTCGCATACAGTCTTTTTGAAAAATTCCCATTTCTGTTCTGTGTTCATTGATTTCAATATTCCCTCCCAGTCTATGTCCTGGAGAGCAGCCCTCATCTTTGTAAAATTTGCTCTCTTAAAATTGTTTTTATCTTTCCTGTATGTGTCTGTTGCTTGCAACTTATATTAAATGAAATCCTGTTATGGTCACTGTTACCCAGATGTTCTTTTATATGACTATTGGTAATGAGCTCTGCATGGTTTGAGATTAACAGGTCCAGCAAAGCATCATTCCTAGTTGGGGCTTCAATAAACAGGACCATAAAATTGTCCTGTAATAGGTTTATAAATGTTCGCCCTTTATAACAGCCCGCAGTGCCATTACTCCAGTTAATTTCTGGGTAGTTAAAATCCCCCATTATCACTGTCCCAGCCCTTGCAGCTCTTTCCATCTGTGCATGGAGCCGAGTCTCCACCTCTATAACAAACTCCAATTATAACCTTTGTAGTGTGCACACCCATATGCAGATCTACCCATAATGCTTCAGACTTATCACACTCTCCATCAACTAGGTCCTTCTTCACAATCACTTTGAGATCACTTCTCACAGAGGCAGACACCACTTGATATGTAAGCGATGTCTTGATACACAAGTAGCGTCACATCACAACTGAGTATAAAAGAGAAGAGAAGCTCCTCTAAGTGTAGCAATATGGTTACATTTAATGAAGGTACAACATTTAGCAACTCACATAGTTGATGATTAAAACAGGCACATCTAAGTATGCAGGCATCTGGGGTAAAACTGTCCAGATAGACCTTCCTCTGCGCCGCCATTGATGTCATCCCTTCCATGCTAGGCTCCATGAGTGCTTCAAGCCTTGCTTTCACATCGCTCTACTGCAGGGTAGTCTTCCTGGTCATGATTGCAGACTGACAGCGGTGAGAGCAGGTGGTGCTGAGAATGGTCTATGTGGACAGCTTTAGCCCGGATACCTGCATACTTGGATGTGCCTCTTTTAATCATCAACCATGTGAATTGCTAAATGTTGTACCTTCATTAAATGTAACCATATTGCTACATTTGGAGGTGCCTCTTTTCTTTTATACTCTGTAGCCTGCTGAATTTTGCTTCTAATCCCCCTGTGGAAGTGGCCATTTGTGGATGGAAATTTTATGGTTACACAACTGATCACATTGCTATAATCTTTTTATATGGACTATAAACTGAAGGACTTATGAATAAATGGTTGTGGAACGGACCCTCTGAGTGATCATTATTTCTTATGGGGAAATTCGCTTTGATATACAAGTGCTTTGAATTACAAGCATGTTTCCGGAACAAATTATGCTCGCGATCCAAGGTTTTACTGTGTGTGTGTGTGTGTGTGTGTGTGTGTGTGTGTGTGTGTGTATATGTATGTGTATATATATATATATATATATATATATATTTATACCCCACGACACACTTGTAATTACTCCTTTTATTTACTTGAATTTACTAAAATCGTTTACCGACGTTATATTCTCACTTTTTAAATTCCCCCAGACTTATGAAAGGCATGGGTGACACACACACACACATATATATATATATATATATATATATATATATATATATATATACACACACACACACAGTGGGTACGGAAAGTATTCAGACCCCCTTAAATTTTTCACTCTTATATTGCAGCCATTTGCTAAAATCATTTAAGTTCATTTATTTTCCTCATTAATGTTCACACAGCACCCCATATTGACAGAAAAACACAGAATTGTTGACATTTTTGCAGATGTATTAAAAAAGAAAACTGAAATATCACATGGTCCTAAGTATTCAGACCCTTTGCTGTGACACTCATATATTTAACTAAGGTGCTGTCCATTTCTTCTGATCATCCTTGAGATGGTTCTACACCTTCATTTGAGTCCAGCTGTGTTTGATTATACTGATTGGACTTAACCACTTAACAACCGCCCTATAGACAAATGACGTCTACAGAGCGGTTGCTTAATTCTGGGAGGACGTCTATTGACGTCCTCCCAGAATCGCGCTTCCCGCGCACCCCCTGGGGCGCGCACACGGGAACATCCATGACCGTCGGGTCCGGGGGCCCCGACTGATCACGGATCGTGGTGAATGGCCGCTGTGAGCGGCCTTTTACCACGTGATCGCGCCGTCAAATGACGGCGTGATCACATGTAAACAAGCTGGCGGAAGCGCCGGCTTTTCTCTCCTCTCCGCACCGATCGGTGCAGTGTGAGAGGAGAGAGGGGGGAGAGAGGACGTGCTACAGCGCTGTGGGCAATGTGTAATGCCCACAGCGCTGCCAGGTGACACTTGGCAACCACCCAGCCATCATCAGCCACCCACCACCCACCCAGCCATCCACCCCCCACCCATCCTCACCCATCCATCCATTCACCCATCCATCCATGCTCACCCATCCATCCATCCATGCTCATCCACCCAGCCGTGCTCACCCATCCATGCTCATCCACCCAGCCGTGCTCACCCATCCATGCTCACCTACCCAGCCGTGCTCAACCATCCATCCATCCGTGCTCCCCCATCCATCCATCCATCCATGCTCACCCAGCCATCTATCTGTGCTCACCCACCCAGCCGTGCTCACCCATCCATCCATCCATCCATGCTCTCCCACCCAGCCATGCGCACTCACTCATCCATCCATGCTCACCCATCCATGCTCACCCAGCCAGCCATCCATCCATGCTCACCCATTCAGCCGTGCTCACCCAGCCATCCATCCATGCTCACCCACCCAACCGTGCTCACCCAGCCATCCATCCATGCTCAGCCACACACCTGTCTGTATAAGACCTTACAGCTCACAGTGCATGTCAGAGCAAATGAGAATCATGAGGTCAAAGGAACTGCCTGAAGAGCTCAGACAGAATTGTGGCAAGGCACAGATTTGGCCAAGGTTAAAAAAAAAAATTTTTGCTGCACTTAAGGTTCCTAAGAGCACATTGGCCTCCATAATCCTTAAATGGAAGACGTTTGGGATGACCAGAACCCTAACTAGAGCTGGCCGTCCGGCCAAACTGAGCTATTGGGGAAAGAAGAGCCTTGGTGAGAGAGGTAAAGAAGAACCCAAACATCACTGTGGCTGAGCTCCAGAGATGCAGTCGGGAGATGGGAGAAAGTTGTAGCAAGTCAACCATCACTGCAACCTTCCATCAGTCGGGGCTTTATGGCAGAGTGGCCCGACGGAGGCCTCTCTTCAGTGCAAGACACATGAAAGCCCGCATGGAGTTTGCTTAAAAACACCCGAAGGACTCCCAAGATGGTGCAAAATAACATTCACTGGTCTGATAAGACCAAGATAGAACTTTTTGGCCTTAATTCTAAGTGGTATGTGTGGAGAAAACCAGGCACCGCTCATCACCTGTCCAATACAGTCCCAAGGAGTAAAGCATGGTGGTGGCATCATACTCTGGGGGTGTTTTTCAGCTGCAGGGACAAGACGACTGGTTGCAATCGAGGGAAAGATGAATGTGGCCAAGTACAGAGATATTCTGGACGAAAACCTTCTCCGGAGTGCTCAGGACCTCAGACTGGGCCGAAGGTTTACCTTCCAACAAGACAATGACCCTAAGCACACAGCTAAAATAACGAACCCAAAAATGGTTGTCCATCAACGTTTACCATTCAACCTGACTGGACTGGAGATGATCTGCAAGGAGGAATGGCAGAGACATTCCAGGTGTGAAAAACTTGTTGCATCTTTCCCAAAAAGACTCATGGCTGTATTCGATCAAAAGGGTGCTTCTACTAAATACTGAGCAAAGGGTCTGAATACATAGGACCATGTGATATTTCAGTTTTTCTTTTTTAATAAATCTGCAAACATGTCAACAATTCTGTGTTTTTCTGTCAATATGGGGTGCTTTGTGTTTATTGAAGGAAAAAAATGAACTTAAAATGATTTTAGCAAATGGCTGCAATATATCAGAGTGCAAAATTTAAGGGGGTCTGAATACTTTCCCTACCCACTGTATGTGTGTATGTATGTACACTTGCAATCAGAAATATTCAACCCCCCCACCTCAATAGACAATACAGTGATGTTGATGAAAGATAATGAAAATAAATAAAAAAAAAAAACTCGTGAAATAACAAACAATATTTATTGATACATATTTGAGTTATTTTGACAACAGAAGTTGACTTAACTTTGGAGTTCAAATGAAAATTGTAAGTCTTGTAACACATGAGCATGTGCAGTATTATTCAACCCCAAGCTTCAGTACCCTGTGGAGCGCCCTTTCGTTTTTATAACTTCTAACAAGCGCTTTCGATAAGATGCTGACAAGCTTCTTACACCTCTCGATTGGAATCTTTGTCCATTCTTCACGTGCAAAAGCCTCTAACTTAGTGATGTTTGACGGCTTCCGTGCTGCAACTGCCTTCTTCAAATCCCACCAAAGATTTTCAATAGGATTTAAATCTGGTGACCCCTTTTCTACGACCTCAGAGGACCTCACCGGAAGAGTCAGTGGTCTAAATTTAGGATAACTTTTAGAAACCACCCTAAACTTCTTCCGTCAACGTCGTGCCTTCGGCAGTTTGTAGTGATTCAATCTCCGAAAACGTGCACTTCTTACCTGTTTCTAAGGTTAGCTCTCCACATTCTTCGAACAGTCGTAGAATAGCTTTCGCGAACAATCTTCAATATTTTTGCTTTCCCGCGAGGTGTCCCATGACTTCGAACCCCAACTTATTATGACGTGTACGAGTACACAATGTTCTGAATGTTAAAAGTAAACTTGAGGTTTCAATTCAGTTGAAGACAACAGTTTTATTGAGT
>BLSH010160657.1:435459-454473 GCA_018402905.1 Glandirana rugosa | reverse complement strand
CTACCCCCCCCCCCCCCCCCCATGCACTCTCACCCATACCCTTTGTTTCAACCTGATGTACAGTATACAGTCCCAAGGAACAGTTTACCAACCTGCTTCAGGTCCAGTTGACACTGTGTGCAGTTTCCTGCAATTTTCAGCATGGAAAAATGCAGGTAATGCTAATGACACACAGAAAAAGTATATCAGGAGAGGCTTCGGGAACTTAATATGTACAGTCTGGGGGGAGGGGGTGGGGAGAAGTGAAAGGGGAGACATTATTGAAACCTTTTAATACATCAAAGGGGTTAATAAGGTTCAGGAGGGCAGTTTTTTCAATATGAAACTAAAATCAAGAACAAGGGACACAACCTCAAACTAACTGGTGGAAAGTTCAAAACTAATTTTAGAAAGTATTATTTTACTGAAACTGTAGTTGATGCTTGGAGTAAACTACCAGCAGAGGTAGTGAGACCGTTAACAGTACATGGCTTCAAACATGCTTGGGACAAACCTAGATCTATAGTCAGACAATGTTAACGAAAAAAAAACTAAACCAAAAAAAGGTCAAACTAACCATTTGGTCCTTTTTCTGCTGTCCCTTTTCCATCTTTCTATGATTAGCAGCAGCTGTCGGTGACCTATCATTCTAGTAAACGGAGCCAGTGGTTGTACCTAGCTACTCTTAGCCACAGCAGGGTTCAGAAGATTCCGGCAGCTACAGTTTGCACCTACCTTAATCACCAGTGTGAGTGTAGCCTTAGATGTCTGATCATTTGGGGACCTCTCAGTCCACTTTGCATTTAAATCGCCAGTCTTTTCTAGCCTGTTTAACTTTTTATCAGTATTAAATTTGTTAGCACTATCAGACCACTGTGGCACCCAACAGTCCTACACTCCATTACTTAATAACTGTTTTTGTCACTTTTTCTTTTTTATATGTATAGTAATGGTTCTCCAAATCATCAGCCAGAGCCCCCGGCACCAATCGTTGATGTAAGTTCAGGATTGACACCCATACAGGTACTTTAATACTATTTACTAAGCCTTAACAGCTCTGTTTCTCATTAGCACGTATTGTGCAGCATTCCCTTTATTGACACAGCCACAACATACCATTTGTGAGTTGTATGATTGACATACAGTATTTTAAAATCCTTTTACTTGTCGGTCAACATTTGAGCTCCAGTTACTTGGGGTATAGAACAGATTTAAATGTTACAAGTTACATGAAATTCCCTCAGAAGGTTTAGCTAGTAATTAAAAAGTTAAATGTTGTGGTTCTGTGACAGTAGCCGATACATAGGTTGGCAAACAGGGTCGTTTTGACATTTTTACACCATGCATGTCCCACTTTTACAGCCCTTAAAATGCACCTGTGCATAGACTATGGACATTACTTGCATATTCTTACCAAGCGGTATAAGAGCTCTAAAACAGGTTTGTGGTTTCTAACAGGCTAGAAACATCTGCGGTTTTTTTTTACACTGGAGGACTGGCAGTCTGCCAGATTCAGTTGCAATAGAAAGTAATAGGAAAAAAATATTTCAGTGCCTCTGTTAACTTTGCAGACCATTTTTTCCTTATTAGCGATTTGGTGAATTTGGACTTTTTTTTACATCAGATGCAGTTGGGTGCATTCTTAAACACATGTTGAACATATGTACAGTAAATTTGTTTTCTGATCACGCTAGTTCATGCCCTTGCGTTCAGTTCCAGTGCGTACCTATGAAAGAACCCTGGCATGCATTTTTTTCACACTGGAACGCGCATAAATGTGTAAACTCATCTGATCAAAAATGTATACTAAATATAGATTTCCCAAGTCATCCTCCAGGACGGTCACATGAGAAATGGGCTCTACCTCCTACAGAAAACACAAGCACAGAGTTTAAAAAGGCTGCCTCGGCGCTGCCCCTCAGTTCTTGTGTTTCCTGTGTCCTGCATGCACCTGCACAGAGGAAGGAGGAATCGTCCCCAGATGCTTTTTTTGCAGTGTATTTGGGGCAGGTGTCCCTTAATACTTCCTTTCTCTCTTCCTGTATTGGCAGGGTAGGTGGTCTGCGGCAGGTTTTTTTAGGGGTAAGGGGAGAAATTTTTTAAATGGGGTTGTGCTCTAGGACTTTCCCTCTTTCTTTTAGTCACCTTTGCAATTTTGAGCCTTTGTTTGCCACCCTTCTGCAACCTATGTGGAGTGTGGTGGAGGGTGAAGAACCTGAGGGGTACTTACTGCGTAGCCAGCCCAGTAGGTCCTGGTTTGGGCTTGCCTTTCCGCTTGACACCTCTTCTGCAGGCTCACGTGGGCAAGTCGTGAGGCTCCCAGTGTTCACAGAGGTGTTTGCTGGTTGCTTCCCCAAGTGGATGTTGCTACCAAGATGGCTGTGGCGGAAGTCATGTCGCAAAGATGGCGCTCAGACCAGAAGTCGCCTGGGAGCCATCTTTGTTCGGTATGATGCGAGACGAGCGCTATGGGCAGGAATGTGGTGGCGGCCATCTTGGATTTGGGCACTTGTGGGCCAGCCCTGAATCGGGTTCCCAAGGGGTCTTTGCAATGTTAGAGGGATATATTTTAGTTCTTTCCACCTCTATCTGAGTGGCAGGATAGGTCTGCATCTTTCTATCCTGGTTCCGCCCATTGTTATCTTATATTTTTTTTAGCAGCCCAACCCCCTGGAGGCTTCTGATCCTACGGACAAGGCCAAGAAAAAAAAAATATTGCTGCACCTGCGGACTAAAGATTACCTCAGACCGTGACAAACTCATATGCCACAAATGCCTTAAGAAAATAGTTAATGAAAAAACTTGGCCTTTCTTCAAGGATTTTCTAGATTTCAAATGAGATGAGTTCTACTTTGTAGTCTCTACAATCTGCTTTAAAAGATATTAAAGACAGAGTGCCCCTCTACTTCAGCACAAAGCTCAAAGGACATGCATCACTGTGAGAGTCCCTCTAAGACCTCCAGTTGCCCCTCCGATGCCGGTCGATACTTCAGACTCAGAAACAGAGTAAGCCGAGCAACTGTTCCAGGATAGTTAAGAATCAAACGAGAAATCAAGTCTGGGTGAGGCCCAAAAAGTATCAAGACACCTCTTTCTAGTGGATGAGACTGATGAATTGCTCAAGGGAAGCCAAGGAGAGAAGGTTTTTTTTTTTTTTTTTGTCACAACTGACGAGAGCCACTATTGGAGAGAAACTTCAAGGTCAGCGCAAGTGGGTGTTCAATAAAGGAAAGGGAAAATCCAATGTCCTATTCCCCAGTGCAGTTGCAACTAGCAAATCCCAGTCCTTTAATCTATTGAAAGAAAATGTGATATCAGGAGTATGGTTTTTACTACCATGTTTTCTTAAGAGCAAAATCTTCAGGGAAACAGTGTTTGATTTTTAACCTGAAACCGCTAAACAAAGCAATTCATTACAGGAAATTCAAAATGGAGCGCATATTTCCAATAAGATCTTTACTCCCAGAGTCACCTTTCCTGCTGAAATTGGATATAAAAGATGCATACCTGCATGTACACATCCATCTGAACCATCAGAAGTACCGAAGGTTTGCCAAAAAAGACGGCGAAAGAGAACAGCATTTCCAATATTGAGCTCTTCCCTTCAGACTAGCTTCGGCTCCTCGCATATTCACCAAAATGATGGCAGAAGTCATGCAGGAGCGAAGATGGAAAGGAATCCAATCATACCATATCTGGGTGACTTTCTAATCTATGGCAGGACAGAAACAGAAGTGTTGACAAGCTTACACACACACAGCCAAGCTTTTTCTGGAGTCATTAGGATGGAAACTGAACTTGGAATATCCTAATCGGGTGATTTTTCTGGCCTACACAATCGACACAGTTCTCCAAAGATCGAATTGGTGAAAAAGCAGCGCAGCTGACAACGGACTATCGTGTTTTTCCTCCGGTCTAATGTTCACATCTATCCCTGCAGTACAATGGGCCCAATTCCACATGCAACCATTCCAGTCTCTCACTTGTTGAACAACTAGGGCGGCCAAGTGGAATCCTTGGAGGAAGAAAGTTCCATTCCCCAGGTCCTAAAGAGGTCACTATGGTGGTGGAAGAGGGGAGACATACTAATGGACGGAAGACTCTGGGCACCTACCCATCAGATGTGCATTACTACAGATGCGAGTGCTACAGGATGGGGAGCTCATCTGATTTGAGCTGTCCAAGGATTCTGGGACACAGGCTTGTCAAGGGCTTCTTCAAATCTAAGGGAACGAACAGCGGTCCACTATGCACTGTTGGCATTCAAGGAAGAAATAGTAGGGAGACCTATATTTGTACTCAGACAATGCCACTACTGTGGCCTACATCGACATCAGGGGGACACCAGATCAAAAACACTGATACGTGCGACTCATACTCTATCCTAGACGGAGACTAACCTTATTTCAATCAGGGCTATTCACATAAAAGGATTGGACAATACTCTAGCGGATTACTTGAGCCGGCAACAACTGTATACAGAGGCGTGGGAACTGAACCAGCAGATCTTCATAAAATGAGCCCAATAATGGGGCACGCTGTCTGATTTGTTTGCCACAGCAAACCGGTAGAGAAGTTCTCCCTGAAGAGGGAAAGTGTCTCTGGGAGTAGACTCCTTGAGTTTCCCTTTGCAATTCAAGCTACCCTGTGCTTTCCCACCCCTTTTAGCTGCTTCTCAATGTGCTCAGTAATGTCCAGGCAAGAAGGGCAAGGGTCATATTGGTAGCCTACTGGCTGAAAAGGGCCTGGTTATTGGCTCTGGAAAAAGTTGACTGAGGAACCTTTAATTTCTCCCCCTGCAGAACGATTTACTTCTCCAGTCAGGTATTGTCCACCCTCAGCTTCCTACACCAAAAATTACGCCATGGATCCTGAACGGGAAATGTTATTGTAAAGGGTCTCTCCTCAAGGGTTGTGGATACCCTGTTGAATAGCAAAAAACAGTGATAAGGAAGATGTACACTAAGGTTTGGAGGAAATACACAGCCAAAATGTCTACTAACAGCCGGGATCTCCAACAGTTATCTACAGTGTTGGATTTTCTTCAGGATGGTGCAGAGGCAGGATTAGCTGTCAGCACTCTCAAAATTCATTCTGCTGCTTTGGCGTTCTTTTTAGATATACCGCTAAATGAAAGTCCTTTAATCCAAAAGATTTTTTTTTTTTTGTAGGGCCATCAGGGTAGCACCTTGAGATCTCTCTACAGTCTTAGGGGCATTAAACCAAGAGCCCTTTAAACCATTGGTTGACTCCTTGCTAACATTAACGCTTAAGGTGGTGTTCCTAGCGGCCATCACCCCTGCCATGCGAGTGAGTGAATTACAAGCCTTATCCATTAAGGAGCCATTCCTCACCATCTTTCCACATAGACTTGTACTAAAGCCTGACCTGCTGCTACTTCTTAAAATTGCCTCTTTATTTCACAGGACTCAAGAAGCCATGTTACTGCCAAAACTCGCAAATCGGGGGAAAGAAAGCTTTGCCGCCTCAGGCATCAAACAATGTCACCAAACCCTTCAGGAAATCTTCAGCCCTTTTTGTTTTGTTTGGGGGTGCACATTAGGGGGAAGTCTGCCTCTAAAAGATCAATAGCTAGATGGATTAGAATGACTACTGGAATGGCCTATGCTTCTCAAAACCTCAGTTGTCCTTCAGGTCTGAAAGCCCATCCTATTCGATCACTACCTCCTTAGCAGAGAGGGCTGGGGCTTCCATTGAGCAGATCTGCAAAGCAGCTATCTGGACCAGCGACTCCACATTTGCAAAGCATTATAAGATCGATCTGGTCTGGTCTCTGCCCAAGATCTGGCCTTTGGTCGCAAGGTCCTTCAAGTGGTAGTTCCTCCCTAGGTATGCATTGTTGGTGTCTCATGTGGCTGTCCTGGAGGATGACTTGGGGAAAGTCTTGAGTTATTAATTAACTCCCTTTCCAGGAATCCTCCAGGACTGTGGATTCACACACTTATTTTTGTATATTATGGTTCATTTATGATCAAACTTTGAGTGTTTGCTGTCCGGGTAATCTTTGTATAACTGAGGGGCAGCCCTGAGGTGGCCTTTTTAAACTATCTCTGTGCTTGTGTTTCCTGTAGGAGGTGGAGCCTATCTCTCATGTGACCATCCTGGAGGATTCCTGGAAAGGGAGTTATCAGGTAATAACTTAGACTTTGTATAGTGATGGGTAAAAAAAATGCTAAACAGTGTGCATGCAGAACTGAACATAGGGACTGAAAGGAGCCCCTAGAGTGCTTTTTTGGTTTGTACTGAATATATACTTTACTGTGCATTGTGTTCAGTTCCAGTGCTTTCAAAAAAAGTACAGCAGCATGCATTTTTTTTACCTTGGAACATGCATAAACATGTGAACACATCAGACCAATAACAATTACCAGGGACAACATGTTTGCATACTAGAGATTTTTGTAGTAAAGGGTAAAAAATACAGTATGCATGTGGAACTGAACATGGGAATTGCAGCAAGCCAAGTGTATTTTTGGCTTGTTCTGAATATTTAAATACTTTACTGTGCATAGTCTGGGGCAGGTTCATGTTAAAATTAAGGGTTATCCCACACTAGTGATTTTGTAGCTGCTTCAGAATCTAAGTGTTTTTGTTCATATGTAGAAAGGATTTGCAGTCAGTGGAACAGCTGTGTCTTTTGCAGCTCAGCCACTTGTTATATTTTAATTATACCTGCACAGACATTTGCTATAGCAGGCTGTAAATCAACATGATACAGTTGTAGCTACGGCAAGCTTCTGTTTTGGGTGACATGGCCCTTGTATTGCATTTAGGTTTCCCCCACTTTTTTCTCATAGCAATATTAATACATTGCGTTCATTTGGGAAGTTGTCCAAGGGATTAGACATGGAAAGCGTTAGTATTTTTGTTAATATCAGGTTGCAGGAATACATCCATGAGCTGTAAGGTGTGATGCAGTAGGAGCTATGTATTCAGTTCCATGGTGATCCAATATTTCAAGTTGACCACTTATAAAACTAGTGAAAAGGTTGCAGCAAAGTTTACAGTGTAAAGATAAGTTTACACATCCTTCCTTTCAATAACCTCAGGTGGGTGGCAGATTTTCCCTAATGTGAGCAACATCATTTGTTGTGCCCCATTACAGTGCATGTTTGCGATTCCTGTGCATCACAGCTAAACTCCAGGAATTCAGCAGCTTTGTAAAACAAAAATGAAGGCATACTATGAGTTAAATCCGAGGTACATCTGATCTGATTTTTTTACAACTCCCGGAAGATGGCTTTCACTATAGCCCAATGCTGAACCATCTGCTCTTGGCATGTTCAACAGTAGTTACTGCAGCTGCTATGCCCACCCCTCTACTCCTGCCCAGTCACAGAAGTCTGTGAACTGATTTATATAATGTAAAGGCTTCTGTGAATGGGCCTCAGATGGGAGCAGCGGGCATAGTTGTGTGCTTTTCTCCCCTCAAACTCCAGTGTATCCTGAGCAGAGCCAAAAACTTGTGACGTGCAAATAGAGATGTCTACAAGGTGTCATCACCGAATTGTACTTCACTTATAGTGTGCCTGCCCTTTTTACAAAGTGGCTGAATTTATAGAATTCAGCTTTAAAGTAGAAAGACAAAACTTTTAATTTTTGATAGTGTTACATGATTATAACCCCTGTCAAGATGTATGGGGTTTTCTTTTTTTTTTTTTCTTTTTTTTTTTTTTTTTTGTGGCTATCTGTATTCTATTTCGTAGGTTTCCCTTGCTTCCTATCCAATAGCCAAAACAGGCTGTGAGAGGTAATACTTCTAAAGTGAGAAAATCCCTGGTTGTCACCAGATTGTGTCACCATTGGACGAATTCCCCTCTTGCTTACCTGGAGACTATTTGGTTGACTTTTTCTATTTTTATTTTTTACTTTCAATTGTAATGGTAAACATGACGGGGGGTCACCCTAATTTGGGGCACAAACCCTAATAAAAACTTGACAGGTGTTCTAATTCATCTGCACTCTATCCAAAACTAAAAAAAAAAGTTTAGCCTTTAGTTATACTTTAAAGCTTTTTGGTATACTTAAATAATTGTATCATTAAATCTAGATACATTTTCAGAATAAACATAATCTTGTTGTAGCCTGTGGTAGAATACTCTGTATTTCGAGTAAAATTTTTATGGTTGTTTCAAAATAATTACCATTTTATATTTGAAAATGAATGCCCTTTTTGATGTTGTATTCCTTGTGATTTGAACATATGCACATTGGGGCAACAGTCAATCTTTATTATTACTGTACAGACCTTTTACCATTTTGCATTCCTTTAACTAGTAATTTTAGATCTCAAATTGCCAGATACCTACTATATATCATGTGTTTTCAATTTCAGTGCAGAAAACCAGTTTTAGTGCGGCAAAGTTTTTGGGTCACTCTTTAAATTTTTTGCATTTATTCCCCAACACCTGGTTGTAAAGGACAACTTTTACCTTTTGGTAAAGTTGTCTTTGAATTCCCCCCACCCTCTTGACTGCAGCCTGCTCGGTAACAAACTTACCTGCAGCACCGATCCAGCCATGTTTGCTGTGCACCCATGCCCAGTGCCACAGCCTTAACAAAGAAAACCTCTGGCAGGTGTCCTCTTCTACATATGCTCACCTGAACCCCTTTAATTTCAGTGAGGTGGCTGTGTATATATGAGATGGCCGCGAACATGCACAGTATAAAGTGGAGCTGATGAAGGCTTTTTTTTTTTTTTTTTTTTTTATGAAGGCTCTGCAATGTGAGGCAGGGCTCCAAAGTGAATTATTGCTGGATCTGATGGCAAGTATGTCATCTGGGGGTGATGGGCATTGAAAGAAACCTTAACCAAGTGTCCAAACTAGCTGTGTTCTTATCCACCGCTGGTTCCTACCTGCAGTTTTTCCTGTAACACGTGGATCTAGTTTTCAGTATGTTACAAATTCGCATTGTTCCAAGTTACAATAGTGCATTTTGATGTAGAATCTTGCACTAAAACCAGAAAGAATTCTTGATCTGTTTAAAGGTCATGTTTATGCTTTTCTGGCAGTCCATACTTACTTTAGCTATAAAAACAAAGGAAGCCTACTCACAAGTAAAAATACAGCATCAGTACAGCTGTCCTGGAGGCAGACTGCGTACCAGTACAGCTTGATAACTTTGTAGCAATAATAAACTGGGTATTTTTAACATAATCTGTACAAAGTATACTTTTGCTGCCTGTTTGTTTAGGGTTTTTGTCATGGTACATAAGGTGCATTTTACTTGTATCTAAATGTGTCAGAATCCTAATACTCTACCCCAATAGTAAAAGTAAACTGTTTTTAACAATATGAATAGCACATTGTATGTTTATGCAATGTATCACAATCACATACTATTGTCTTATGTGGAGTTGACAGTTCCTTTTAAGAAAAAAAGTGTAGAACTTGCACTGTGTTGGGACGTGAAAAATTGGTTTGCTTACCCCTGTTTTAGGAATAATGCCACACAGTCTGTGACACATGCACTCCTTATGTGGGTGCATACAGTCTTCTAGAAGAGGAAATGCCCTTCTCATGAGACACTGGTTTGTTACCTAATGTACAGAATGGAGTTTTGTGGAGCTCTCTTTATGCATTTCTCTTGTAGAACCTCTTGCCTACATCAACCCCTCAGGAGGCACAACAGTGGCTACATAGAAATAGATTTGCTGCATTCTCGCGGCTATTCTCAAATTTCTCAGGTAACTCCCTAGGAGGCAAAGTTTTAATACAATGCTATTTCACATTCCCTCCGCCTGCAACCTACCTTCTCTCCCTCCTTAGCACCAAACGCAATTGTATACTTCTCTCCCACTTGAGTGATACATGCTGAGCATAAAAGGAAGTGTTTTTTTTCCTTCTCCCTGTAGTTAGCTCTAGAGATATATAGATATAGATATATATATATAATATTATATATAATTTTTTTTTTTTTTTTTTGCAGATTACTACTCAATGGGAAAGGGGAAGAGTAGAAACGATATTAGGATAAGTTCACCTTTCTTAACATGTTCTATCCATATTCACGGTGTAAAATGTTAGATGCACCAGCCTCTACACATTGGAGATTCACTGTGCAAGAGCCCTGCATAGCACCTGCAATCTGCTGATTGTGGGTCGTCATGGTAGACAAAATAAATGCACATTTTTTTATCTGAAAAAAGATGTGCATTTTTTTTTTTTTTTTTTTTTACAAAGGTGAACTTATCCTTTAAATACTTGAAGTTCCCATAGTTATGCAGCGTAATTATGTTAAGCAGGAATGCATATGTGAAGCATTTATAGAGCTTATTCTTATTACAGGCCTGCAAGCAGTTTTGACACCTAAAAAGCAACCTTAAAATGACAGGTTGTGGCAGGGTGTTAAAGCTTAAATAAGGCAAGTACGGTAATTTTGGCTGCTTTGCATCCAATGCATTGTAAGGGTGGTATGTCCTTAAATAGGTAATATGTAGTTTCCCAGCTTCTTTGAAAAGGATACCGTTATTTTCAGATTTGTCACCTCTTTATGGATATACAAAATGGTGTACAGAGCAAAATGCAAGCCTTTGTAGTATGATACACAGCAGGGGAGTTTTACTCCTTTCTCTCCTGTACTGCAGGGGTGAAATTTGGGCTCAACAATATCATAGTAACTAAATTTAGTGGCCTAGGCACTAGAGAGTGCTATATAATATGACAAGAGCAAGCTGCTGAAGAAAGACTTTCTGCTGTGCAGATTAGCGTGAAAAGGCAGAAATTATGGGACTGACCTTAAAGTGCAGAAAGAAAAAAAAAATTAAAGGATTAAAGTGGTTCTAAGGACAGAATATTTTTTATCTTTAAAATGATTGTAAATTCTTGTTTAAAACAAAAAACAAACAGGTTATACGTCCTCTGTGCAGTTGGTTTTGTACAGAGCAGCCTGGATCCTCCTCTTCTTGGGTCCCTCTTTGCTGCTCCTGCCCCCCCCCTATCGAAGGCACCCAAGCCAAGTCAGAGCTCCGTGTATTCATTCAGACACGGAGCCCCGACTCTGCCCCGTCCCCTCTGCACTGATTGGCTGTGTGACTGATTTAGACAACCCCAGGAGCAAATCTCGCCACTGCTGTGTCTCAGCCACTCAAGAGGAGTGTCCCGGACTGCATAGACACTAGTGGACATCGCTGGAGAGAGATGGGGCTCAAGTAAGTAATTAGGGCGTGCTGGTGAGGCTGCTACACACAAGGTTTTTTTTTTATCTTAATACATAGAATGCATTAAGATAAAAAAAAAAACCTTCTGCCTTTACAATCCCTTTAATGCATTCTATGCATTAAGATAAAAAAAAAAACATTTTGTGCGCAGAAACCCCCTAATACCTGAGCTTCCTCTTCTTAAATAGACCTGTACTTCTTAAATAGACCTATATGAAATGGAAATGTGACCTGTCTTGGCAAGTTCCCTTTCTTACTGGTAGACAGGGCTAGTGCAAAATTTGGTGAAGCTTCTCATAGAAACCAATTGGCTTCCAGGTTTTATTGTCGAAGCTTTAGGCCCCTTTCACACGAGCGGAGCCTGTTTTGACAGGCTCAGCGGGGATCCATCCGTTTATCCCCGCTGAGCCGGTGGATGACAGGACAGTCTCTGCAGTCATGCACAGACTGACCTGTCACAGCTCCTTTCTCCTCTATGGGGGATTGGATGAACACGGACCGTCTGTCCATGTTCATCCGATCCACCAGACGGATGGAAAATAGGGTTTCCATCCGTCTGTTTTTGGCGGATCGGAGTGGATTGGATGTCAGCGGACATGTCACTGCTGACATCCATCGCTCCATAGTGGACAATGGAGCGTCCGTTCGGGTCCACCTGAAAAACTGCCAGGCGGACCCGAACGATCCACTCGTGTGAAAGGACCCTAATTGAACAAGCTGAAGTTAGAAGCTGGTTGGCTACCATGCACAGCTGTGCCAGATTTTGCACTCTCCAATTTTAGAGCTTTGGCAGCTAAGAAATTTTAGAAGTGTTGTTACTGGTGTTTGGATCAAGTGACAATACCTGGGTTATGTTTTTAGAAATACAGACCCAACACCCTTGGTGGTGTTGGGTAAATTCGGAAATGTAGCTTTAAACTTAAAAACAGCAACAAAAAAAATAACACATTAAATACTGTGTATAGCCTGCTTCCGTTCATCTTCCATTTCTTTTCTTGAAATTAGTGAGCAATTCACTTCCAGTATGCCCAGCATTTTCACTCAGAAGTATACATAATTCAATATATGCCCTATTTTCAACATATGGCTTAAGTTTTCTTAAATAATGAAATGCTCTCTCCTACTAGATATGTTATATTTCTGTGTGCAGCCTCACATATCACAATTTTTATGTTTAATGCCCCTGGCAATGTTCAGATTGAATTGCAAAAGACCTAAACAGGGATAGTATTCATTTTTGGAAACCTAGATCATTAGTTATTCATGTCCCTTTAACAATTTCTTTTTTATTGAGCCCTTTACTGTCAGTGTTAGCTAGCTTACCTATGCCCAAAAAACATTTTTTTTTTTTTAAATACATTCTATTTTTGAACATTAAATCTCTGTAGGGATCTTGTTTTTGTATTTCCCATATCCCATTTTTGAGATTTATATTGTACCTCGACAGTGTCCAGTGCAGCGTTAGTTTTAGAAGTTGTGTAGGGTTATATTTAAATCTGTAAGAAACCTATTCTGAGACTATTTGGGCTGGCGTTGTTGACCTGATGAAAATGCTAACGACCTGGCTATCTGTCTTCAGTACTTTTGAGTCACCTTGGCAATATTGCAGCAAATTAGTTTTATCTAGATTTGCATGCTTGTTTCTGGCTTGATGACTCAGCGTTGAATGAGCATGACTGCCAGGTAGTTAACATTTCAGGCAGGCAGTTATTTCAGCCAGCATAATTTTCCAACCAGTAGATATATCGATCATGAAGCTAAAGCAATTGGAGCATGTGTATTTGTTTCAGGTGCAGATTTATTAAAACTAACTAGAGACGATGTTATCCAGATCTGTGGGCCTGCTGATGGCATACGGCTCTTCAATGCACTGAAAGGGAGGTGAGTAAATGGAATTTAAATTGAACTGGGTGTCGTCCTGGGTGGATTTGATGTAGCTCTGAAGTGTGGCCTAAGCCCTTGAGCCGTTTTTTGATTTTTATTTTTTTTTATTTTTTTTGTTCTACAAACATCTAGGGTGGTACGGCCGAGGCTTACGATTTATGTTTGTCAGGAGTCACAACAACTGCGTGAACATCAGCAACAGAAACCTGAAAATGGAGAGCAAGGAAATGGTGCTTTCTATGGTATGTTTGTAAGGGTAAATTTTTCTGTAGATCACGCATTCAATTTTTTTTTTTAATTATGGATTCCTATCCTGGTTTGTTAGCTTTGTGAATTGAGCCATGTGAGCCCAAAAGTTTTTTTTTTTTTTTTTTTCTTATTGTAATCTTCAAGGAATCTGGGCTTTGCCACAAATCTTGCATTGTTTAAGGAGGCATAGTAGGGAATACACCAGACATCCTGGTGGAAATCACCAAAACGTGGTCAACTATAAATTTGAAACAGCCAGGGGGCTTTGCAGAAAGAAAACTGTATGCATGTAAATGTGCGTGCTATGAAGTGAAGCTGGTACTTTTACAGTGAATGTCACTTTTTAGGTACTGTTGGGGCCCCTTCGTACTGCTCACTGAAAAAAAACAAGAAAAGCCCATAGGTGTTTGCCGTGTTTTCTGGATACCCAGATTCCCTGCATGCGCTTGTAAAACTGGGACATGTGACTTAAACGCACCAAAAATGCACTGTGGGTGCATTTTCCATCAATTTCGAAACGTGATGTTTGTTTTTGGTGCACTTTTAAACACGCACCAAAAATGCAGTAAGTAGGACTTAAAAATGCGCCACAGCACATTGGTGTGAAGGGTTCCATTTTTGTAAATGGATACATTTGTCATGCATTTTCAAAAACTGATAGGTGTGAAAGATCCGATCGAGGTTAAAGAGGAACTGCAGTCTGCTCACATAATTTGTAATAAAAACATCTTTGCCATTCTGAAGCTTCCCTCCAACCACTCTGCATATTTTATATATACTGTGAATCTGTACTTGCCAAATATGCTGCAGAAATCTCCCTCCACCAAGTCTGGTTGCAGCCATTTTAAATGTAGGCAGCTGAGGCTTCCTGGATTTACAGAGACACACAGAGGCACACCTCCAGCTCTGCAGCCCTACAGCTTTCATTGGCCCTCTTATGACTCACCCCCCCCCCCCCCTCTTCCTGGCAAACTTTCACAAGAGTGAATGAGTGAGAGAGAGAGCATGATGTCATAAGCCTAGGCTAATGACCAGACAAACCTGAAGTGTGCTGTATGAGGTAGGCAGGAAAAAATGTTTTACTATCCAAATTTAAAACAAGTGCAGCAGATTTGATAGGTGGAAAGTTGAAAAAATGACTGAAGGTCCGCTTTAATACCCAAAGTCACAAAAATATACATGCAGGAAGATTTACTTTGTACTAACAAGCTCTGTTTTCACAGCCTTGCTTCCACTTTTCTGTTAAAGCCAGTGTGACAGGGAGGCTAAAATTGATTTCTTTATCATACATCACAGGATTGGGTAATTATTGGACTAATGGATTATGCTCCACTTCCAGGTGGACACTGGTAAAAAAACAAAGCTGAAACCTAGTCTTCATATCCCCTCCCAATTGCAACATGCTTTCATGTTTTTAATGAGGCGCAGCCTGTAAGTTTTTACCATCTGCCGCTGGACCCCACAGCAAACACCTTGACATGCTGTTGCATCACGTTGAATAGCTTGGGGGGTGCTATACAGGTCCAGGGCTGTTGTCCACTGTGGCGGAAAGCTGACTCCAAAAAAAAAACCTCCAGGGTGCACCTGACTGAGGGAGATGAAGATTGAGCTGGGGCTTAAGACTTCCAAGTGCTGAGTGTACAAGTCCTAGCCTGCCGCCTCACCCTCTGGAGCATGGGGAAGCGCTGACTGAGGTTAGGGCTTTTCTGATAATGTTTTGTCATTTCATAGCCCCAGGAGGAGAGCTGCAGGTTGAGTGCCCTTTGAAATTTAAAATTAAGGCTATTCGTCTAGATCCCTAGCAATTTCAGGGAGGGTCCTCGGGTGTGTGCACTCAGAATGGCCCAGCATATGGCGGACCTTAGACGCAAGGGGGTTAGGGGCCCCTCTTGCGTACAGAGGTGGGGGGGTGGTAATGGGGAAGTTCTGGCTATCTCTGTAAGAACTACTCCTCTGCCTTGCTCTCATATAGGGTTCTTGCCAGCCTCTGGGTTTTCCCAGGCACCTTCCTCCGTTTTTGTGTCAAGGAAAATTATTCTCTGCATGTCTACAGTCATTGAGCACTGGACTGTTATCTGAGTTGACATTAAAGACCACAAATCCTCCTGTTCTCACCCACCCTCTTACCCAGATTTTTGTCTTTGAATTTCCTCAGTTGGCCTTCCTGGCCTAAGAGGAATTGAAGGAGACTGCTCCATTCTATTCAACTGAATCCATGCATGGCATGTATCCAAGCCCCACCGGTCTATAGTTGGGGGGCCTTCATGACATGCTGCTGAAATTATAAAGCTGCCGAAAACCGTGTCAACCATGTCTAAGGTCCCAGGTTTGGGGTCTTGAAAAGATCTGTTCTGGGTGGTTTCTCTGCACTTCAGCACCTGGAGCTCTTTTGGAGTTGTGCTTTTGTGTAGATGAAATTGGATATTCTCATTGTTCAAGTGTTGGTTGCCAGTGTCCCTCAAAAAGCTTGAACAGATAGCTTTTGATGGTAAATTTCTGTTCAGTTACATTTGGATACTTTTATCCATAATATCACTGAAGGCATGGGCATCCTATTGTCCTGAAAAACAAAGATGACAGGACCGATGTAGTCCTCAGTCATCACCAGAGTTCCTTTTGTCCCTCCCTGACTTTGGCATCAAAGTCCAAACCTGTAATCCAGTTCTGTAAGAAGTAGTAAACTCAGAACGGGGACAACTCTTTCAAGTTGGGAGGTTATTTGTTGGCCTTTGTGGCCATTTGTATCTGAAACGTTTCAAACCAATATGTCCAGCACATCTTGTCCAGGCGCTACAAGCTGGCGTTTTTCACCATGCATTCCGTATGCCCCTTTCCAGTTTCATGCCATATGGTGTGGTTTTTGCTCCATGCAGGAAAGCATAAGCTGTCAGTACTTGTAGTTCTCAGATTCACAGAACTCTGTGAATAAATGATGCGGCCAGGTGGGTGGATCCTTTCTTAAATTGTGACCGCAAGTGCAGGCTGAAGGTTCTCCGCTAGAAAATCCTTTTTACTGGAAGTACATCATAGGACATGTGTTCTGATCACTGCTGTATTGTTGGCTAAAAAACTTGAAGGCCTGTTAGGAGTGGGAGGGGTTATACCGAGCTATGTTTCAGCTTTGCTTTTTTGCCAGTGTCCAAATAAAAAAGTTAAGCATAACTCATTGGTCTCAATTAGCCAATCCACTGTCCTGTAATGCACTTGCAGAAAGGATTTTACATGTCAAAAATCCTGTTTTACATTTAGACAACAGAGTTGGATCTAGTGCATTCTGTAATATAAATGACAATGTCAGGAATGCCCCCTTCCCTCTTTATTAGGTCAGTGCAAGGACACTTATGCTGAGGGGTGTGGCAGTTACTCGACTCTGCCTGTACAGCTGTGCCTGTGTGAGCACAGGAAATTGCAATTTTACAGACAGAAATCTATTTAAATGTGTTTTCTAGCAAAAATCTGTCATAAATAATGTTCAGGGTTACGAACTCCAAAGAAATTTAATTGTTTTGAAACTGCAGTGGGCCTTTAACACAAAATTGTCTTTGTATTCTGTGCACGTGGAATATTTACTCTGCTCGTTTGCACCAGTAGTAAGGTACCTTCTTTTTCCTACAGTGTATCATGCCATCTACCTGGAGGAGCTCACATCTCTGGAATTAACTGAGAAGATAGCCCAGCTGTTTAACATTTCTCCTCATCAGATTAACCAGATTTACAAACAAGGACCCACGGGCATTCATGTTCTGATAAGTGATGAGGTAATATGATTTACAGTTTGCACTATAAGATTGATTCTGTATTTTGAGCAAAATACAGTCAGTTTGAACATGTATCACTAATTGTGCTACAAATAACACTAGGGTATTTATGGAAACTGCAAGGTAAGTTTGAAGCTTTCAGCCTCATTCATACGTGAGAAAGTTGTAATTTTTAACCTGCAATGTTTACTGCCTTTACACACCATGGCCTTTCACTATGTTTTATAAAGCAGAGCCGTTTTATTAACATTTGCACTTTTGTTCTCTGACGGAAAAGAAAAGTGAATGAAATATGTGGTGAATGGCTGCGATAGTGTAGGAGATATTTGATCTCACGACTTTGCAAGATCATGGGCAGAGATACTCCTAAATCAAAAATATAATCTAAAAGAGAAATGGCGACTGACCTTGCTAGTACTGGGTTTGACCCCCTTTCGCCTTCACAACTGCCTTAATTCTTAATGTGGCATAGATTCAACAAGGCGTTGGAAACATTCCTCAGATTTTGGTCCATATTGACATGGTAGTATCACGCAGTTGCTGCACATTTGTCAGCTGCACATCCATGATGCAAATCTTCCTTTCCACCACATCCCAAAGGAGCTCTATTGGATTGAGATCTGGTGACTGGAGGCCATTGGAGATGATTTGAGCTTTGTGACATGGTGCAGTATCCTGCTGGAAGGAGCCATCAGAAGATGACACTGTAGTCCTAAAGGGATGGACATTGTCAGCAACAATACTCAAGTAGGCCGTGGCATTTAAATGATGCTCAGTTGGTACTAGGGGGCCCAAAGTGTCTCACTGACTATCGGTTATTTAACTTAAAGTGGATGTAAACCCATCACTCACCCAATATAAACTAATGGCACGGTATTAATGTGTATATATATATATGCAAGCCTCCTGAATATATCCCTACCTTGCAAATGTCACCCCTTTCAGCAGTAGCAGCCCCACAAAACTCTGGAATCAGTGGGTGGGTTTCTTTGCTGGAGCTTGGTGGGAGGAGTCGTCATGTCACAAGACTTTCCACCCACCTCTACACTCTCCCACTCTCCTATTCCTGAGTTTTGAGAAACATCCTGTCAAAACTCAGGGAAGGCACCACATGACTTCAGCATGCCCAATCATGCTGAGGTGTGCAGCAGCCAATCCTGGGAGAGCTGGAGAAGAAAGGAGGGGGGCTGTGAAGCTCTGTATGTTCGTGCATGAGAGAAGGAAATGAGTTGTCAGTCACAACATGGGGGAAGAAACAGTCACATATTTCGGTCTGTTTTTTTCCTTCTGAAAAGAGAAGAGGATTGCTGAGAGCTGAATTAACTCTTCGTGGCAAGACTGAGCACAGATGACCTCTGCCAGGCAGAATTGTTAATTAAAAATGTTTTGTGTTTTTTTTTTTGTTATTTGGATTTACATCCACTTTAATGCAGATGATATTTGCATTAAATGCAGACAGTCGGTGGGAAATTTTATTCACATGATCTCGGCATGTCCGCTTATACAGACCTATTTTTGGCAGGCACTGGTTGCTGGCAATGTTTTCAATGGACTTTCCCTGGAAACAGATCCCTTGTTCGTTCTTTTGAGCATTACTGATAACCTTACTTACTAATAAGCATACCAAATTATTTGTATTCTATGCTACTTACTATGCTAGGAACGTTATCCTGCCCAAATGGAAGCTGCCCGATCCTCCCTTGTATCAGCATGGAAATCTTAATTGAATGCAACTCTGCCCTTGTACAAGCTTACTTATATGGGGCTTAATTGTCCAAAGAAAATTGATAGAATATGGGACCGCTAGTAGGCCTCTTAAATGATATATTATGGGTGGTCGATAATCTATTGCTCCCTCCTATTCCTATATTGGAGTATGGGTAATGACTTTGTCTAAGCCTGCCTATCTCTTGATAATTAGTCATTTTTCTTTGTAAATTTTGGCCAAAATTTATACTGCTA
>BLSH010160657.1:415258-431619 GCA_018402905.1 Glandirana rugosa | reverse complement strand
CCCCCCCCGCTCGCGGGTCATGCAGCACTCCGAAAGGCAACAACCCCTCTAATCCGCTTGGGGTCCGGCACTTACCTGACGTGGTGTCTTCTCCTCCAGAGTGCAGGCAGCAGCAGAGGTGTCTGTTCCAGCAGGTGCCTCCGTGTCTCCTCTCCTCCTAAGAACCAAGCATTCAATAGGCTCGCCTGGCACTTTGGCCAATTGGGAAACAGGTCTCAATGACCTGCCTCCTGATTGGCGGGGAAGAAATTTAGCGTGAAAATAACAAATTCATTCGCTATGGTCGCACAATTGGGTGGGATTGGGGTGCACTCTGCTCCCTGAGCCCACCCTTTTTTTGAAGCCTATTCGAGCCCCTGGCTCTAATCAAGTGCTTCAAAAAAAAAAAAAAAAATACACCACCGCCATAGGAATCCATGCACCCGGCGTCCCGGCCGGGCGTATGGATGGGGGGTGGCGCCCGTGCGCACGGGCTGCCACTGGGAGAATGGCTGGAAATCTGATCTTCCATTCTCTGATTACACCTGTGACTGTTAATCATCCTGAGGTGTTTAGCTGAACACTTCAAGGTAACAGCTGGATAACATTCAAACTCGGAACCCGGTATTTCTGGTCGGTATGGTCTAGCAGAGATGTCCAAACTACGGCCCTCCAGCTGTTGCAGAACTAAAAGTCCCATGAGACATTGTAAAACTATAACATTCACAGACATAACCAGGCATGATGGGAATTGCAGTTCCTGAACAAATGGAGGGACCATAGTTTGGACACCCCTGGTAGAGGCAGAGGAAGCATTAGAAGTCAAACAAATCCTTAATGTCTCATTAGAAGAGCAACCCCTCACGCCCTATGTTTGGTTAAGGAGATCTGCTCATTTGCATACTAACAGACTTCTGGAAGGGTCAATTCTTAATTGATAATATCTGGAGTTATTTCAAAACTGGGTTTCTATTAGAAACTAATTTAAAGAGAGACTGTAATGTGTTGAATGCATTGGGCTCAAATAGATGGAGTATGCCTAGAAAAATGGCTACAAAAGATCTGCTATTGTGGTTTACATTTTTCTTTAGAACATACAATGAGTTATTTGAGTATGAGGACGGTTGTCTTTTATTATTCGTATATCCCATGTTGTCAAGTGCCACGATGTATGTTATTTCCTATGATGTGACAATTTTTAATATTTATTTATACTTTCATCGCCTATCCAATTGATGATGGTTTGTCCATAGGACAATTAAAAACTTATACACACTCCATCTGCCAGAGGCCATGTGTATGGCTCATTCAAAGTCCCACCCATTTCATCTTGTCTGTTCATTAGGGATGGAGACGCAGGGTGACCTGTGTTTCATTTAAAGTCCCAACTCCCCCTTCCATTTAACATAATATGTTAAAGGATCAACCCCGCGCGCCAGGTCGCCATGGTGACCAGAAACCGCGTGCTGGTGAGTGGCAGCCGATCCTTCTATCCCCTCACTATCTTAAAACAGTGTCTCCGATTCAGCGAGAGCCATTCTCTGCTTAATCTAATAGCTGTTAAACTTGGCAGGCTGCCCGGGTTGGTTTGTTCTTTTTTTTTTTTTTCTTTCAAATTAGATGGTCAGCTTAACCATTTTAAGACTAAACCTTTTCTGACATTTGTGGCTTACAAGTAAAAATCTAGTAATTTCTACTAGAAAATTACTTGGAACCCCCAAACATTATATATATATATATATATATAATGTGTGTGTGTGTGTGTGTGTGTATATATATATATGTGTGTGTATATATATTATAATATCATTTTTTTTTTTTTGCGGAGACCCTAGAGAATAAAATGGCAGTCGTTGCAATATTTTATGTCACATTGTATTTGCGCAGCTGTCTTTCAAACGCAATTTTGTGTAAAAATTACTTAATTACCGTAAAATTAGCACTTTTTTTTTGTATAATGTGAAAGATGTTACACCACGAGAATCGGGATCTTTATTCTAAGCAACAAAATTGTGATAAAGCACTGTGTACCATCAACCATTACCACTCTATGTGCAGCTGGGCTCCAGTATTTTATGGTGACCGGAAACCCACCAGGACAATTAGTCACCGTGGGGGACACATGTGGGCAGGAAGAGGCAGCAGAAGGTCAGCAGCGCTGGAATACTTCTTTCACCTTTTTTTTGTTTTGTATTTTATTTAAAGTGTCACTAAGGCTTCATTTAGATGTGCAGTTGGGTGGTAAAATGTGCATTAGAGATGTTTTTGCCACCGACTAATGGCGACCCTTAAGCTGCATTGGGTAGCAGATGAGGGCGTTTTACATGCTGCAGTCACAACGCATTAGGCATAATAAGGAGTTTCCCCCATAACAGATTTTTTAGTGTCACCCTTTCTGGCCAGCCTATAACCCTGATGGAACAGTGTTATTGACTGGCTGCTCTGCTGTAAGTTGGGATTAGGGGGCGCAAATTACTTGCCTTGCTGGCGCTGACAACCCACACTACGCTAAAAAAAAAAAAAACTGTCAACTTTTTTAGCTGGCTCTTAGATTCAAAGCAAATTTGTCAAGCCCGTTATACCTAATGGTTTATATTTTTATTTATAAACAATGTATAGAAATCTTCATTTTAGAAAAATACATTTAAGCCAGATTTGTGGCCTGCACACGTCCTAAAATACAATGATATGGTTTGTAATAGGGTAGCCTACTATATTACACCACAATGGAGCTATTATCCCATATCTGTGCACTGTGGTACACTTAAGCCAAGGTCTGTTGGGGTTCAAATTAAATGAATGGCATCAGACTACAGTACACACAAGTGTGTTGCTGTTTAACAAATTTTATCACCCTTAACTGAAAGACGAAAGCTAAAATCTGCTTCATTGCAGAATGCTTCATTGCAGGGACATATAATTCACAGAGCAAAGCATACAGATACAGCAAAGATACAGCACAGTAGTAGCTGTTTACTTTTAGACTATTTTGAAACTTCCTTTAGAGCCCTCTGAACACAGAAGGAAGGAGGTTGAGTCACTCCATCTGTAAATTTCTGTTGGAGTAGGGAAAACCTGCTGCTAAAAGATTCTACAGCTCCATCATTTGGTTGGACATAATAGGGCAAAACATTTTAAAAAATGTAATATTTTAGCCTATGATTCAGAAGTTGTATTTAAGTCTACTGTACATAAACAAGGTCCCTCCATGCCTTGATTTTTTTTGTTTCCTCAAAAAATATGTCCTAGTCATTTGAATGCATAAGTCTTCATCTCCTTTCTTTTTACCAGCTGACCCTATTAGTTCTTCAATTTGACAAAATTTAGAACCAAATTTATGAAAACCCTGAGAAATCTTGTCCCACTAACTGTTTTTTTTTTTTAACTAGATGATTCAGAACTTCCAGGATGAGTCGTGCTTTGTGTTGGATTCAATGAAAGGTATGAAAAAAGACTCCAATACTATTCTCTCAATAGATATAATAAACAGCCTTACTAATCAAATTGTCTAAAAAGAACTCTGTGTTGCAGTTAGTATTTTCCAACTTGTACTTGAGGTATAAAAGTTAAATATCTGATTACTATGGGTAAAATACAGTTCCATTTTTTTTGGCCCCTTGAAACAGAGGCATGCTGGGGGTGTTGGGGGTTATGCAGGGCTGGATTTCAGCTCTCCGATTGCCAGTGTCCAGCTACTTGGAGGAGAAGCATAAGGCTGCATTCACACTTTTGCATAGCAGGAAAAAGCTTTCCCGCTCGCAATTTTTCGTGTTGCATAGGACCAGCCCATTCATTTGAATGGGCTTCTCTATGCGTGTGTTGCTAGAAAATAAGCTCCTGTTCGTTTTTAGCTGACAAGCAGTGTCGCTCGCTTTTTAAAGGCATGGTTTGCCACCCGAGAATCATTGCCGAATCACGTCAGGTTTCTGGTGCCATTAAGGGATAATTGTTCTGCAATTGCCTCGTTATTTGGGATCCCAAAATGTGAAGTGTGAATGTAGCCTAACCCGTTAGTCTAAGAATAACTAGTACAAGTGATATATTTAAAGAATATTATTTTAGAGTTTGAAAATCCTGTTCAATTTGAAGGGACACACGAATTCAGATAATGTCAGGGAAGTCCATAAGCAGCCCAACTTCAGGGAGGGCACCACAGCAACAATCGCTAAAGGGTCCATTGAAAGACCTGGGAGCTGCTTGCAGCCCAGGAGCCACTGAAAGGACCAAGGCCTGATTCTGAACCAGATGAAGCTGAGCCTGTCTTCCACATAAGGGAACCTGCCAACACAACCATTGGGAATTAATGAGAAATCATCCTCCTATTGTGGCCTAGAAGAAAGGTCACCACCAGAGAGAGCTCCACACAAGGGGGCATCAAAAACACAAGAAACCTGTAACAAATTCTTGTGAAATAAATAATAGAAAAAAAAAACTACATGATGTGAGCAAAAAGAATTGGGGGCAAATCCTAGAAAAAACCTAGGACCAAGAGGTCCAGGTGAGAAAGACCAGCCAGCCTACATGAGAAGGCCCAAACCTCTTTCACTATTCTCTTGACACAAAAGGAGAACTCCATCACTGAAGCGGTTGTCTGGCTAGGCATAATCTCGCTAGCGAGACTTACCAGAAAGAAAATGCAGCCACCCACAAGGGGTGTCAAGTGACTCCTGTGTATGTCCGAGAACTCCTCCTGGGCACACCAAATTGCTGCTGGCACATTTGCAAGCGTTAGGCCCTTCAGGAAGAGGACTACAAGGATCCATGGAATGGGATCTGCGTTCTTCTGAGTTTTTTTCTTATGAAGACTGCTATCAAGAAGCCGGCTGGTGGTATAGAGGATATCTAGAATCCAAAAACTTTCCCCAGTCCGGCAAACGTCTGTGCGAGCTACCCTTAGCCTTGGCGGGGACACGCCGCATAGGGCCCGTTCCGTGCGGGCTGCCAGTGGCTGATCCCACTTGTGCCCAGTGACTGGTTTGTTCCTGTCCAGTGACCTGGCCAGCAGCATCCCTCTCCGTGGGGAGGAAAGTCTGCTCCGGGTGACTACCCGCTGTGCCCATCGGATCGGTGAGTGGACCCCTCTTCTGTCCTAGGGGCGCGGAGAGGGGCACCTGGGCAGCTTCTGAGGTAGCCGGCCGGTGGGGGCTTATTAGGGGGGACGCATCTGGGGTTGTAATCTCCCATCCCGCCCCCCCGCGGTACCACACCCCGCACTGACTGTTTTGAGCACTGTATTCAGGCGATTCGCCGCCATTTCGTGGTGGATCACCGTTATTTTGCCGTAGCTCGGCATATTTTGATGGCAGCGGCCATTTTTCTGTAGCCCATGCGGCTTTCAGCCTGTCCTCTGGCGGCCCCCAGTGGCTTTTCTCGGTATTTCGGGGAAGTGATAAAAACGGCAGAGGCACTTCCGTTTTCGCTTGGACAGCGTGGCTGACAGACGCGGCAGTGCAGGCCTTTGAAGTGGAGTGTTTTTTTCATTGCTCATTCCGGTCACAGCGCTGAGGCATCAAAAAACAGCAAGTATAGCTGGCTTTCCCTGGGTGCTGGTAGCGGTGGGATGTCAGCGGTCGGCAGTGCTATGGCAGGGGTACCTGCGGAGCAACAATCCACGCCTGGTGTCCTTGGAACAGCTGAGGGCAGTATTTGATGAATTCTTTCCCCTGGCAGGGGACCCGACTCCGGGGGGCCCCAAAAAACGCCCCCCCCCCCGGTCGTTCTTCGGGGGGAAGTTTTCGGAACCAGAGAGCGCCTCGGTGGTCACGGGAACCCCTGTGGAGCTATCAGAGGGTGAACTGATACCCTCAGACGGTGAAGATGATCAGGGGGCTTCATCTTCGCGCGACAAAGCGATAGTGTCTGTCCTGATCACTGATATTCGCGAGTCCATGCGGCTTGACCAAGCAGGGGAGTCACATGAGTCCGCATATATTTGTGGGTCGATTAAGCCCCCTAGGTCCCCCAGGGCCTACCCTTATGATCAGGTTTTTGAACAGGCGGTGTTCAAGGAATGGCTGCGGCCACAAAATTCCTTTGCTTTACCCAAAAGCTTTGCTGTTCGCTACCCCTTTGAGGATAGTTTTACTAAGAGATGGGCTTCCCCAGCAGTGGACCCACCGGTGGCCCGTCTGAATAAGGCAATGACCATTCCCTTGGAGGAGTCTCCGTCTTTTAAAGAGGCGGCCGATTGCCGCACGGAGGCAGTGTCTAAGGCACTGTTCTTGTTGGCTGGGTCAGCCATGCGGCCAGCTCTGACGGCTGCTATGGCGGCGCAATCTCTTTTCGAGTGCGCTACCACATTACACTCCGGTTTGACTTGTGAGTGTGCGCAGGCTGAGGTGCAACGGCACAACACTTGGAAGAGGGTCTCCGCTACCTATGCGATACTGCATTGGACCTACTTCCCATACTGTCAAAAATGTCTGTTTTTGCAATTATCAGGCGGGTGCTGTGGCTCCGTTCTTGGTCAGGCGACAAGGCATTGAAGAAAGCTCTTACGGATCTTCCCTTTCAGGGAGGGCGTCTGTTTAGCCCACAGTTGGATGAAATCATTAAGGATTTCACGGGAGGGAAGAGTACTTCCAGAGCCAAAACGGCGGGATTTTCGCCGTAGGCAAGGCCCTGTTTCTTCAGGCCAGAAGTTTTTTGTGCGCCCGGCTCAGCGGGTTAGGGCTTCAAGTCCGGTAAGGCTTCCGCTGGGCCCAGTAAAAGGCCCTGGCAACGCAAGTCTGAAAAAACTAAGGATAAGTCAACCTCCGCATGATGGGTTGCCCCCGCCCGACTCTCGGGTGGGGGGCCGGTTACTGGGGTTCGCAGACAGATGGACTGCCCGCATCACCGATTGGTGGGTGCTGGAGGTGATGTCCTCCGGGTACAGATAGAATTAATCGCTCTACCCCCAGAAAGGTTCTTCCCTTCACACTTAAGACTCCCTCAGGGGCGTCGGGAGGCGCTTCTAGGTGCCGTTCGGGCGCTTGCCGAACAGGGGGTGATTGTACTGGTACCCACGGTGGAAAGATTTCACGGATTTTACTCAAACCTCTTTGTGGTGTCCAAAAAGGGCGGTGTCAGGCCAGTTCTGGACCTGAAGGCACTAAACTGCTTTTGTTTTTGTTTTTTTAATCCAACAAAAACTTTTATGGGTATAGCAAATCATACAGTGATGAAGTATATTACTAATACATGTGGAATAAAGTTCACTACCTCCATTACAGTGTCTGTACATTTACAGATCGTAGTATCTACATTTACAGTTGCATGATATACAATAATTTTTTTTTAACCTGCTGTGGGGTATGTGAGGCTTTGCACCGCCATAGAAACTTTAGTCCCATAGGGGCCGGTTCCAGGGTCCCTTATATAGGATGACCTACTACTGGGTCTGTGTGTCGCCGGCTATCAATCCTGGATCACATCCGCACCATTAGCCGAGGATGCGGAGTCCAACCACCTGCTCCATATTTTATAGTATTTATTGGGACAATTCCTATGCTGGTATAGAAGTTTTTTGTATGGGAGTGTTTGGTTGACTGTCATCCATGCCTGAAAGGTCAGTATCTCTGTCCTAAGCCACCTGCGAGCAATCATTAGTCTGGCCATGAACAATGTTTCCTGCATAAATATGTGTAAACATCTATTCTGTTCCTGCTCGGGCAAAAGTCCAAGCAGGCATGGTTTTGGGCAGAGGGTCAGAGGGGATCCTATGACGTCGTGTAAGAAGTCGACTATCTGTTAACAGTAGGTTTGGATTGTCGGGCAAGTCCACATAAGATGAAAGAGAGCAATTGTTGTCTTACACCTAGGGCACTGGGGTTCCTGCTCAGGTTTGTATTTGGCCAGACGGTTGGGGGTAAGGTAGGATTTATGTATAATATACATTTGCGTTAATCTGTCGGACATTTTTGGGGAAACCAGTTTGCAGACGGATAATATATCCGACCATTCCTCGTCCGCCAGCTCCCCAACCTCCACCTCCCACCGCGCCTTGAGCCCAAAAGCGAGCTCCGACGCTGCGGGGGTGAGGAGAGTAGCGTAGCAAATGGAGGTTAGACCCTTGGGGTCAACGCCACCGAGGGTGCTTATCAAGTCAATTGGGGTCAAGTCTGGGGGGCCATCGGCAAATTGACATTGCAGCGAATGGCGGAGCTGTAGATAGCGGAAAAACATTGAGTTAGGTAGATTATATGTAGTCTTTAGTTCCTGAAAAGTCTTGACACCAGTGATATCCATCACCTGGCGTAAGTACCATATTTCTTGTTCCATCCAAAGGTCAGTATTTGGTATCGTGAGAAGTTCTGAAAGTTTGTTACCCCAAAGTGGTGTGTGGGCATTTATAGGGGGGATCCCTAATGGTTGGGTGGTCAAGCTCCAAATCTTGCAATGGTGGTATAACGTACCTGTAGATCTCCCCATCCATGTCAAAGTAGCCAGTCCACTAAGCAGTATCTGAAAGGGATGTGTCAGTCTTCTAGCGATGCGCGAGCAGGTCAGATGGAGGTACCGAGATTTGTCATCCTTGTCAAAGTAGAAAAAGTGGGACAATTGGGCAGCTATATAGTAAAGTTGGAGATCAGGCAGTGCCACGCCCCCTAGATCCGTAGGTTTTTGTATGGTGCGCCATGAGAGCTTGTGTCTAGAGGCCCCCCAGATGAAGGAGTTCAGTATAGTCTCCATTTTCTTAAATACCCGCAAGGGTAGGTAAGAGGGGGAGTGCCAAAAGATGCACAATAATTTCGGCAGCAGGATCATCTTCACTAAATTCACACAGCCCATGACCCCAAGAGGGAGTCGTGCCCACACCTGTGTTTTGGCCTTAGAGTGTAGAGGGGTTCTACATTTAGTCTGATGTAATCCAGGGGGGATCTGGTGACCTGTATCCCTAAGTATTTAATCTGGCTTGCTCTCTGCAGCAGGCGGTTAGCCTGCTCTTGCGGTGGAGCTGTGAGGTCTAAAGGAAGTATTTGAGATTTCTCCCAATTTATCTGGAGGCCCGAGAATTTTCCGAAGCTCTCGACAAGGTGCAAAGTTGCGGTGAGAGAGGGTCCCGCATCCTCCAGATACAGTAACATATCATCCGCGTAAAGGCTAAGAGTCTCGGTCTGGTGTCCACAAGTGAGCCCACTTATATCTGGATGTGCCCGGATAGCAATTGGCAGGGGTTCCACTGCCAGGGCATATAGCAGAGGGGACAGCGGACAACCCTGTCGGGTGCCTCTGTATAGTGAAAATGTATCCGACGTTCTCCCATTAATCAAAACCCTGGCCACCGGCGCTTGGTACAACAGCTGTATCCATTTTATAAACTTGGGCCCGAACCCATATCTGCGCAGGCATTCCCAAAGGTACAGCCACTCGACTGAGTCGAAGGCCTTAGCTGCGTCCAGGCTCACCACCACCCTGGCACCTATCGAATCATGGGGAGCCTGGAGGTTCAGGAAGAGTCGGCGCAGATTGAAGGCGTATTTTTATGGGGCATAAAGCCGGTTTGGTCGGGGTGAATTAAAGTTAAAATGACTTTATTCAATCTAAGGGCGAGTACTTTAGCCAGGATCTTAATATCCGTTTGAAGGAGAGAAATGGGCCAGTAAGATTCGGGTAGGGAGGGGTCTTTGCCAGGTTTGGGTATCAGTATTATTAAAGCTTCCTTCATGGAATCTGGGAGCGTAAAGGTGTCGAACATATACAGGAATAATTTTTGAAGGTGCGGTACGGTCACCTCTCTAAACTGGGTGTAGAATTCTAGATGGAGCCCGTCAGTGCCAGGGGCCTTGCCCCCTGCCAAATTAGCTATAGCTTCCTCTATATCCTCGGACGTGATGGGGCCTCTAATTGTGTTACTTGGGACTGCGTTAATTCTGGGAAGTTCACGGGGTGTAGGAAATTTGCTAGGTCATCCTGAGTATAGTGGGTGTGGGAGGAATACAGGGTGGAGAAGAATCTGTAGAATTCTCTGGCCACCAGGTCAAGTTCAGATATAGTATTCCCGGCGGGGTCGCGTAGCGACGCCACCACCGGGGGTTTATGGTCCAAGTGAGCCAGGTAGGCCAACATTCTGCCCGCTCGCTCACCATGTTCAAAGTTTCGTTGGAAAAGAATATATGTTGTTAAGCTTTATCTATTAAAAGGTGGTTGACTACTCGAGCCTGTGCTTTGAGGAGTGTTGCATTGTGAGGGGAGGGGTCTGCCTGGAATGTCTGCTCTAGCACCCTCAGTTGGGCCTCGGCCTGGGTCACAACCACTTTAGACGACCTCTTATATCTGGAGATGCAGGTAGAGAGTATGGTCTTAGCATGAAGTTTAAACTACTCCCACACCGCTGTCAAGGCGGCTGACCCTACATTAATGCTAAAGAAGTATGTCCACTCCTTCAGAAGGGAGTCAATATCAGGTAGAACAGAGAGCCAGAAGGGGTTCAATTTCCATGTGCTGGTCGTGGGGGGGGCTGTAAATCGATTGTCGCCCAGCAAGGGGAGTGGTCGGACAGTAACCGAGTCTCAAAGCCCGCATCGCATAGGTGGGGTAATAGGTGAAGGGATACAAAGATGAGATCTATTCGGGACATAGTATAGTGGGGCTGGGAGTAACACGAATAATGGCGCTGGGTAGGGTATTTATGTCTCCAAGTGTCTGTCAGGCTGAGTTCCCGCATCATGCGGCCAAATCTGATCAGAGTAGGGGTGCCTACATCTGTCAAGTCCTGACCCAACATGTCCAGAGAGGGGTTGACCACCGTATTAAAGTCCCCAAACCATATGGCTGGGACAGTGGGGTATTGTGACATGAAATCCAGTCCGTCTTGCAGCACCGTAAACTGAAATGGGGGGGGGGGACATAGAATGCAAGAATAACAAGTTCATAAGCATTAACCATTGCATGTAGGAATACAAATCTGCCCTGAGGGTCCAGTCGCAAGTCCAGCAACTGGAATCGGGTGCGTCTGGTCTCCAGGATCGCCACACCCCTGGAGTAGGGGGTATGGGGAGCCTGGTATACCCATCCGAGCCAGGGCCTCTTGAGGGCGAGTTGGAGGGAGCCTGTAAGATGTGTCTCCACCAACACCGTAATATCTGCTCCCATAGCCTTAACCCGGGAGAGAACAGCCAAGAGCTTAGGTCTAGCACACAGACCCCTTACATTCCATACAGTCAATTTAATAGGAGCCATATTGTATAATGTATGTTCTGGCAGCCCCTGGGGCACACACCACATCTCGCGGCATTTACATGCAGCCTAGTACTCTGAGCGGCTGGCTTCATAAGTGCCCCATAAGCTGCAGATCCATAGCATTGCGGTTGTACCGATAGCGTAACCTGGAATAGTATATATACTGCAAACAGGTGACTGTTGCTTCGACATCCCACATGTACATAGTCCTCTTTTAAACAGAGTGCCATACCATTAAGTAATAAAAACCTAAAACGAAAGAAAAACAAAAAAACCAGAACAGCAAAACTAGAACCTTGTCTCATCTGTCGCGTAGGCATATGTAATGACATTAGGTTCATAACGTACACTGGACCTGAAACCGCTGTGCGGAGAGTCAAGAGATATCCCAGCAGCGGCAACCGGCCAGGGAAGCATAGCTTAGGCACCATCTCTTTCGGATCCAAACTTGGACAGTGCCTGAGATGGCAGCGTTCAACAGGGGACGTTCGTTTACTGGAAGGCTGACTTTGGAACTGTGGGCACGTCTATTCCAGATAGGTCCTGACAAAGGGTCCCACCACAAGGGAGGAAGGGGAATAGAAAAAAGAAGGGGCAAAAAACAAAGTCCAAGGGGGGAGAAGGTGGGGTGCTGGGATCCTTGTCAGAGTATGTAGAGGGTTCCAATTGCCAGCAGCACGTAGAGCAACAATATGTGTGGGTATAGTGCAAATCCGAGGCCTTATGAGGTGGCAGTATCGTGCATCTACGGCCTTGATCAAAGAAAAAGGGAGGGGGTTGTTGAATCGATCGCACGATCCATCATGCAAGGATTAAAGGATAGTCATAGAGGGGAGAGCAAACTTACGATGGGTCGCAGCCATAGTGGCTGGCGAAGCGATCGGATGAGTCTGTCCTGTGTGGTAGTGGAAGAGTTCTGTGTATGAGCAAACATGCCTGGGCGCCTATGAGGCTGTTCCTCGCCTCTCCAACCAGGCCAGTACCGCCTCAGGGTCCTCAAAGAAATGTACTCTGTCCTCGCCCACCACCCGCAATTTGGCAGGGTATAACATGGCATATTTGAGATGTTTGATTCGTAGTTGCCGCTTGGCTTCGGTGAATTGGGCACGGCGGCGTTGAAGGTCCGCAGAGAAATCCGGGTACACTGCTACATGCGCATTGCCGCACGGTATGTTTCCCTTTTCCCGGGTCAGGTGGAGGACCGCATCCCGGTCCCTAAAATTCAGGAGCTTAGCAATGAAGGTCCAGGGTGGTGCTCCCACTGGCGGTGGTTTAGCAGCCAAGCGATGAGCCCTCGCGACTACGAATGAGGCCGAGAAGGACTCCCTTCCAAAGGTAGTGATAAGCAGCGTTTCAAGGAAAGATTGCGGGTCGCTGCCCTCCGTCCCCTCCGGCAAGCCCACAAAGCGGAGATTGCACCGTCTCAAGCGGTTCTCCATGTCATCCTGCTTTGCTATGACTGTGTGGAGTTGGTGTTGTAAGTTCTCTGTTGCAGTTTGCAATGGCGGCATATCATCCTCCATGCGACCTATGCGCCGTTCGGTCTGTCACTCTTTCACGTACCTTCTGGACTTCTTGCCGCAGCAGAGAGATGTCCACTTTGACCCCTTCAATTTGGGAGGTAAGGATAGTTTGGCAGTGGGTGATAGCTTCCAGTATTCTGTCCGTGTCACCAGAGGTCTGCCCCGTGTCTGCGGAGGCCGCGGCGCCGTTTTCCTTGCAGCTCTCCCGCTCCTCATGGTGGAATTTGTCGAGCTTGCTAACCGCCTCGGAGGCTCTCTTAGGCGGCGACATCTCGGACCATAGGATGCGGGGTTTCGTAGCTGCTAGGTTAGTGAGAAAGTCAGAGGATGTAACCCTAGGATTTCAGCAAAAAGGATAAATGTGCTGCGGAGCTCTCGACACTAGCGCCCTACGCCATGCAGCCTCAGACCACGCCCCTGCACTAAACTGCTTTGTAAAGACAAAAAGATTCAGGATGGAGTCCATCCGCTCGGTCGTGGCCGCCCTGCACCAAGGGGAATTCATGGCGTCCCTAGATATCAAGGATGCGTATCTCCACGTTCCAGTTTGTCACAGGCACCAGCGTTTCCTGTGTTTCGCAGTGGGGGATCTGCATTACCAGTTTGTGGCTCTCCCCTTCGGTCTGGCTTCGGCTCCCCGAGTGTTCACCAAGGTGGTGGCCCCGATGCTGGCGCTGTTGAGACAGAGGTATCGGGGTGGTAGCATACCTCGATGATTTACTCCTGAGAGCAGAGTCGGCCGCAGCTCTGGAGGAGAACGTGATAATCACAGTGTCCACGTTAAAAGATTTTGGTTGGCTGATCAACCTGCAGAAGTCATCGCTGACTCCATCCTGCCGTCTGGAATACCTGGGTCTGATGCTGAACACGGTGCGGGCAAGGGTGTGTTTACCGCCAAACAAGCTCCTGACACTTCAAGCAGCAGTGCGAACCCTGTTATGCCAGTGATCCTCCTTACGGTTCTGTATGCGAGTGTTGGGGCTCATGGTGTCTGCTTTCGAAGCGATACCTTACACCCAGAGTCACACTCTGCTCCTGCAGAAGGTGATTTTGTCGCAATGGGACAAATCTCCCCTATCCCTAGACAGACTGATCAGGTTGGATCATCAGTCCCAGGGATCCTTGGTTTGGTGGATTTGGGCTCCAGCCCTAAAATTAGGAAAAGGTTTCCTCCCCCTCAATTGGTCGATAGTAACAACGGATGCCAGCCTATTGGGCTGAGGAGGGGTCCTGGGTCGGTTTTCTGCCCAGGGCCGTTGGTCAGCTCAGGAAGCTTGTCTTCCGATAAATGTACTGGAGCTGAGAGTGATCAGACTTTGTCTATCCCGTTGGTCGACAAGGCTGCGAGGCCTCCCTGTCCGGGTTCAGTCGGACAATGCCACGGCTGTGGCATATGTGAACCATCAGGGCGGAACAAGAAGCTCGGCAGCAGCCGCGTAGGCGGCTCTGATCCTTTGGTGGGCAAAACTTCACGTGCCAGCTCTCTCCGCAATCTACATTCCAGGCGTGGAAAACTGGCAGGCGGACTTTCTCAGCCGCCGGACTCTGGATCAGGGGGAATGGTCCCTACATCCAGAAGTGTTCCGCCAGATTTGGCTCAAGTGGGGTACGCCAGAGGTGGACCTCATGGCCTCCAGATTCATTCACAAGGTACGGACCTTTGTGTGCAGATCAAGAGATCCGTTGGCGGTCGCCACGGACGCACTGGTAGCACCCTGGGGTCGGTATCGGCTACTGTATGTCTTTCCTCCTCTAAAGCTTCTGCCACGGGTTCTGCGCAGGATAGAAGCAGAGGGAATCCTGACAATCCTGGTAGCTCCGGATTGGCCTCTGTGTCCTTGGTACGCCAATGTGGTACGGATGGTGGCAGATGTCCCGTGGCGTCTTCCACTTTGCGAAGACCTACTGTCTCAGGGACCCATCTTGCACCCTATTTTACCCTCGCTGGCTTTGACGGCTTGGCTATTGAGTCCCAGGTGTTGAGGGATAGGGGTGTCTCTGACTCCGTAATCCCTTCTACGATTAAAGCGCGTAAGGGTTCTTCACGTAAGATTTATCATAGGACCTGGAAAGCCTATATTGCCTGGTGTGAGGCAGGGGGTTGGAACCACCATTCTTGGGCGGTGTCCGGAGTGCTGACTTTTCTGCAGCAGGGACTGGACAAGAACCTGGCGTTAAGTACGCTTAAGGGTCAGATTTTTGGCCCTGACGGTTCTTTTTCAACCACCCTTGGCATCACATTCGTTGGTCCGTACTTTTGTACAGGGTGTACGTCATGTGGCTCCTCGGATACGGTCGCCTTTGGCGCCGTGGGATTTGAATCTGGTGCTTTCTGTGCTTCAGAAGCCACCATATGAGAAGATTAGGGACGTTCCCTTGCAAATTATTGTCGCAGAAGGTGACTTTCTTGGTGGCTGTTACATCCACTAGGCGGGTCTGAGTTGGCAGCGTTGTCCTGCAAGTCACCTTACTTGGTCCTTCATAAGGACAAGGCGGTTTTGCGACCTTCCCCTTCTTTCCTTCCGAAGGTGATTTCTTATTTTCATTTGAATGAGGATATTGTTCTTCCCTCATTGTGCCCACATCTGTCGCATCCCAAGGAATTTGAACTACATTTTTTGGATGTGGTGAGGGCCTTGCGGGTGTATTTGATTTCTACAGCTTCCTATCGGAAAGTCTGATTCTCTTTGTGCTGACGGAAGGTTCGCGCAAAGGCATGGCAGCCTCGTCTCCTACCATTTCTCATTGGATTAGGAAGACCGTGACTCATGCATATGAGGTTCGGGGCAAGGTTCCCCCTTTTCCAGTCACGGCTCATTCCACCAGGGCAGTTAGTACTTCCTGGGGTTTTAGACACCAGGCCTCGGTGTCTCAGGTGTGCAAAGAGGCTACTTGGGCCTCGGTGCACACGTTTACTACGTTTTACAAAGTTGATGTTTCAGCATCGGCGGATGCTGCTTTTGGCCGCAAAGTTTTGCAAGCGGCAGTTGTTATAGTTGCCCGCCCCTCTTGATTGACACAGCTTTGGGACATCCCCACTTGTCTAATGAAGGACTGCATCTGTCAGTGAACTCCGAGAAAAGGATTTTACCATAAGTTTTAATAAAATCCCTTTATTCCTCTGGAGCAAGTTTTAATAGTGCATATGTGTAGAATGAGGTTGAGAACAGGTTTAACAGTAAACATAACCTAATAGAAATGAGTTCATGTGTATAGATGCACTTCATCCGTGTACCAGATCTTGGGAACTAAATTCTTTTATCCCCATCTAGTGGTTGTTCTCGGAAAGTACTTAATACTCTACCCTCTGTTACTGTCTACAGAATAACTTTTAACCACTTGACAACTGGGCACTTAAACCCCCTTAACGACCAGACCAATTTTCAGCTTTCAGCGCTCTCACACTTTGAATGACAATTACTCAGTCATGCAACACTGCACCCATATGAAATTTGCGTCCTTTTTTTTCACCAATTTTCAATAAGACATCTGTCATTGTCTCCCATCTCATAATTCATGAAAGGCTCTTGTTGGTGATCTACCCCTATTTTCTTAAATCAAGGGTTCTAGACCATGTGCCTACTTCACGTAGATATGTGTACTTGAGTAAAGATAATCCAATACAAATGACAATTTGGACAAGAGTTGGAGTAAGATGTGTATACGTGATAATTTTGAACGAGGTCTCCTTATTTC
>BLSH010160657.1:380103-413679 GCA_018402905.1 Glandirana rugosa | reverse complement strand
ATGGGGGGTGTTTTATGTCACTAGGCAGCGCTGTGGGCATTGCACATCGCCCACAGCGCTGCAGCACCTCCTCTCTCCCCCCTCTCTCCTCTCACACTGCACCGATCGGTGCGGAGAGGAGAGACAAGCCGGCGCTTCCGCCGGCTTGTTTACATGTGATCGCGCCGTCATTTGACGGCGCGATCACGTGGTGAAAGGCCGCGCACAGCGGCCATTCACCCCGATCCGTGATCAGTCGGGTCCCCCGGACCCGACGGTCACGGATGTTCCCGTGTGCGCGCCCCAGGGGGCGCGCGGGAACCGCGATTCTGGGAGGACGTCAATAGACGTCCTCCCAGAATTAAGCAACCGCCCTGTAGACGTCAATTGTCTATGGGGCGGTTGTTAAGCGGTTAAAATTTATTTTTGTGTCATTGACTTATTGCTTTCTTTATAGTTTGTTCAGCCTTTCACACAGAGCCATGTAGTTGGACTTCTGTGAGCTTATGCACTTAAACTTATTTGCAGATGTATGGGTGCATAGATAAAATATGCCTGTTTGCGCCTGGGGGCCCCAGCTGCTGCATAGTTCCTCCCCTGGTAATGAATGCGAAAATACACTGAACATGATGTCCTTTTTCGATAATGGAAAAAAAAAGATATGTCATTTTTTACTTGTCAGGACGAATATTAAAATGACCATAGCTGATTTAGATTTTTAAAGGCTTCGTGTTACTAAACCCACAACAGCAAAATCAGTCTGTATATGTAGTAAAGCATGCTGCTTATGCTCACTGTGGAACCTAAGGGGTTAAAGAGGAAGTAAACCCAGATTGGGTTTACTTCCTCGATCTAACCCTGTAAAATAGAAGCATAATAAGCTACTATGCATCGCATAGTAGCCCATTATGTGCTACTTACCTGGAAACGAAGCCTGCGGCACCCAGCGATGTCCCCGCTCCAGGCCACGTCCATCTTCTGCCCCTCTTCCTTCCGGGGCCGCAACTCCGGCTCTGTGACTGGCCGGAGTCGCGTGATGTCACTCCGGCGAATGCGCGCGGGATCCGCCGGTCACGGCACAGGGTCAGTGGAGGAACGGCAACATGATGTCGGCACATGCAAAACACTGCATATCTCCTGAACCGTGCAGGTTTGGGAGATATGCAGGGTACCTACAGGTAAGCCTTATTCTAGGCTTACCTGTAGGTTAAAGTGGTTGTCACAGGTTGACAACCACTTTAATCCTCTGCATTGTGTAAAAAGGCTGTTTGAGCCTGTCTTCTCTGATCCTCCCCTCCTTCCACAGTCCCCAAACCATCTCCTGATAGAATAGAGCCTTGGGGACAAGCTACACATGCTCAGTTTGTTGTTTATTGCTAGAGTGTGTTCTATTTTTTCTTGGGAGAGTGCGTGTGATCAGCGCAGGGCCAACCAGCACTGTCCAGACAGAGGGTCAGGGGTCCTGTAACCTCATAGTACAGTCAGAGTAGAATGAAAACTCCTACAAGCTTTAACCAGACCCTGATAGAAGTCACGACTGCTATATACTGCTGACGAGAAAAGGTGTTTAGCAGTTTATTTACTAAAAATAATTCTCCATGTTTTGTGTACTTTGGGAGGCCAGATATATTATATACAGGGTCCTGGGTTTATCAACACTTTAAGCTCAGCGGCACATTTTAAAAATGGCTATGCAAAAAGATGTTTGCATCAGGTAGCCCTCTTCTAGTTTGTTAACAATGTAGTGTTAGGTTTTCCTTGTTGTTCAAAGCCCAATATGCTAGCACCTGGGTCTTCTGCAGACTGGTCACCATACCTGGTAATGCAGCTAGATGCAGGCTCCACTCAGTTGTCAATAAACCTGGGTGCTTGTTATAGGAGTAGCATTAAGGATGAGAACACTGCAGCCCGACTACTCTATGTATCAGTCTTATACCAATTTGACTTTTAAATCTTTTAACCGCTTGCCTTCTGGGCCAATTTTGACCTTGCTCATACGTGTAAATATCCATTTTTTTTCTTGGCTAAAATTTACTTGGAACCCCCAAACGTATATTTTATTAAAGCAAAGTCCGAAGAGAATAAAAATGGTGGCTGTTGCAATGTTTTATGATGCATGATGTGTGTACACTTCATTCAAGTGTATTTTTTACCTAAAAATTTGAGTTTAATCGATGCACAAACACAATATAATACCTCATTTTTTTTTTTGTTAAATTCTATAAGATGTTAGTGAATCTACTGCGATCTAACATTTCACGCTTTAAAATTTATGCACGCCCATACAAAGGGGACAAACTATGGAACAGTATATTATCCATAGACTCTTTAAAAGCCTTTACAGGTTACCAGTTTAGAATGAAACATGAGGTCTGGTGCTAGAATTATTGCTCTCACTCTGATGTTCGTAGCAATACTTAACTTGTGGTGCGGTTGCGGTTTACATATGGGTAAGTGAGAAATCCCGGATGGCTGCACTCCAAAAAAGATCATCTTAATGTCTGAAACTCCAAAAGCAGTACACCATACAGTGGGGGGAAAAGGGCAAGGTTGACACCTTCGCGCTTCATAACCTCCTCATGATTATGTCAATGAGCGCTAATGCGCGAAATGCATCTTACTCTCTCCCCCCACTGTATGGTGTACTGCATTTGGAATTTCATGCATTAATAAAGAGGATCTTTTTTGCAACTGCCAGGATCTCATTCTTGCCTATAATGCAGCATGCGAGCTGGATGAGCACCCTTCCAAGGCAGGTGTATGTAGCGTGAACTGACCTGGTGCAGCGGCTATATTCTGCCGGGACCTACGTGCTTGATCGCATCTGCGCATAAGCATGGGGGGATGGGGACTTTTTACTTATAACCAAATCCGTTTGACTAGATGTTTGCCTAGCCGGTAACTGCTTTTAAATCAGAAGTGACAAAATACCCTTTTGCTGCCACCATTATAATCTCTGCTTAAAGTGTAAGTAAACCCTCAGAATGATAGACAGAATAAACCAATCCTCTTACATAGGTTTTACATGTATTTCTGCTGTCTTCCCCTTTCTACACTCTTTGTAAATTGCAGATTGTGTAAGAAATCTGTCTTCCTCTTTCAGTAGTGGGTGGGGAGCCTGGGCTTACACTGTGTGAGAGCTTATTGGAGGAAAGACACCCCCCCCCCCACATAGGCAGAGGAACAAAGGAACATGCAGAGCTGAAGTTTGAATAGACAAGCTCCCTGCTTATCTCCCTCTAAGCTCTCTCCCAGACACAAATTTCCAGCTACTGTTTTCTCCTGTGTTGGAGAACTTGTCAGAAGTGACTCTGCTGATAACAGAGGAACGAAGCACCAGAGAGAAACAACACTTAGAGCTTTGGAGATTCATGAATGGGGTTTACAGCCACTTTAAGTCTGTGCCACTGGCAGCTTTCATGCACACTTCTGGCTGCGACAGTGTGCGTGTGTGTTGCAAGCCATCTGTCTGCTTTCCCCTTGAAGCCGCCCAGTCATTTCCACAGACACTCAAATGGACCACCTCTCTCGCCAAGTATACTTGGCTACCTGCAGTCCAGGGACCAGCATGGCACATGTTGCTGGGTAACATCCGTTCACTGATTCCTCCCTCTTGTGTATTATCCCATTTCCTGCTTCAGTGCTGTCATTCCACAGTAGTGCTGGGTTGATAAACCGCATCACCATATAGCGGTATACAGGGTCACCATATAGCTGTATACAGTCACCAGATAGTCCCGAAGTCGGGACAAGTCCCGCACTTACACCATCTAATAGGCAGGCAGGAGTGTGCAGATATCGGCTTGTGGACCAGCAAGGCTGTCAGTGTGCAGAGCTTGCGGTGAGCGGGATGGAGCCTGGCTGGCAGTGGAGTGGCAGTGGACTGTCATCCTCTCCTCTTGGGCGGTCTGCACGGAAGTCCCAGCGGAGTGCTGTGCCTGCATGAGTAATCACGCAGCCAGCACGGCCGCCATAATCCCAGCCCCACCCACAGCATCCAATGCGTCATTGGCTCAGGGGGCAACCAATCAGACTGTGTGCGCGCCTGTTTAGCGCACACACACATTCTTTTATGACTGACCAAACGGCTCACTACTTGCTGGCAGCAAGGAGCCAAGGGAAAAAGAAAAAAGAAAAATCAATATGCTGGCGCCTCCTGCAGGGGGCCAGGCTTACTTTTTTTAATTTTTTTTTTTCTTGTCAGCGGAGGGGAGGCAGCGCCCAAGCACCCCTTATGGACCAGCCGCTGCTGTGTGTCACCCACATGACTTCTCGCAAACTGCAAATGGCACTTATGGCTTTTTTTTTCCAACAATGGCTTTCTTCTTTGTCACTCTTTCATAAAGGCCAGATTTGTGGAGTGCACGACTAATAGTTTTCCTGTGGACAGATTCTTCCACCTGAGCTGTGGATTTCTGCAGCTCCTCCCAGAGTTACCATGGGCCCCTTGGCTGTGTCTCTGATGCTCTCCTTGCCTGGCCTGTCAGTTTAAGTGGATGGTCATGTCTTGGTAGGTTTCTGAGGGCTTCACAGAACAGCTGTATTTATACTGAGATTAAATTACACACAGGTGGACTCTATTTACTAGTTAGGTGACTTCTGAAGGCAATTGGTTCCACTAGATTTTAGTTAGGGGTATCCAAGTAAAGGGCAGAATACAAATGCAAGCCACACTTTTCAGATATTTGTAAAAAAAAATTGAAAACCATTTATCTTCCTTCCACTTAACAATTATGTGCCACTTTGTGTTGGTCCATCACATAAAATCCCAATAAAATACATTTACGTTTTTGGTTGTAACATGACAAAATGTGGAAAATTTCAAGGGGTATGAATACTTCTTCAAGGCACTGTACAAATCAATATTTGGTGTGACCACCATTTGCCTTCAAAACCACATCAATTCTTCTAGGTACACTTGCACATGTTCCAAACCTCTTGAAGAACTAAACACAGATCCTCTGTGGATGTAGGCTGCCTCAAATCCTGTTTTTTTTTTTTTTTTTTTTTTTTTTTCGTGTAATTCCATTCGGACTCCGTGACGTTGAGATCAGGCTTCTGTTGGGTCCAAACCTTCACTGCAGGACTCCTTGTTCTTTATGCTTTAGATTGGCTGTATGTTTGGGGTCATTGTCCTGCTGCAGAATAAATTTGGGGCTAATCGCAAGCCTCACTGATGACATGATGGATAAGTATCTGCCTGTATTTATCAACATTGAGGACACCACTGATCCTGACCTAATCTCCAACTCCATTTGCAGAAATACAGCCTCAAACTTGCAAGGAACTTCCACCATGCTTCACTGTTGCCTGCAGATACTTATTATTGTACCGTTCTCCAGCTCTTCAGTGAACAAACTGCTTCCTCGAGCAGCCAAATATTTAAAATTTTGACTAATCAGTCCAGAGCACCTGCTGCCATTTTTCTACGCCCCAGTTTCTATGTTTTTGTGCATAGTTGAGTCGCTTAGCCTTATTTCCATGTCAGAAGTTTGGCTTTTTGGCTGCAATTCTTCCATGAAGATCACTACTTCTGGCCAGACTTCTCTGGGCAGCAGATGGGTCCTACTGGTTTTTGCCAGTTCTGTGCTAATGGCACTGCTGGACATCTTCTGATGTTGAAGGGAAGTAAGCATGATGCGTCTTTCATCTGCTGCATTAAGTTTCCTTGGGCAACCATTGCGTCTAAGGTCCTTAGTGTTGCCCGATCAGTGATGTCCTCAATGCTGAAAAATATAGGCAGATGCGTATCCATCATGCCATACCATCAGGGAGGTGTATGATTGCCCCTAAATTTATTCTGCAGCAGGACAACAGCCCCAAATATACATTCAATGTCATTAAGAACTATCTTCAGTGTAAGAGACAAGGAGTCATGGAAGGGATGGTTTGGCCCCCACAGAGCCCTGATCTCAACATCCATTGAGTTTGTCTGGGATTGCATGAAGAGAGAGAAGAATTTGAGGCAGCCTACTCACATATAAGATCTGTGGTTAGTTCAAGATATTTGGAACAACCTGCATGCCGAGTTCCTTCAAAAACTGTGCGCGCACTGCATACCTAGATGAATTGATGCTGGTTTGAAACGAAAGGTTAGTGTCACCAAATATTTGAATTTGTTTTAGATTTTTCTTCTGTTCATTCACTTTGTATTTTGTAAATTGATTTTATATATATATATAGAAAATATACATACACATTTTTTTAAAGAATTCTTACTTTACAGCATTTTTCCCACCTGCCTTAAACTTTTGCAAGGTACTATACATATACACGCGCATCGGTTTTGCCTAATTTGAAAATTATTTTTGCACTACAAGTTCTGTATCACTTTGCACACCATAGTGAGGGCCATTATTTATAGTGAACTGTAAACGGATGATCGGTAAGGGCCTTTAAAGCGTTTCCTATGGATAATTTGGGGTACTGAAGTTTATCGGTTTTATGCCCACGTGTATTTTAAGGCTTGACCTGCTGGATATCCAGTGCAACCTGAACTTTTTTTTGTATTTCACCAAAAATTGAGTAATATGTTTTGAGTGCACTAAAATTAATATTGGTGTAGTCTTTACTGAAGAACATGCCTTTGATAAATCGAGACCAAAAAAAAAAAAAAAAAAAAATTTTTGTGCCTTTTTTTTCTCCTCCAGGGCCTCTGATTTCAAAAGCTATATGATGTTTAGGGCTTTAATCATCCCACATTTGCAAAAATGGCTCTGGCAGCAAAAGGTTTAGTGGGGGTACATATTTATTTATTTTAATTCTTTATTATTCCAGAGATAAAGGATTAAAACAGATCAAATAAACACCAAGAAAATATAAGATTGGCAATATAAGATTCTGGGATACATTTTTCAATTTTAACATATGTCTTCTATTTACTCTCTTTATTTCTTTCAGCTGAAACAAGTGACAGTTACCACATTATCCTAAAATAAAGTTCCACTTGAAATCTAGATTTTCTCGTCACTGAAGACACAGATCTCTGCTCTCCGGGCTCGTCAATAGGCTCCCAAGGCTTGAACGTATTGGAGACGACTAAATCTTGCTGTGTTGCCACATCACTGGCAAATTGTACTACCCTCATTTTCTTCCATTAGAGAACAGTTAGGCTGACCTTGCTTGTGCAGACTGAGCTCACATTTGTTCTGTGAAACGTTCTAGAGCAGTGGTGAGAAGAAACCCTAACAGTTGTTGTCATGGCTTATTTATCAAGTAATCCGGTTTTGTCTGCACAAACAGTACCAGATACTTTGAAATGAAGTGAACTTTGAAGTGCATCGCAGACAAAGTAGCACATTGCTTTGTCTCATACATTCACTGGTCTCTTCTTTTTATACTATAGCAAAGAAGCATTTATAGCTGTTCGTGCTGGCTGCTGGAAGAAAGGAATATGATATTCTTGAAACATATTGGTGTATGTTATTGGTCTCCCCATCAATCTGTACTGTCTGAAAGAGATGGTAAGGGGGGTTAGTATTTTTTTATGTAGCATGTGTCTTTTTGTATGATGCTTTTTGTACCACCAGCCATCTTTCCTAGTTGTCCCTATTCTTCTCAAGCTCCCCCCCCCAACACCAGATTTTTACTTGCCTTTATACATTTTTTTTTTCTTTTATTTGCTTGCCACAGGGGTGATCAACCATTTTACTTGACTGCTGGACAGGTAAAGGTCCGGCTAATGATTTAAAGATTTTTTTTCTGTGCTGTGTATCGGTGAACATGCTGTTTTGTATTGTAAACGTGAGGCTGGCTCTTCCTGTGTTTGATCAGTAAAAAAAGAGCCATCCTAGAGTAGAGAACAAGTAATGCCAAAATGTTAAACCCAGTCCACCCAAAAGGCCAGGCAGTTGTCAGAAATAGAGCCTGTGATTTAGCAGGGCCCTGAGATTACTAGTATCAATTTGCTGATTTAAAAGTGTTTCTTTTAAGAGCACAGTCCCCACTTGTCAGATTGTGCCAAAATCATAGCAGCTTATGTCTTCATTTTGTTACTAATAAACTCAAGGCACGTTCAAACTGTGCAGTCATAGAAACATAGAAAAGTGACGGCAGAAAAAGACTGAGTAGTCCATCGAGTCTTCAACTTCTTGCTCTGTGTTGTACCATTATAAGTTCCTGTACGCACCCCTTTGCATGCTATGGGACTTTGATGTCTTGGTATAGATCTGGTGTAACATGGCCTGCATAAATCAGTCAAACGAATTAAATTTCATCAGCTATTTAACTGTACCCTATTATAACTCACCCCTCTAACTTTTGTATTCTGACATCTTACTTGGATTCTTTTTTTTTTTTTTTTTTTTTACTTTGATTAATTTTCTTTTTGTAACCTTGTTTTGGTCTAAATAGTTATTGCATTTTTTTTGCAAGAGTTTTGCAAGGCATTGCTATTCTGTATTTACAGAGTCACCGGTTGCATTCTAGAAGTCTTGTGGGACAGCAAATACCTCCAATAATAAAACAAAAAAAAAACACTGCTGCCATTTCAAGAATTTTGTGATCCAGCTCTGTTATGGAAGGCGTCCTTATAAACATTGATAGGTGTGAATGCTGGACATGGATGAAAGTTTTGACATGTTTGTTTCATTTCAAGCCATTCCTTGAGTTAATGAGTGACCTGTGGAAGCTTTGTCCATAGTTGCCATTATAAAATAAACCTTTCATGGAAGAAATGTGTGGGCTCTCCAATGCGGACTCTTTCTGAAAGTGTTAGTTGCCTGCATGCCATGCTCATGCTTCAGTGCTGAGAGTCACTGGCTCAGAACAACTGTAGCCTGAAGACCTTCTAAGTTTCCCGACAATTAGCCCTGTTTTTTGTCAGCCAATGCTTTCCTCTCACCACAGGTGTACTTAGATTATTTTTCCAGTGCATGTTAAAGACTGATCTACTAAAGGAGTGGAGAATCTTACACAAACAGTCGTGTGAATATTCACTTCAGTTATCCACCCATGTGAAAATCAAATTCCTGTTTACATATTTCACTTTTATATAATCGCATAATTGCAGTGAACATTCAAAGAATTTGTGTGAAGATTCTTAACTCCTTTAGTAAATCATCCTTCATATCTGGTGGTAGCGGGCAATATATCCACATTTCCATTTCCAATCTGTTTTTTCAGCATTCGCCCCAAAAGGCAGAGGATCTGAGAATGAGTCATAACTTGAACAAAACCAAGAGAGCACACTGATATTGTGAAGCCTTAATGGACCTTTTTTGTGTTTTTTTTTTTTTTTTTTTCTTGTTTTTTTTAATTCAAATGCAAAGTGTACTCACTAAGGTTTGTGTAAATTAGTCCAATGACAGCTTGCGTTTTTAAAACTGAACTCCAGCCAAATGACTAAATACACTGCTCTGTCCCAAAGCACAGCTTAAGTGTTGTTGGGGCAGTCATCCGTATCTCTTTATGTTGCATTTTCACTTGGAGGTCCCAACCTACCCTGTGACTGGACAGTGAAAAGAGCAGCAGCACACTGCTGTGCTCATCTCTCCTGTCAGCATGGTTCTTTGCACTGCAGCACACCTGATTGGCTTCTGATTGCTGCATTTCCCTCCCCTCTCGGAGCTCTGCTCTACAGGCAACTGCAAGAGGCTTACACCAAGTCTAATTCGGGTAATTATGCCGCTTGCTTTTAAAAATAGATTTAATGTGCTGATTACAGAGCTGTGTTATTTTATGCGCTTTATATCCACCTGGAGTTCAGCTTTAACGTACACCAGAGAAATGCCATATGGAATGTCTCATTGACAGAGGAATTGTCTGCACTTTCCCTTCCTGTTTGGCGCGTAGTATTTACACCTAACTCACCCAACAGTGGAACATTTTTTGATAAAGTTTGTGGTCTACTCAACATACATTCAGGGTGCCAGGTATCGCATTGGAGGCAGTGACAAATTATTTTATGTTTTATTTGCATTCACACATACATTCTGGAAAAAGTAGCATACAAATCCTTTACAAGAATAAAAGCCTTAATATAAAATTGTCTGAAATAAAATGTTTTTAAGTAAATGTATCTACGTGTGTTTGGTAAATTTTACTTAACTCTGCGATTAAGGTTTACTTTTACTCACTGCATGTGCTTTCTCCTTTTAAGAAAAGCAAGGCACCATTTCCAATAATTTCTCTTTATAGATGAACACCTAAGGATGGGGGGTAGGAGTATTGTCTGACTTGCTGCTTATAATCTATCATTTTGCCTTAGATCGCACACTGCATACCTACAACTATAAGGCTGTAGCTATAGGTACATCTACCAGGAGAAATTTGAGACAGAGGGGTACTGCTTAAGTACAATTAACATTTCAAAATTTAGCCTACAACATAGCAAATATTCACTTTGCTTTTAGTTCCACTTTAACATCCCATGAAAGAATAGTAAGGCAGTGCTTACCAGTGTTAGTGGGACTGGTAAGATTGCCAGGTCCTAACTCTTTTAAGTGATTGTAAAGGCTTGCTTTTAAAAAAAAAAACATGTTATACTTGCCTCCTGTGTAGTTGGTTTAGCATAGAGCAGGCCGGATCTTCCTCTTTTCAGGTCCCTCTTTGATGCTCCTGGCCCCTCCCTCCTGTCAAGTGCCCCCTCAGCCAGCAGCTCTCTATGGGGGCACCCAAGTCGAGTCGGAGCTTTGTGTATCCATTCAGCCCCGCCCCCTCTCTCCCCTGTTTTGGCTGACAGACACGGGAGCCAATTGCGCCGCTGCTGTGTCACAGCCAATCAGGAGGAGTGTACTGGAAAGTTGAGGGGATCGTGGGCATCGCTGGAGAGAGATGGGGCTCAGGGTAAGTATTAGGGGGGTGCTTAATGCATGAAGATAAAAAAAAAACTTCTACCTTTACAACTCCTTTAAAGATAGCTGGTTCAAAATTAGCCAAAACCACTCTTAAAGTGAATGTAAACGATCTCCTTGTAGAACAACCCATTCAGTTTAAAATAAATCAAAAGGCAAAACATTTGTGTATAGATATAAAAAAAAGTATTTGTTTTTTTTCTTTTATAAGTGATCCCATTCCCTCTTTTCTCAGCTGCATAAGAACTGGGGGGGGGGGGGGGGGGTTAGAGAAGCAGCAGCACACTTAAAGTGGAACTTCAATTTTTTTTTTTTTTTTCTCTCTCCATCATTCCATCTATTAAATCCTCTGCCCTTGTTTTAACTTTGGATAGTAAAACATGTTTTTTTTCTGCCAGTAAATATCTTATACAGCCCACTTCCTGTTTCTTGTCTGGGGAAAAAAAAAGCCTAGATGTTTGACATCATGCACAGCTCTCTCTCACTCTGAGAGTTTGCCAGGAAGGGAGGCAGAGTCCTAAGAGGGCCAATGAGAGCTGCAGAGCTGGAGGCGTGTCTGTAAAAACAGGAAGTGAACGGGCAGCAGCTTCAGCTGCCCACAGTTAAAATTATTGCAGCCAGACTTAACCGATTGCCGACCGCTGGTCGGCAATTGACGGCGACAAGGTGGCTCTTTCCCGCAAAACGCCGTCATATGACGGCGGCTGCGGGATCGAGCCTAGTGAGCGCACGCCGCCGGAGGCGCGCTCACTGTGTTTGGGGAGGGCCAGGGAGCGGGTGCGGCGGAGTCGATCTCCGCTGGCCACCCGCGATGCCCCCCCCCCCCCGGAGTGAAAGAATGGAGGTCCGTGCAAGTAAACACGGACCTCCGTTCTGTGAAGGGGGAAGGGCTGTGATCACAGCTTTCCTGTACATGGAGGCTGTGACCACTTCCCTTCCCCAGCTAGGGCAGTCCCCCCCACAGTAAGAACACGCCCAGGGAAAACAGTTAACCCTTAGAGCGCCCCCTGCAGGTTAACCCCTTCACTGCCAATGGCATTTACACAGTAATCAGTGCAATTTTATAGCACTGATCGCTGTATAAATGCCAATGGTCCCAAAAAAGTGTCAAAATGTTCCGACATGTCCGCTGAAATATCGCAGTACCGCTAAAAATCGCAGATCGCCGCCATTACTAGTAAAAAATAAAAACCCCAAAAATGAATTCTCATCATCCGTAAATGCGACCACTTTTGCGCAAACCAATCAAACGCCGATTGCGATTTTTTTTTTTTTTTTTTTTATCACAAATATGAGGAAAAATATAAATCGGCCAAAACCGGTGAAAAAAATGTTTTTTATATATATTTTTTTTTTTTTTGGATTTGTATTTTAGCAAAATAAGAAATTTGGCTTTTTTTGCAAAATTGTCGCTCTTTTGTTTATAGCGGTGATCAGAAATGATGCAGCGGTGATCAAATACCACCAAAAGAAAGCTCTATTTGTGGGAAAAAAAGTACGCAAATTTCGTTTGGGTACAACGCCGCACGACCGCGCAATTGTCAGTTAAAGCGACGCAGCGCCGAATCGCAAAAAGGGCTCCGGTCCTAAAGCTGGAAATCCTTCCGGGGCTGAAGTGGTTAATGGAGGGAGATTTCTGCAACATAGTTGGAAAATACAGAATCACAGTATATATAAAATAATATTCAAAGTGGTTGGAGGGAAGCCTCAGAATGGCAAAGATGTTTTTATTACAAATTATGTGAGCAGACTGTAGTTTCTCTTGAACTTTCCAGTGAAAAACTGTGCAAGGGGGAGGTGTCAGGACAACACGATCATTTGAAGGAGAGCAGGCTGAGTTCCCAACACAACTAGAGAACTTACCATGGTGTGTTTTCCTATTAAAACAGACCACGATAAGCAGGATAACAGAGGGACTTCATACAAGTACATGGTACAGCAGGCACGTATCCAAATTGTTTTCTTTAAACTAGTTCAGATGCTGAAAGGTCTTTGAAAAAGCACACAATTAATGAATATATGTTAATGGCAGTTTTAACACTTCAAGACTGCCTGCCGTCATATTACGGCGGCCGTTTGAAGTGGAATACTGTTGTTATGGTAGCAGATGGCTACCATAACCCCGGTATCGTTTTTTTTAGCAGGCGACTGCACAAGATAAAAGTGGTCTTGGTGGCAGATTCGCCACAAGATCACTTTTATCAGCGGCAGGAGAGGTGGGGAAATGATCAGGTCCTCTCCCCCCCAGTGTCCATGAGTGGCTGAAGCCTCTTACTCGGCTCCATAACATGGCAGGGCAGAAGCGACATCACAAGTCACTTCTGCCCAATGCTCTTAAAGGGCCCATTTTTTTTTTGCACGGTTATATTTTTTCAAATTATATTTTTTTTTGCATGTTACTGTAAGTGAGATCTGAGGTCTTTTTGACCCCAGATCTCATATTTAAGAGGTACATTTCTTGTAATAGGACTAAAAGTGATCAAAATTTAAAAAAAACTATAAAAATTAAAAAGTTAAATAAATAAAAAAAAAATTTAAAGCGCCTCGTCCGCGCGAGCTTGCGCGCAGAAGCTAACGCATATGTAAGTCCCGCCCACATATGAAAAATGGTGTGCAAACCACACATGTGAGGTATTGCCGCAATCGTTACAGCGAGAGCAATAATTCTAGCACTAGACCTCCTTTAACTCAAAACTGCTAACCTGTAGAATTTTTTAACCGTCGCCAATGGAGATTTTTATGTTACAAAGTTTGTCGCCATTCTGCAAGCGGACGCAATTTTGGAGCATGACATGTTGGTATCATTTTATTCGGCTTAACATTATCTTTCACAATATGGAAAAAAATGGCCTAACTTTACGGTTTTATTTTTTAACTAAAAAAACTGATTTAAAAAAAAAAAAAATCAAATCATGTTTGTAAGACCGCTGCGCAAATACGGTGTGACAAAGTTTTGCAACGGCCTCCATTTTGTTCTCCAGGGTGTTAGAAAAAAATATATATATAATGTTTGAAGAAATTTCAAAAGGAAACTTGGGACTTTAAATGACACACGGTGGAAAAAAAAGTAAATGATGGATGATGGTATAAAACAGGTTTTATTTAGATAATCACAGGTACATATTGAGCATATGAGAGTGTCCATAATTTCTGATTATGATTATTTTACAATCATAACATGATTATGCAAAGGTATACAATATATCAGAATTAAATTTCATAAATAAATAAAAATATATATGGCAATCTGCGTAGCTCAGGACCTCCTCATGCCCCCCTTGAATGGGTTTAACCAGTAGGGTAATAATAAATGATACTATGGTAATAATAAATGATACTATGGTATGGCGTAATGGGTTAATAGTAGCTCTATGCGTTTCGTGATATTATAATCACTCATCAGGAGTGGGTGTGTTGTTTTTCTGTAATAGATGAAAACGCAGATTTTACCATTAGTGTCATGGAGGTGGAACTGAAAAAAAGGGGGAGTACCCCCCAAAAGATGGAGGTGCTCCTAACTCCACTTACCGTATGCACGCAGTGGTGGCAGACCACTGGGGAGCAAACAGAAGCCCGGGATAGACGGGGCTGGGGGTACACGTCACAGGAAAGGAACCTCCAGCGGTGTGTGCCTGTGAACAGATGGAGTGAATGGGTCAATGAACGGTGAGTGTGTGTGACTAGATATGGGATGTATGTGGGGGCCGGGGAAGATGCGTGGGGAAGTGGAATCAGTGGGGGGGGGGTGGGCGCCAGAGGGTGAAGGGCAAGCCCTGCCACCCCACAAGGGGGAGGTGGGACAGTGGTAAAGGTGAGATATACCTGGAGTAGTAGTGAGGGCCAGGACCATGGTCGAGGTGCAGTGTGTCAATATGCCGGAGGTATCCAGACCCATGCTGGACGCCCCCTGATATAGGAACTATCGCCCGCCAATGCCACGCGCGAAGGGCGGAGGAGGAACCGCCCACCCCCAGACACAACCAATTGGGAGGACTGGCGGTCCGCCCCCCACCACGCATCCGTGAGCATGGGAATCCAGTTGGCGCACACCAGTGGAGGCAGCGTGGTTAGACTGGATGACGTGGCGCCGACACACAGCGAGGAGGGATCCGCCCTCCCCACATACAACATCCCAAACCCTATAGGGAGGAGGGGAGAGGGAAGAGACCACGGTGTGTGTCGCAGCCCCCGGACCCGTCAGAGACCAAGCAGACCACCGCCATGCACGGGCCCAGAAAGGGAGAAAAAAAGTGAAATGTAAACAGATGACACTAGTTAAAACAAGGTGTATGAAGATATCGCAGATACCAAAATATATAATATATAGTAAGGTCCACATGGGGACCTAACTAGGGGGCTATGAGCAAACGGGCCAAGGTTAAAATAATTAACCACCATGTGCGTCCTTCCCTATTGTCTATAAGGATTGGGAGAAATTGGGGAAAGAATTGGGATTTTTAGTGAAGTCATGACATGGTAGGGTCATGCACTTCCATCCCTATTAATTGAAGAAATTACAAAAGGAAACTTGGGACTTTAACCACTTCAGCCCCGGAAGGTTTTGCAGCTTTAGGACCAGAGCACTTTCGGCGCGATTCGGCGCTGCGTCGCTTTAACTGACAATTGCGCGGTCGTGCGACGTTGTACCCAAACGAAATTTGCGTCCTTTTTTTCCCACAAATAGAGCTTTCTTTTGGTGGTATTTGATCGCCTCTGCGTCATTTCTGATCGCCGCTATAAACAAAAGAAGAGCGACCATTTTGCAAAAAAAACCAAATTTCTTACTTTTTGCTAAAATTCAAATCCAAAAAAAAAATACAAAAAAAATATTTTTTTTCACCGTTTTTGGCCGATTTATATAATTCCTCATATTTGCGATAAAAAAAATTGCAATCGGCGTTTATTGATTGGTTTGCGCAAAAGTGGCCGCGTTTACGGATGGTGAGAATTCATTTCTGGGGTCTTTATTTTATTTTTTACTAATAATGGCGGCGATCTGCGATTTTTAGCGGTAATGCGATATTGGGGGGGACTTGTCGGAACATTTTGACACTTTTTTGGGACCAATGACATTTATTCAGCGATCAGAAATTTAAATGTCCACTGATTACTGTATAAATGTCATTGGCAGTGAAGGGGTTAACCTGCAGGGGGAGAGCTAGGGGTTAATAGTGTTCCCTGGGTGTGTTCTTACTGTGGGGGGGTTGGGCTAACATGGGCATGAAAGATCTAACTGATCCCAGTGACAGGGATCAGTAGATCTCTCATGCCCCACTGACAGGGCGGGGAACCGCCGTGTTTACATCTGCGGTTCCCCGTTCTTTCTCGTTTGCTGCTCATCGCGGCTCGCCGGCGGACATCGGGTCCGCCCGAGCCGCGGGCACACTCCCCAGGAGTGCGGCGGGTGCGCGTGCGCCCCCTGGTGGCCAAATGCGAATCGCCGTTTATTTACGGCGATTCGCGCAGTGCTCCCCTACTGCCGCCGTGAAAAGACGGCGCGCGGTGGGGAAGCTGTTAAATGACACACATGGTGGAAAAAAAGTAAATGATTGATGATGGTAAAAAACAGGTTTTATTTAGATAATCACAGGTACATATTAAGCATATGAGAGTGTAAAAATAATCATAATCAGAAATTATGGACAATCATAACATGATTATGCAAAGGTATACAATATATCAGAATTAAATTTCATAATTATATATATATATACACTTGTTCCCCGATCCATCACGGTATATGTACAAATGGTAGTAATGCACAGATGGCAATCTGCGTAACTCAGGACCTCATCATGCCTCCCTTGAAAGGGTTTAACCAGTAGGGTAATAATAAATGATACTATGGTATGGCGTAATGGGTTAATAGTAGCTCTACGCGTTTCGTTATAATCACTCATCAGGAGCAGGTGTGTTGTTCATCTGTAATAGATGAAAAAGCTGATTTTACCATTAGTGTCATGGAGGTGGAACGGGAAAAAAAAGGGGGAGTACCCCCCAAAAGACGGAGGTGCTCCTAACTCCACTTACCGTATCCCCGCAGTGGCGGCAGACCACTGGGGAGCAAACAGAAGCCCAGGATAGACTGGTCCGGGGGCTGAGGCGGGGGGTACATAGCAGCGGCTCCGGCCAGGGAGGCACCTGGCACAGGAAAGGAACCTCCAGCGGTGTGTGCCTGTGAACAGATGGAGTGAATGGGTCAATGAATGGTGAGTGTGTGTGTGACTAGATATGGGATGTGTGTGAGGATTGGGGAAGATGCATGGGGAAGTGGAATCGGTGTAGGAGGAGGGGGGGCAGAGGGTGAAGGTGAAAGGCAAGCCCTGCCACCCCACAAGGGGGAGGCGGGACAGTGGTAAAGGTGAGATCTACCTGGAGTAGTAGTGAGGGCCAGGACCATGTTCCAGGTGCCGAGTGTGTCAATATGCCGGAGGTATCCAGACCCACGCCGGACGCCCCCTGATATAGGAGCCACCGCCCGCCAACGCCACACACGAGCGAAGGGCAGAGGAGGAACCGCCTACCCCCAGACACAACCAATCGGGAGGACTGGCGGTCCGCCCCCCATCACGCATCCGCGAGCATGGGAATCCAGTCAGTGCTGCACACCAGTGGAGGCAGCGTGGTCAGACTGGATGACGTGGCACCGACACACAGTGAGGAGGGATCCACCCCCCCACATACAACATCCCAAACCCTGGAGGGGGGAGGGAAGAGACCACGGTGTGTGTCGCAGCCCCTGGACCCGTCGGAGACCGGGCAGGGCTGCACCCCAGCCGACCACCGCCATGCACGGGCACAAAAAGGGAGAAAAAAAGTGAAATGTAAACAGATGACACTAGTATGGGGGTTCTAAGTAATTATATAGCAAAAAACCTGGTTTTAACTTGTAAGCACCGAACTCCAAAAAGAGGCTCGGTCTTAAAGTGGTTAAAAAAATGTGGGGGGCTCCCATTATGGAGCATAAAAAGGCTAACTTCCTGCTTGTCACGCTGACCCACTGATTTTTTTTTTTTTTAATCTCAGAACAAAGTATGCAGTTCGGGAAAGTCAGAACTTCTTATATAAATACTCCTTACAATAATACTCATTGACCCAGAATATCAGGTGAAAACCCACTGAACAGATGAGCGATTACCCATGAATTACAAATTAAGCCTTTGTTCAGTGGTGTACATTTTGCATTCATTGTCACTGCCAGGAAAGAGAGCTGGAATCTTCGCTTCAAATATGCAAACACATGGTCATTCTGGGTTGCTTTACAGTGTAATTTTCCAAAAAAAATTTTAAGTGCTGTCTTTCCCCTGTTGTGAAGTTAGGAGCGTTGTCCCAACTGGGGCTTCAGAAGAGGTGACAAGGATTTGATAACCTCTTCCCATATTGACATTTGTAGTGGTGGTCCCTAATATTTGTTAATCATTCAGGATCTCCAGGTATTTGGAAACTGGCAACAGCTTTGCTGGGAAAGCCCATCCACCCACCCCCCCGGTGCTTTTTTTTTCTTCCTCCAATCTTTTGCATCTTGCATAACTGCATCATCTGAATTAAACCTACATTGGCAAAGCAGTGTTAATAGATAAACATTACACAAAACTGCAAAGTTTCCAAAGGGAACAAAATGTATTCTTGGTATTGGCAATTATCACCTCTTTAATCTGTAGAAACAATAGGATTCCATGGTCACGGCTTACACTTTCATGTTATAAAATCAACAATGGCATAGCAATACAAACTAGTTATTTTTAACAATCCAATATAAACTTAATGGGGAAAAAAAAAAATCTTCTTTCAGGCTGTCATTGCTACTCTCTAAAACTCGCATGCTCTGCAGTTTCTCCTCTGCTGTTTACATAAAGTTCTAAGGACTACATATCCCATGATGCCTTGCTTGCCTGTAAGGAGTAATGCATAGAAATGTGATGGCAGAAAAAGACCATAGTATTAAGTCTGCCCATTATTTATTTATTTTTTTTTCATAAGGGCAGACCCCTCATCTGCTGCAGCAGTAGTCTAAGACTACACATTTACATAATAAAGGACTGGACATATTGCACAAATTAGCACTCAGCACTTTAAGTTAATGAACTTTGCATTGGAATGTTGGATCAATATGATTATGCTGGATAATGAATATCAACCTATACAACTATAATATATTTTTTATTTATACATTTTTATATACTTCGTGCATTTTACGTTTCACTGTGACACATTGTTGGTACACCGGTAATATTGCACTATAGCACAGAGCACCTTACTAACTGTTGGCTTTTTGCACATGATCAAGTATGACATAGGATCCCCATTACTGCACGGGTTTAGGATTACCTATGTCACAGAACCTGGAGTTGGAGATTGAAAAAGTCTCACTACCTCAATAGCCCTGTTTTGCACATCCAGATAACTAATAAGTTTACATGGGGGATAACATTTTTATAGATACTCATTATTGATTATTAGCACTGGCACTTTATCTTCAAGTAGAACTAGTAGCGCCAATCCCAGCTCTTTTATCATTTGTATTCACTCCACCCACTGGGTGTGAGCTCCCTGGGAGGCAGCAAGCTAGACTAATCCTGAGCGCAATCCTCTATTCTTTTAGTCCATTAAGTCTGCCCATTTTTTTTCCCCCATTAACCTTGTCTTGACTCTAGATTTGTTTATGCCAAGCATGTTTGAAGCCATTTACTGTTGGCTGTCTCACAACCTCTGTTGGTAGTTTATTTCAATCATCAACCACCCTTAGAAATAATACTTTCTAACTTTGAACTTTCCTCCAATTAGTTAGAGGTCATGTCCCTGTGTTGATTTTGATTTCATATTGAAAAGATTACCTTCCTGAACCATATTCACCCCTTGATGTATTTAAAGGTTTCAATCATGTCTCCCCTTTCCCTTCTTTCCTCCAGACTGTACATATTAAGTTCCTGAAGTCGCTCTCGATAGGTTTTATCCCCCAGACCTTTCACCATTTTTGTTACCCACCTCTGAACTCTGTCTATCTTATCAATATATTTGTGCAAGTGAGGTCTCCAGAACTGGACACAGTATTCTAAGTGAGGTCTCACTAAAGATCTATATAGAGGAATCAGAACCTCCTTCCTCCTGCTGGTGATCCCTCCACTGATGCATCTGCTTTTCCCACTGCCTGACCCCACTGTTTGCTCATTTTGCAATCATCTGAAATGAGCACCCCCAAATCTTTTTCTTCTGTAGTGCTGGCTAACACTGTACCCCCAATGCTGTACTCTCTAAGGGGATTCTTTTTCCCTAGGTGCATTATTTTATATTTAGAAATATTGAACTGAAGTTTCCACTACTTTGACCAATCTTCCAGCTATGCCAAAACATGTTCCATGTTACAGACACCTCCAGGGATATCAACCCTATTACACACCTTTGTGTCATCAGCAAAGAGACATACCTTGCCCAACAAAGCTTTAGTTATATCACTTACATATAGGTTATATAGAACAGGACCCAGTACAGAGCCTTGTGGTACCCCACTAGTGACTGGTCTCTGTTCTGAATGAACCCCATTTACAACCACACTCTGGGATTTATCCTTTAGCCAAATTTCCTGTACTGACTGTCTCCTGAGAAGACTCCTATCAGCACATCTGTAGTTCAGATGGCAAGTTCTGTGAATTCTGTGACACAGCGGTGCCTATCAAAGCTTAGTGCATATGTGTCACAGAATTCAAGGAAAAATTTGTGATCCAAACTTAGAGCTCATTCTGATTAATAAGAATAGGCTAGAAATTGACAATTTTTAAATTCGTCAACTTATAGTATTTAGCAATTGTTTTCAGTAATTCAGTCCCTTGCCCCCGTTCACATTTCACGTAGTGGGAACAAGCATTCCCGCTCGTGATTTTGTGTGTAATTTTTTTATGTGCTTCTGCGTGTCCCACATAGGGCAGCAAAAGTAGCTTGTACCTTTTTTGGCTTTGAACTTTGATATTTTTAAATGCATGGTTTGCTGTGATTGCGTCGCATCAAAATCACACCACGTTTGGGGTGCTATTAAGAATAATGGCACCCAAATGTGTGTCATTTTATTTTGATTGAACTTGGAATTGAGGGGATTCCAAATAAGCTATGACTAAGCGTCCCCCCTGAGACGTGAAACGCGTTAGCTGTCATGCCCCATCAGGGGTCCTGTTCGTGTCTTCATGTGATACATTGATCTGCTTTTGAAACTCTTCAATAAAGTGGTGGGTTTTTGGAAGTGCGGCTGTCCAGAAATTCCTTCATCCTACTTTGCAAGCACAGCTAAGCCAGTACCCAACCTGAGTAGCAGCTGGTGATTACTGGTGATTAACAGGCAAGGCTTGGAGCAGTTTCCATTTCTCTCTGTTTGCCGGTTGAAGTATTTGTGGATGAGGCTCTTTATCTTCTCAGATGGTAAAGCTGCCCATTCCTCTTGGCAAAAAGCCTCCAGTTTCTGAAAATTCTTGGACTCTTGCGTGAACTGCACGTTTGAGATTTCCCCAGAGTGGTTCAATGATATTGAGGTCAGGAGACTGAGATGGCAACTCCAGAACCTTCACTTTATTCTGCTGTAGCCAATGACAGGTCGACTTGCCCTTGTGTTTTGGATCATTGTCATGTTGGAATGTCCAAGTACATCCCATGCGCAGCTTCCTGGCTGATGAATGCAAATGTTCCTCCAGTATTTTTTGATAACATACTGCATTCATCTTGCCATCAATTTTGACCAAATTTCCCATGCCTTTTGTAGCTCACACATCCCCAAAACATTAGCGATCCACCTCTGTGCTTCACAGGCCTTGTTGGCGCCTCTCCAAATGTAGTCTTTATGATTGTGGCCAAAAAGCTCCATTTTATTTTCATAACTCCAAATGACTTTGTGCCAGAAGGTTTGAGACTGGTCTCTGTGCTGTTTGGTGTATTATAAGCGGGATACTTATTGGCATTTGCATAGTAATGACTTTCTTCTGGCGATTCGACCATGCAGCCCATCTTTCTTAAAGTGCCTCCTTAACAATGCATCTTGAAACAGCCACACCACATGTTTTCAGAGTTCTGAAGTTATTTGTGGGTTTTTCTTTGCATCCCGAACAATTTTTCTGGCAGTTGTGGCTGAAATATTAGTTGGTCTACCTGACCATGGTTTGGTTTCAACAGAACCCCTCATTTTCCACTTCTTGATTAGTTTGAACACTGCTGATTGGCATTCTCAATTCCTTGGATATCTTTTTATATCCTTTTCCTGTTTTATACAGTTCAACTACCTTTTCCTGCAGATCCTTTGATAATGCTTTCCCCATGACTCAGAATTGTCAGTGCAGCACTGGATGAAAGATGCAAGGGTCTGTCAGGAGTCCAGAAACTCATTCACCTTTTACACACACACACACACACACACACACACACACTAATTAAAAGCAAACAGATCACAAGTGAGGATGGTTACCTTTTAATAGCAATTCAAACCCCTTTGTGTCAACTTGTGTGCATGTTATCAGGCCAAAATCACCAGGGTATGTAAACTTTTGATCATGGTCATTTGGGTAAATTCTGTTTTCATGATTTAAAAAGGGTAAACACAGTTGATTGATCATACATGGCTTTAGCCAAACACAAACCATCAAAGAAAGAAATGTTTTTGTGTTATTCATATTCTCTGAAAAATGGCCAAGAAATCATAAATTCTGCCGGGGTATGTAAACTTATGAGCACAACTGTATATCTTAGTCACATGGTCCATCTAGTTATAAAGTGGGTCTGTCATTTCTTTTGTGTCAGACTTGTCAAAACAAGTTAGTGTTGCTATTCATTAAAAACCATAGATGGCACATAACACTATTTTGTAGTCACACAATCCATCCAGTTGGAAAGAAGATCTGTCATTTCTTTTGTGGATAGACCCAAGGGCTGGTGCTCTAATTTGTTTGTTAGCCAGATAGCTATTTGTGCTTTGCAATACCATCATATAAAATGGGGTGTTGTGCTACTTTTTAACATGCAAACAAACATTTTTGGCGATTGACAATGTTAAAATAAGGGTTTTTGGCGAAGCAAACATGCATTATTCATACCATTTGCTAAACTGAAACTTTGGGTACAGAGGAAGAGATTTATTAGGCGTTTGTAACTTGCTGAAGGTAGGTAACTGGTTAAGGAAAGACAAAAGGGATGCCAAACACCTGGAAGTATTAAAAGCACAATAAATTGGCAACTGAGATTGGGTGAATCACAGTATGCATGTAAATACACGCCATGGTCAGGCTCAGATGTTCGTAGTGGTAAGTCAGCATCCCATTGCAGGTTGACGTGGCTGCAGTAGTCGGAGCTAACGTCAACGGGGGAGAGGGATTCTGTTGGTGGTGGGCGGTAAGGTGTTTCGAAACTGCCTGTTTCTTCATCAGACCTGACTGGATGGGCTACAGGGCAATCTAATATTTGCTACACAGCCAGGGGAGGGATTGAGAGTAACCAGCAGACTCCACAATCTCCATCATGTTGCTTGAATTGGTATACACACTTTTGAAAAAGTACACTGCTGACTAAAAATAGATAACATAGGGACAATATAATACACAAATGAATTAAAATAAAAGGTGAAATGAGTGGGTAACATTGCAACAGCACCCCAAGGAAAGTTAACAAGTAAATCACTATTTATAGAGTGCTAGCATCTCCGAAATGGATACTCAAATCAATCAAGAAGAATTCTATATATCTCAGAGGCACAGACCCCAGCATACAAAATGACATAAGTGCAAACATGTACACATGGGTCTGCAGACGCTTATCTGTGCTAGATAAAGATTAGTAATATAGAAAGTTAGTCATCCACTTATCGATTCTGAAATTGGATGCAGGATGGATAAAATCTAATATAAAAACCTGAAAATGTGTAAATATGAATAGATGAGTGACACTAGAAAAATATATACAGTATCTCACAAAAGTGAGTACACCCTTCACATTTTTGTAAACATTTTATTATTTTATTATATCTTTTCATATGTCAACACTGACGAAATGACACTTTGTTACAATGTAAAGTAGTGAGTATACAGCTTGTATAACTGTGAACATTTCCTTTCCCTTCAAAATAACTCCACACAGCCATTAATGTCTAAACTGCTGGCAACAAAAGTGAGTACACCCCTAAGTGAAAATGTCCAAATTGTGCCCAAAGTGTCAATATTTTGTAGAATGTAAGGGATTTTGGCGCTGCTATGAAAAAAGGTGCATGTGCAAAATGTGAAGTGCTAGTGCAGTTAAACGATAAATCAGGACCAAGCTGAATCAGCAATGTGCAAATTGAATTAGCAATGTGCAAATTGAATGTATATAGTTAAAAACTATAAAGTGCAGTGCAGTGCTGATAAATCTTACTGAATGAATAAAAACCTTATAGTGAGACCATCTAGGCCCAAATAATATTGCTATCTCAAATCAGAGAGAATAAATCAAGAAACAAACTATACATATATATACATGTATGCAAATCCCCTCCAAGGTAAACCAAGTGCCTGTGCAGAAATCAAAAATATAATAGTCCAAACTATTTGTCATATGTCATATAATCCTCTGATGTATAAAGAGTCAATACCAAAGTCCATGTGGTAGCAACAACACTCCTGGCTAAATTAAGCCATAGATTCCTATCAGTTGTTTAGATAAACGCAGAGATGAGTATAATATGCCCCTTTCACAAGCCAAAAACTGCAGACCCAAGGGTCCTATTCCCTGGTGGACCAGAGGTCCCACTCCCGGCAGACTTGTAGAACACCTCCAGAACTCCGTGCGTCAGATGGAATGTAAAAGGAAAGAAACTCCGGATGAATATCATCTTCTGTATGGGATTGAGGAGCTGATGGCTGCCGAGTAAGGGAGAGAGGAGGGACATGTATGGGTATAACACATGTATGGTTAATTGTTTTGAAATTCCTTTTTTTTTGTGGGGGGAGGGGGATAAGGGATGTATGTGCATCAAGGTATGACGTTTGTTGTTTTGTAAACTGCATAATAATAAAAAAAGTTATATGATTTAAAAAGAAAAGGGATTATATTCTAAGTGAGTCAGGTGATGGTATTAATCTCCCCATTCAAGCCTTTTTGGGGTCAAAGTAATGAAGGTAAATATCCAGTAGGTTTCCTGATGACGTCGTCGGAAATGTTCCGCTGATGGAAATTTAGTTTCTATCGATTCAATGAAAAGTGACGGGATGCAAAGTGTTTGGTGACACCCTCCTCCACAAATCTACGATGTTTGCCAAAATTCTTGCGTAGGGTTCTAATGGTGTGCCCCACATAAAGTAGGCCCACACGGGCAGGAAAGAAAGTATACTATGAACAAATTGCACTGACGCAACACAATTGTAGAAACAGAATGTTTAGCTTAGCGTTTATTCATCCTCTTTGATTACGGCTATGCAAACCTTAAAATAACGCTGCCTTATAGGTACAAGTCTACTATATTAATAACCACATGGTTCAGATAAGCAATATGTGACCTGTAGTCCAAGTCACACAGGGATATAAATTGCTGTGTTTCTCTTTTCCTGATCAGACTGTCCTTTTGCTAGCTCCTAGCAGCCTGCAGTCCAGTCTTTTTTCCACTTCCCCCCAGCCTGACACTGTCCTCTCACAAGCTAGCGTGCAGCAGTATTGGCCAGTAGTCCTCAGGATCCAGGTCCCTTCACATGTACCCAGAGGCGTAGCTTGAAGCTTGTGGGTCCCGATGCAAAAGCTGACCTGCCCCCCCCGGTTACCGTCTGCTCCTTTTACAGCATGAGTGCCCTGTCACTCTGTAGGTAAAAGTGGAAACTTTGAGTGCCTAGGATGGGCCTTGGTGGTCCCAGAGTTTACTGCATTACCTACACAAGGTGACACAGTGAGCACTTTTACCCAGGGACAACGTGTAATACGGAGCAGACAACCTCTGAGGAGTGGAGACCTACCTGAATTATATGAGAGAGCTCTCTGGGGGTTCAGCGTCCTTATTTAAGAAATTAACCAGCTAGGCCAAACTTAATCTTAGGGAAATTTTAGAGAAAGAATAAAACAAATGAGGCTGCAAATATCTAACTTTAGCCCACCTTAGTGGATATTGTCAGTCAGTAGAGCAATGGACAGAGCCCTTATTTCACACCTGAGCCCTCCCCATCACATCAGAGCCCCCTCCATTACATCAGAGGCCCCCTCCATCACATCAAAGGCCCCCTCCGTCACATCATAGCCCCCCTCTGTCACATCAGAGCCCCCTCCATCACATCACAGCCCCCTCCATCACATCAGAGCCCCTTGCATCACATCAGAGTCCCCCTGCATCACATCAGAGCCCCTTGCATCACACCAGAGCCCCCTCTATCACATCAGAGCCCCCTCTATCACACCAGAGCCCCCTACATCACATCAGAGCCCCTTGCATCACATCAGAGTCCACCTGCATCACATCAGAGCCCCCCCCATTGCATCAGAGCCCCTCGCATCACATCAGAGTACCTCTTAACATCAGTCCCCATTTCAGGTTGGTGGGAGGAGGGGCTCCCAGGAGGTGTTAGGATTGTTTACATTACAAAACTTTTCTGACTGTGAGTCTGTGTTGTGTCTGTGCTGGCAGGACAGATGTGTCAGTGTGCCTGTTATAATCTGTTCCCATATGAGAGAACTCTCCTGCACAGCAGTGTGTCTCTTACCTTAGAAGCTCCTGTCCTGGGCTGCTAACCCTGAGCCGGAACTCAGACGTCTTTCCTCCAGCCAATGTGAGGGGGAAGGGTGTAGTCTGGGGAGAAGGCAAACTAGAAGCTCTGGACTAGATTACAGAGCTCAGCTGGGGCCCTAGGAGACACAAGGTGGATCAGACCTGGATTCTGTTCCCAGGTTTTTGTGGTTGTACATGCTGGATTTTTCAATAAGAGCAGGGAGCCGTGGGCCACCTGGAGCTAAATACGGCGTTACAATGGCAACTCCTGCACCCCTTCACGCTACGCCCATGCATGTACCATTCCACAGAGTATGATATCAGCAGCAGTCTCTGATAGCACTCTTCTCCTGGGCAGCACAGCATTCGGTAGCTCCAGCAAACTCTAGCCACACACCACTGTTCCCCTTCCCTGCAACCTTGTGGAACTCTCTCTCAGCTGCATACTCCCTCCTCTTGGTTTGTTGCATCAGCCAATCACCGCCATGATCATATCAAGCCCAGCCAAGATTGCTGCCCCCCTTCACTGGAGACACTCCATAGATGAGCATTGCAAAAAGGTCTCCTTAAAGATGGCTGCTGCACTTATATATTAATGAATATTCAGTTTAACCCTATCCACACTGCAGAAAGATATTATCATACAGTAGCAACAAAGGAAGAAATTCCATCAGCTACAGTCCAGGTTACATTTGTATTAGACTTATCTTCATGTTGTAAAGGCATAATCCATCTTTTGCAAAAATGTAATAAATTCACCCACGTTAATAAAATAAATGTGCATTTTTTCCATTTTTGGATTTAAGCCTGCAGAGAATTGCAAACATGATCAATGCTCCTGCATTGTTTACCCCCCAGCCCCAGGTTTATACAGAGGTTCTGACCTTTTGTTATGGGGCCGGAGGAATTAAAGTGGTTGTAAGGGCTGTGGGTTTTTTACCTTCATGCATATGCATGAAGGCGAAAAAAACCTTCTGTGTGCTGCTCTCCTAACAGCCCTCCCCCCCCCCCCCCCCAATACTCACCTTGATCCAGTGATGTTCACGAGAGCCACGGCTGTTCCAGGACTCACTCTCCTTATTATTGGCTAAGACAGCAGTGGGAGCTATTGAGCTCCCACTGCTGTTAATCATAGCCAATGAGGAGAGAGTGGGGGGTGAGCCTGAGCCGTGGCTCTGTGTCTCATGGATGCATAGAGCAGGACTTTGGAGTGAGCATGCAGCAGTGCCCCCATAGCAAGAAGCTTACTATTGGGGATACTGGTTAAGGGGAGGAGCCAGGGGCCTCGGGGAAAAAAGGATCTGGGCTGCTGTGTGCAAAACCATTGCACAGAGTGAGTAAATATAATTATTTTATTTTTTTTTTTATAGCCAAACCCCTAATACCACTTTAAACAATAGAGTACAAGTGTGGTAATGACCTTCCACTTGTGCCGCCATGATCTGTGAGTCCCTCTGCTATGGGGTTAGATGGAACTTTTAGTGCTCCCTTTCACATATCTCTTTGAATGGATGATGCAGTTGCGTGTGTTAAGTTAAAAAAAAAAAGAGGACCCTTAAGGGAGAAGGACCATTAAAGTAATTGGTGGGGCAGTTTAAGGGTGGGCAAGTTGAGGGATGTGACCAGCAGGAAACTGAAGGGAAAAGCACCCCACAATTCAGGTAAGCGGAGTGCTGTTTGAGGGTGCGCATGTTGGGAAATGTGATCATGTTACACCTTACATATGGGTGTAGCATGAAACATGGTTTGAAAGATTGAGTATGCCTTAAGGCCTCATACACACGGACGTTTTTTGACGCCGGCGTTTTCTGGCGTTTTTTGCAGCTCTCCATGTTAGTCAATGGCCCCATAAAAACGTTGGCGTTTTTGAGCTGTAGGTGGCGTCGGCGTTAGTGAGCAGAAAGTAGAACCCATGGCCATCGCGTTCTGAGGCTGTAACGTTTTGACGTTTTTTGACGCCGACGCCACAAAACGCTAACAAACGCCACCTAATATTGTACCGGCGTTTTCCGGCGTTTTTTGACGCCAACGTTTTTAGGTTGAAAAATAGCAGAGGGATGATTCTTTTTAAAAAACGCCTATTGACGCCGACGCTCACTAACGCTCAAAAACGCCAATGCATAACGCCGAAAAACGTCAACTTTTTTTCCTTGACGTCGGACCCGACGTTTTGTTTATTTTTTTAGATACGCCCGTGTGTATGAGGCCTTAAAGGTAGCATTTGCCATACTAATGTAGAAATGCCAAGCATGTTAATATGTTTATTTATTCTTAAATGCAAGCATAATGTGAAGTCTTCCAAGATTAGCCTGCCTACCCAGTGTGAAAAAGATGTGTATACTTAGACATAATTTGCAGACTCCCAATTGGTAGTCTCATTGGTAGTGAGAACTACAGGGTGGGCCATTTATATGGATACACCTTAATAAAATGGGAATGGTTGGTGATATTAACTTCCTGTTTGTGGCACATTAGTATATGTGGGGGGGGGAAACTTTTCAAGATGGGTGGTGACCATGGTGGCCATTTTGAAGTCGGCCATTTTGAATCCAACTTTTGTTTTTTCAATAGGAAGAGGGTCATGTGACACATCAAACTTATTGGGAATTTCACAAGAAAAACAATGGTGTGCTTGGTTTTAACGTAACTTTATTCTTTCATGAGTTATTTACAAGTTTCTGACCACTTATAAAATGTGTTCAATGTGCTGCCCATTGTGTTGGATTGTCTATGCAACCCTCTTCTACCACTCTTCACACACTGATCGCAACACCGCAGGAGAAATGCTAGCACATGCTTCCAGTATCTGTAGTTTCAGGTGCTGCACATCTCGTATCTTCACAGCATAGACAATTACCTTCAGATGACCCCAAAGATAAAAGTCTAAGGGGGTCAGATCGGGAGACCTTGGGGGCCATTCAACTGACCCACGACGACCAATCCACTTTCCAGGAAACTGTTCATCTTTATGCACTGAAGCTGGCACGTTCCCTGAGTTTTTCCAGCAAGATGGTGCACCACCACATTATGGGTGTCAGGTCCGAGCATTCCTAGATGACATCTTGTCTGTGTATGATGTTTGGGGTAAAAAGGGCTAGTATTAGCACTCGGTCTGCTTGGAATGGTTTGGGGGGCAGGAGGCGCTGGTTGGCTGAAGGAAGAACCTAGTCAGGGTGCCAAGCGGTTACATTTACTGGCAGTCTGGAACATCCACCGGGATGCAAGATATGGTTAGTAAAAGAGGAGAGATATAGATACCAGCCCCGCCATTGAAAAAGGAATTCGGAAGGAGGTTGCGAGAAATGCTCTCTGGAAGGAAACGCTAGCCCGTGAGCAACTCCACCAGGGAAAAAATCTCCCCTCCATGTAGGAAAGGTACTGGTCGCAGTATGAAGTGTGAATGCTGAGTTAAGCAGGCTGGTCCAGACAGAGATGCGGTTGGACGAGAGCTAAAGAGCCCTCCACTGGTATGTAGCCCAAATGTACCCGTGGACAGAGGATGACAGACCAGCAGAAGGCTTTGGTTATAGTTGCCTGGGGCTGTTGTTCTGGAGGCTGTCCAAGGACTCTGACTTTAGGAGTGATGTGGAGTGGCACAGAAAAATTTGGAGTTTCTAGCCCTTCAGGAATGGGAGCTGGAGATCGCCTACAGATGGCTGCTAGACTCTGCTCAGCAGTAGGGCGTGGCTCCCTTTGCCTGGAATTATCAGAAAGTATCAGCTGACAGCTCTGAAATTCTGGCTGAAGTGTCGGCAATGGGGCAGAGTAACAATGTGCTTTGCCCACCTCCACCCGCAGCTATGGAAGCAGCACTCTTATGCGGGATGCAGCAAGTGTTAACTCATCTTAACTAACCTGTTTCTGCACAGGACAAGCTTAGATGGAGGAATGCATCTGTTCAGCAGCCAGATAAGTGTACGGGAGATGGAGCAGCTGACTCATCTCCCTAGTGGCAGTTTAAGGATCAGAGAGGAAGAGGAAGACATCCTTACTCCCCAGCCACAGATCACAGAAAGCATGGATTTAATTGACTTTTCATCGGAAGATGTTATGGATCATGAGTCATCTGCCGAAGTACCGCCAGTCCATGCCCTGGATTTTCAGCAATTCCAGAGACTGGGGATTTATTAGACTTTTATGCTGAGGAAGAACAACCTGGTGAGCCTCCAGCAGAAGAGCTGGCATCAGGGCCAAAGATCACTGAGTTCTGCCCAGCACCAACAGCATCCTTGGCCTTCCTGAGAGAAGAGGCAGCCGGCCTTTCTTCCATACCATTGACAGAAACATGGGATTTCCTGTCAGCAGCATCTGTGGAGTTACAACAAGCTTAAGCGCTGGCAACCAGACAGAGGGTCCAAACCTCTGCCCCACACCCACGGCAGTTCTGGAGGCTCAGAGTGAGAGGGTGGCAGTCAATCCCCAGCAGCCAAACAGGATCCAAGGGGAGAAGGGAGAGGAGGTGGTGGTCCTCCTTCCCAAATAGCAGTGTAGGGACTCAGGAGCAAAGGATGTCATCCTCGCTCCACAGTGGGAATCCGGGAGGCTGGGAAATGGAGCAACCGGCTCATCCCACCAGCAGCAGATACACAATTCAGGAGTGGAGGAAGCCGGTCTCCCTCCCCAACAGTTGAATATGGATAAAAGTACCTCCACAAACTGGGATGTGCATTGCCATCATCCCTTTAATTAGTCATTACAGATACCCCTTTCACATTTTTGGGATTTTTAAGGCAATTGCAACAATTTTCTTTAAAAGATATACAAATTTATTGGAAAACCTTACACCATTGGGCATTGAACAGTACAAATTACATAGAATCAGAAAAAAAAATCCAATCATAATTTCTGTTACATTAAAAGGTATGACAGCTGTGCATTATATATAGGTGATATCACCCGGCCAGGATGGTCCCATGGTTTGTTAAGGTGACCATTCTTGAGGCAGGGTAAATTTACAATGCGTTTCAGATTAACTGTAACAATTCCTTCTTCAGGGAAAGATATCGCCATCTACAAAATAGATAATATACAGACTAATATCTTGCATACATATATCTTGGAATGGCTTACACATAATGCAAAAACTGTTACACTTACAAAACAGCACAATCTTACTTTCTCAAGGGTCCTATTTCCTGGGGACACAACGCTCCGCCAGAGGTCGACTTCCCATTGTGTCAGGATGATAGGCAGAAAATGCCAACAGCCGGTGCATAAATAATGTGCATTCAAAGATTTCTAAATGAAAGGGGGAAAGCCATAAAACAAGAGTTTTTTGAGAAGGAACAAAAACAGGCTCCAATTCAAAAGTGACCATATAGGTTTCAATATTGACTTACCCTTTCATGAAAATAATGCACCTAAGTGTCCGGTGCCTAGCCCCCAAGTGGACCCAAGAGGAGAAAAAGACCACCTCAGGATGGGACAATTTCCAAGGGGGAAAAAAATCTCCTCAATACGTCCGCTCGTTTCCGCGGGGTCACCAGACTGTTTGCAACATGCGGTCGCATCGACCGAGATGGGGAAATGGCGCTGGCTAACATCCCCGGCATCCTTATAGGCCGCGCACGCGCCGCTGCACTACAGGAAGTGCATCACCGCGTGCTCCGTCATTTCCAACCTTCCGAACATACGTTCGGGAGGGAGGTAGACAGAGTGCTATGGACTTTTACAGACAGCACAAGAAAAGACAGCGCCATCTAGTGGAGGGAAACAAGATTGCCCCTCCATAGAGCGCTGTCAAAATAAGCCTCAGGGCGGTACAAAGCCAAACCACAGGGGCCTATCTTGTGCTGGACACAAAGGGGACCAAAAGGCGGATAGTAGGTTTAAAACCAGGAATCGACCATCAAGAGTATTATTGTGCTAAATTGGTAATTGGCTTGCCCCTTTTGGGCTAATCTGTAAATCACAACAGAGACTGCAATACAAAACCAAAATTACAAAAAATCCAAATATTATAATACTTATCTAGATCATCTTAAAATCTCCAGGTTTTGTGTTGATATGTCTGTAGCGGGGTCTCCCAAGCATGGGGGGCCCCAGGCAAAGGCGGATTGGAGGAAGAATTCCTTATGGGACGAACCCTAGGGTCCATTATATGTGCCAAGGAAAAGGAGAAATGAAGTAAAGAGAGGGAGAAGAGAGAGGAAAGGAGAAAAGAGGAAAAAGGGGAGAAAAAAACAGGCATAATTTTGGGTTTAATCAGTTTTACCCGAACTATAACCCTCCAAAAAGGGCCTAAAGCTTTCAACCTCATTCAGGCCCGGGGGAGCGGTGGCCCTAAGACGCCTGATCCAGCGCATCTCGCACTGGAGGAGAGTCTTGTTCCAGTCACCCCCCCTGGCCGGGACGTGTACCCTGTCCAATGCAGTGAATAGAATTCTGGGCATATGGTAATGATGAAATTTGGCTACATGTCTCCCCAAAGGGAGGTATAGATTACCCATTCGCATGCCCTGTAGGTGCTTATTTACCCGTGCTTGAAATTCTTGTTTGGTTTTGCCAACATAAAAAGAGCCGCATTGGCAGTAGGCCAGATAAACCACCCCCCTAGTGTGGCAGTTGGCAAAATGTCTAGGAGCCAGCCTCTCTCCATTTGGCAAAATAGTAGATCCCTTCCCGCCGATAAAGGGGCAGCAGGAGCATGACCCACAAGGGAAAGTACCCTTATCTCTACATGGATCTCCTCGATTACTGCCCCTGTATTCGCTGTTGACCAAGAGGTCTCGTAATGAGCCTGCCCTCTTGTAGGTAATCTGGGGATGTGTTCCCACTAATTTACCCAGGATGGGATCTTCCTTTAGTAGGGACCAATGTTTGCTCAGTATTTTACGTATACAATCATGTTCTCGGTAAAAACGTGTAATTAGTCTTATAGTTTCCGTCTGAGATTTATTCTTATTATTTTCGGATTTAAAGATTAGTTGGTGTCTATCGTCTATTTGCATGCAGCAAAGTATTGCCTGCAGTCTCCTTTCTATACAGGGTACTACTCAACTTGCCCCTGTTGTCTTTTTGGATATAGATATCCAGGAAGCTAATCCTATTTATGGTGCTTTTATCCTAATCGAAGGACCTATAGATATAGGTTTTTCTGTTGTCCCCGTTCAACTCATC
>BLSH010160657.1:323615-339147 GCA_018402905.1 Glandirana rugosa | reverse complement strand
TTCTGGTATACCATCGCTTGGAGCGCAAATCAACAGAGAGGAAGGAAGGCGATCTCACCTTCCTCAAGCAGGTGTAGCCTGCTTGTTACACACAATCTTGTTGGAATTTTATAAGTGTACAATTTTAAACTACCTGGAACTTTTTTTCGAATGATCTTTCAAATAAATAACTTTTTTGGAAAATACTGCACTATCAAGTCCATCTGTTTTTCCGTATATCGCTTCACATAACACCTGGGAGAGACGTGAAAGATTGGAGGAAGACTGAAAGCCATCCGTGGGAAGGAAAGCTGTGAGCAACCGAAGGAGGATTGGAGAGGAATCCATCTGGGAGGAGTGGAGAAGGAACCGAGCTCTGGAGAACCAAAAGACCCCATTTACCACATGTGAGATACCCCTGGAGGGGTGGGAAGAATTTGGTAAGTGAGGGCACATCGGGGGAGAGCACGAGTGTTTCCACACCTACCTGTCATACTTCTGGAAGAGCACTTAACACCACGTTACTCACAAGCACTGGATCACTGCACTAAGAAATAGAATATATTTTTTGCATTATACATATTGGTCTTTGCATCCACTTTATGTATCTTTACGAACTCCAGACGGACATTTGATATTTATAGCCTGCTTTTATTTCATCTTATACTGTAAGAGTAAGGATAAGGTTTAAATCCTCACAGTAACGTCTGTGTGACTTTACATCCACTTTATTGGTCTCTGCACCTCAGATAAATCCAACATAATTGATGCTCCTGGGATAATTCTGAACTCTCTTATATATATTTGCACACCCATTAGTATTCAGAATCTGATGGGTTTTTTTTTTTCACTATTTGCTTGACATCCACTTTATTTATTTCTTACGGACTTTTTACGGACAATCTCAGTTTTAATGTTTTTTATAATTGTATGATTTAAACTATGAAATCAGGGTTGATTGCACATTGAATTAGTATATTTTTGATTTATTTTGATATACACTGCACAAGTTTGTATGGACATTTTCAGCACATGTTATAGAAGGCACCGCTTATGAATTTTGAGGAATAATCATTTCTGCACTGTAAAGCACTTTTTACACATAATATATTACTTATATATAACACTAGCACTTTGTTGGTCCAAAGACAGCGCCACTCCCATTTGTTTTATCTGCTAAAGTTTGATTTATGATTGTTAATCTGTCCCATTACTTTTGGTCCCTTAAAGTGGGAGGCACATATACAAACTGTTGTAATTCCTACACCGTTTACCTGATTTGGATGTAAATACCCTCAAATTAAAGCTGAAGTCTGCAGTTAAAGCACACCTTGTTCGTTTCATTTCAAATCCATTGTGGTGGTGTATAGAGCCAAAAAGATTAGAATTGTGTTGATGTCCCAATATTTATGGACCTGACTGTATGTGTGTCCTCTGGAAAACTGTACTCTTGCTAGAGCTAGGACTGCCAGGTAATGGCAGGAGACCTCTGGCTGGGACCATTGTGCTGCTTGCCATTGGGTGAACACTGACTGGACAGTCATATGTGACCCCTACTTCCCCCCAATACCTCACAATCTATTCTGCGTATGGATTAGAGCTGTTGCAGCCAAATCTGCTGTAGTGGGAAACTGCATGTGCTCGATGGCAGGTCTGGGGAGGACTAATAGGATCAATATGTATCCAGTTTGCCAATTAAGGAATCAGTCATGCTCATGTAGCATGATTACCCCCAAAGGAGCCACTGTAGATTTAATTAGTTCTTTCCCAAACCGATGTACAGCACACAGCAACAGTCCTTTCACTCCAGCTCATGAACAGTGTAGGGGTTTGTCTTTTTATATTTTATTACTTGTAGAAACTTGGGAGGGGATTTGGGGTGCTGTGGGATACTTCAAATGCATGAGCACAATTCTGCAGAGGACAACTCTTTCTCCCTCTCAAAACAGCAGCAACACAGTCTTTCACTCACAGCTGGGAACCATGAGATATCTGCAGGATAAGTAGAGCTAGACTGGAACAGTCTATAGGTTCATGGGACTGTGACGTAGTTTTAGCACAGGTACAGCTAGATAGGTTCATGGCTGGGAACCATTAAGTAGCTTTAGCACAGGTACAGCTAGATAGGTTCATGGCTGGGGAACATGAAGTAGCTCTAGCACATGTACAGCTAGATAGGTTCATGGCTGGGGAACATGAAGTAGCTCTAGCACATGTACAGCTAGATAGGTTCATGGCTGGGGACCAGGAAGTAGCTTTAGCACATGTACAGCTAGATAGGTTCATGGCTGGGGACCATGAAGTAGCTTTAGCACAGGTACAGCTAGATAGGTTCATGGCTGGGGACCATGAAGTAGCTTTAGCACAGGTACAGCTAGATAGGTTAATGGCTGGGGACCATGAAGTAGCTTTAGCACAAGTACAGCTAGATAGGTTCATGGCTGGGGACCATGAAGTAGCTTTAGCACAGGTACAGCTAGATAGGTTCATGGCCGGGGACCATGGAGTAGCTTTAAGGTGCAGTAAAGACAGGAGGCTTTACTCAATCCTGGAACAATATCAGTCCATAGGTGCAGCCACAGCATCCAGTCCAAATGGTGTCAGGAGCAAGCCATCCTCTTCCTTACAGCTCACATATCCATTCCCTCAGGAGGGAAGATGACAATCTCCTCTGGGCTTCAGACTATTTAACAGCATCCTAGCCACCAACTGAGCACACTGCTAGGCCCTGCCTGGCTGGTCATATGAATTCTCCCTCCCTAAGCTCTAGGGAAGCCATGAACAGACCAGATCCTACAACTACTGCCCATCCAGTTGCAGCAGAAGCGAAAAACTACATTTGTCTAGCAGCTAAACTAGGAGGTTGCTACACTCCATAAGAAAAAGCAAAATGTCTGCAAGGGAAAAAAAAGAATCCATTATGGATCCTGACTCCTTGATGCTATGCAAAAAAACAAAACAATACATGGGCTATGTTAGCAGTGACAGTACGGTTGGGTGGATTGTAAACCAGTTGGGGCCAACCCCCCCCTTAAGCTGTGTGTTTTACATGGTGTCCCACTCCTGCAGGTGGCACTATAAGATCTACTGTGTCCTCTTATGAGCAGAAGAGAAGTAAACTTTCACATAAAGTTTCCTCAGCCTGCTTTACATTTAAACGATAAGTATGGTGAAAATGGTCATACTTCTCTTGTGGGTTACAGGAGTGAACTTGCACTCCTGTCACCCAGTCGGTAGCTGACTAAAGCCCGCTCTTAAGAGAGGCGTATTGGGAATTAGGTATGTTCTTGAATCATACTTACCTAAGTACGATGCTGCATCTGTCTCCTGCTGGCTCTAAGACTGAGAATCGAGTGATCAAACACCGCCGATCACTCTGTTCTCAGATCTCCCTTAGCGGAGAGCCTCTCTGCTCTGTCCCCCCCCCCCCCACACACACACACACACTAGAGCGCTGGGCTGTGGAGGGGGTGGGAGCGTGGCCAGCTCAGGCTCCCAGCGGCAACGAGTGCCAGTCCAGGCATGTGGGCAGATCCCGATCTTTCCCAAGCTTGGACTGGTCCTGTGACATCAACCCTCTGTCTGCTGAAAATGGGTCACGGGAGTGCAGAATGAATTGCACTCTTTGTGGTCCATAGGAGAAGTACAGCCAAATGAACTTTGGCTGTACTTCTCCCTTAACTGATGTCACAGAACCAATCTAGGCTCCTGACCATATTGGTGGGATCCACCCAGCGACAACTGGGTAAGGCTCTCTCAGCGAGGGGCTGAAGGTCAAAGCCCGCTACGCCCACTCCCTCTCCAGTGAGCACTGGAGAGGCAGAGTGGAGAGGGGTGACTCACAATCACTGCTCTCCGCTCTGAGACGACTTAGGCCCCTTTCACACTTGTGCGACTTGTCCTGGGACTTCGGACTGCAAAGTCACATGACAAGTTGTACCCCATGATTTCCAATAAGTACCATTCATATCTGTGCAACTTAAAGTTGCAACGATGTCAAAGTAGTCCCTGCTCACTTTGGTCTGACTTTGGTGCGATTCGAGGTTCTTAGACCTCAAGATTACACAGGCATTGCTTAGTCGCATCAAAATCGCATGACTTTCAGGTTGCACGAGTGTGAAAGGGGCATAAGGCTCCTTTCATACGGCCGTTCCGTTCAGGTCCCTGTACTACTTTGGTCCGACTTTGATGTGAGTTGTTTAGAGGAAAACCCCACTTGGGACTTTTAAGGGGAGGCCAACTCCATGAGAGTAAACCAGTATAATCATAAAAATTACAATTTTTATTTCAGGTTTAAACTGCCCAAACATAGGGCTACACATGGACAAAAAGATACATTCAGGTACATACATGGGGTGTATAGTGGTTAAAACATACATTTGAAATACAGAAACAGTAATATTGATACAACCACCACTCTCTCTTTCAAAGAAAACAGAGGGAGACTGACGCGTTTCGAAAAAGTTCTTCCTCAGGGTTAAGTGGTCATCTGATTTAGCAATATCTAAATTAAGAAAAACATGCGGTTAAAATTAACAGTCAAATATATCCATCACCACTGTTCGCACACTATTTGTACTAGATGTACTGACCGTGAAAGAAGACATTTGTATCCAAAACTAATCAGTCTAAAAGCATCCAAAGATTCCAAAAACAGGCTACCCGCTGTTCATCTGTATCCCCGTGGGACCAATGATAGGTGAAAAGGGGGAGAGGAAGGGCAGAGAAATAGATATTCCACCCAATCCCCATACAGTGCCCCACTAATGTGAGTTGAAGTCGCACAGATATGAATGGTTATCATTGGGAATCATGAGATGTGACGCTGATGTCCAAAATCGCAGGAAAAGTCACACAAGTGTGAAAGGGGCCTTAGAGCCAACAAACACTAACAGCATCACAATATTACAGCATGGAGGTGACTGTGTGTATGTTCTTCATATAGTTGTAGTGCCACCATAGTGATAGGTGCTCTATTTTTGTAGATTTTTGATAGGAGAAAATCACCATGGATGTCTTATAACCCCCTCCCTATAGACCTGTTCTTCGTAGTTATTTTAGTTAGTTGTTTCCTCTTCTCTTGGGATTCCAGGATGCAACGGCTGTTCATCTATATCCAACAGAAGTCAAGCTAACTATTCCTTGCTACGAATTAACTGGACGGAGTGCTTTTCCTTCGGGAGGAGTGCTCTGGTCCAGGAATGTATATTTTATTTGTATGTGGCTAGTGCAGGGACCTGCAGCTAGGATGTAATATGCTGTACAGTGTAAATAATTTACAGAGATGGTATTGACTTATATTCTTGTACTTAAATTATTTTGTACAGTTCCTTTGTCCAAGTTTGTTCCCTTTTCCCCTCCCATTTTCTGACTTTGGGATTCCCTTGCTCCTGGCCCCAGAAGCTATTTTTGTAAATTTTCAGCTGGGGACCAGCTGGTGTTTAGGAGGGTGGGGTGAGTGTAGCACCCCCCCCTTGGTGATCGGTGCTCTATTTTTGTAGATTTTTGATAGGAGAGGTAAAATCTAGTCAGGCCTGAATGTGAGTGCAGGCCTGGTTGTTTTGATCTGGGCTGGGGAGTGGCTCAGTGGGGGCTGGAGACTGCAGGAAGGAACACCCCTCGGATACTCCACCCTTTTTGAGTTCGGAAAGCTCTGGAAAAGGGGATGGATGAAAATGTTTCACTTTCTGATGTGTGGCAAGGAGCCCTGACCAATCCACAGTTTGGATTGGCAGGCCTCCTTAAATACAGTAATCTGACAGCTGGAAAGAGGAGAGAATGTGTAGAGGCTGTGGAGCAGGCCTCATCCGGGAGGGAGGGGGGGGGGGGGGGGTGACTTTGAGTGGAGTCGATTCCTGGAGTAGCACAAGGAAGCAGGAAAGCAGCAGGGTTCTACATACTCAGAGACTCTTTAAAGCAGTGTTCCCCAACCCAGTCCTCAAGGCCCACCAACAGGTCATGTTTTCAGGATTTCCCTCAGATGAATCAGCTGTGGTAATTACTAAGGCAGCAAAACTGATCAAATCACCTGTGCAAAATGATGGAAATCCTGAGGACAGGGTTGGGGAACACTGCTTTAAAGGATCCACCGGTTGTTGGTGAGTAACAGTCCCTGGGAGCTGGATGAGAAGACTGCAGCAGGCTGGGAGAGGATAGTGGACAGGCTGTGGAGGTCAGAGGAGCCAGTCAGGGGAAGGAGTGTCACTGAGTAGAAGAGCAGGCAGAAGTTGTAGTCCGTCAATATCCCACTAGCACCAACGTACTTAGCTACACAATGGAGGGCCCATGGCTTCACAAATGGGAGCCTGTGGACCTTGCCTGTAAGGGGTGGTTCAGAGGTTCTGCTGGCAAAAGTGCAGGCTTCACCATGTGCTTGTTGGGGTGAAGGAAGAAGTGTGATGGTGGCCTGAAAAATTGCCTTTTAGGCCAGGAAACTAAAAAGTGTGCTGGATTGATGCAAGGAGAGGAACAGTCAGCACATGATTGAGCTGGGGGAAGTTGTAGTGTATATACTGCAGATGTATATAGAAGGTCCCGTGATCAAATTCTTTGGGCATCCCACAGTTACCCCTTTTCCCATCCAAGTTTTATCCCCTCAAATAAAATAACAAAACAAAGTACCATCCTGTTCTGTGACTCTGGATGTGTGGACATAGTGTGATTGAGTGCAGTGGGCAGGTGAACTACGACTACCAGCCACTCCCAAGGGAGAACATGGCTACATAGGCTTATCATTGGCAGCAGGTGTGTTATCCAATGACCCCCTCCGGTTATCACAATGCTTGGCACCTATCATCCTTCCCTCTTCTGCTATCAATCATCTCAGCTCTCCAGGCACACTGCGGCTGATTGGAGCAGAACATTCCATCTGTTTCCCATAGCAACCGATCACAGCTGAGGTCTGACGCTCCCACGCCATGGAAGGAGATTGTTTATTTTTAGGTAATAATTGTACTTTCAGTTCCATTTTGTCCCTCCAGTGTGAACCATTCAGCCTTACACCGAAAACAAAAGCATCAAGTCCTACCCACAGCAACCACTATCCCTGACCACAGCCAGCACACCAAACCTCGCGAGACTTCCCGGCCACGGCAACGCCCCTACTCTGTACAGTGATGGTGATCCCGCATGATCTCGGAGCCCTAGCCTGGTCCCAGCCGTACTAAAGCCCCGCTCCTTCTAGTGATGTCCAGTTCATGAACGAATCGTTCTTTTGAATCGATTCTTTTCACTGAACTGAGTGAATCGATTCATTTCACTGAACTGATTCGTTTGGAACCGTTCATTTGTACTCCATAGCATAGAAGAGCATTGCAGAGCAGCTTAGGTAATCTGATCCTAGAGTGAGAACTCAGCCCCTCCCTGCAACCAATCACAGCACACTGACTCAAAGAACTGGATGGATATACAGCTCACACAGTTCAGTTCATCAGTTCAATTGAATCAGTTCATCAGTTCAGTTCATCAGTTCAGTTCATCAGTACATGGAGTTAAAGAATCATACGAGTTAACCAAGTTAAAGAATCAAAGGAGTTGTTACAGCACAGTGCACTGAAAGAACCATGAATCACCACTGGGGATAGCAGCAGTGATAAGGCACAGACAGCCTTAAAGACAGTGGGGACAGAAAGTCTGGAAGAGAAGAGATAACTTTTTAGTTGGCTTCTCCTAAAGGAGATCTGCATGTTAAAGGGACAGGCATCCCTTCTGAGACATCTGCCTAATTTAGTAGCTGTATAACTGAATCAAAGGGCTGTCTCAATATAAAATATATATATATAATTTGTATTTTATATATACACAAATATAAAAAAATATAACACAAAAAAAGAGGATTTATTCCTCTCTATGCAGTTGTGTTTGCAGGAGAGGTGATGTTGGCATTACAAAGATTAGCTGTTAAGTTTATATAGATTGCCTGCCTTGCTCTCCACTAAGGTTGAGTCAGAGCTTCGGTTCACTTGCTTGTCAATAGACTCAGCAAGTGAACCGAAGAATCGATTCATGAATCGGTTCATTTCAGTGAGTGACTCGAAATGAACCGATTCACTTAAATGAATCGAACTTCCCATCACTAGCTCCTTCCCCTGTGCTTCCTATATCACTTCATTACAGCCATCCATCGCCCCGACCCCGCCCACACACTGCACCATCTCCCATCATGCCTTGTAACCGGGCGGACTACATTTCCCGACAGCCCACCGGGGCTCCGGTGACGTCACAATGCCTATAAGTGATTACATTGTAGCGAGCTCAACCCATTGTTACCGATGTATCGAGCCGGGGCGGACAGGGCTGGACGTGGCTGCTGTCCCCGATCTCTCCCCCATTGAGATCCTCCTATCCCCAGCAATCACTCACCGCCCTGTATTGTGTGTGTCCGAGCAGATCGAGGAGGACATGATCCCGATCTGACACCCCATGTCATTGATGTAGCCGCCGATCTCGTCTCCCTTCCGCCCCGGCTTCGATCAGGCTCGCTGCTGACCAATGCTCCATCCGTGCACAAGCAGTCATCGCTGCCTGCCCGCCGACACCCCCATACACACAGGCCGGATCGCCCCGACATTGCAGCAGCAGCCCGGTCACATCCACACCTCGGGACTCGCCCTTCACTAGTCACCGATCTGCACGTCTGGGGTCCCATCGGACAGGAGGATCCGCGGACACAGTACGTATGGTGAATGTGGATGGACATTTAAATCCCCAGCAGCAGCCTGGGAGGATCTGGCCTCTCCTCCAATCTCCATGACTGGACATGGGGCCCAGGCTGCTGGTGGGAGGGAGAGCACAGCATCCTCTACTATAATCAGCCACCCCCCATATACACATCACTAATACAGGGGGTCTTCATAATAGTCTGCTGGAGGCTCCTTGTATTGCTGTACACAGAGCCTGCCTGGGCTCAGCTTTGTTCCAGCATTTCCCAGCAATCAGCTGCTACATAGATCTGTGCTAATGGCAGGCCTGGCTGAGTGTCAGCTGCTGCAGAACCTCTTATTACTGCCCTGCCTGTTACCTGAACTTCCCAATGGAAGCCATTCACAGAACTGCACAGAGCTCTGTAATGTCATCATCCATCAATTTATGGTGAGCCCTGTCATTACAATGACACTTAGCTGCAGGAGATCCCACCTCCTCCAGTTATTGGAGTAGAATTCACTTCCCTGATGTGTGATGGAGGACATGGGGGGACTGTGGAGGGATAGCTGGCCTCCTTCTGTATCACAAGGGGAAAGGGTTCTGTGCTGGACTGACTTGGGTGACTTGGGGGAGGTGGCCGCCATTGATTGCTGGAGTGCCTGGAACTGCTTTTTTATTGTTGTTGACATAATTAACGATTCATTGTCCGCTTACCTGGTAATTACCTACTGGATGGCAATGAGAGCACCTTTCCAACCGTATGACCGGTCAGTCAACATCTCAAAGTTTTATATACATGTGTTTAGCATGACTGCATCGCTAGAAGAATGTCTATCACACCTTATATGCAAGTTATTTTATTTAAATCGGTGTTCCTCCAAAGTCAGTATATATATATATATATATATATATATATATATATATATATATATATATATATATATTGTGTGCATGAAAAATCTCCCTCTTGGTAATATGTAGCAATTGGCTGAAGAATGAAAAAGCCCATCTGTTTGATATGTTCGTTTTAAGTATTGTGTATACTGTATATAGTGGATTTGGATATACGAATACATACCCGGTTATAAAATGTACTGTCTACTTATTTTTTTTAGTGAACTACTGGGCAAAAATTAAAGCTCTACTATATGTAGGACCATAGGCATGCGCAGGTGGTGTGCCAGGTGTGCCTGGGCACACCCTAATCACTCCAAGCACATTAGCATTACTGTTCTGTGTGCCGGTGGAGAGATGGGAAATATCTCCCCCTGACCAGCTCCACCATTTTTGAAGAGCTACTTCTCTTTCACTGAACTGGCTCTGCTATAAGAGTGTGTGTGTGTGTATGGATGTATATAAATATACTGTTAATGTTTGAGCTTTCGGGTGCACACCCTAATGCAATGGGCTGCGCACACCTATGTGTAGGACTTATATTTTAAGGTTTCTAGGTTTTGTGTACATATCTGATATATGAATGCATACATGTGTACATTTAGCTTCTCTTTAGATTCCCTTTGCTATTTGAAATGTGAGAATGTATATTTTGTTTGCAAGTTTAGGTTATTGTATTCATTTTCTACTGAATACAGAATTCTAGGTTTACAGATGTGTCTCTCCACCAGGGTTCTATGGAAGAGTTCCTTTAAAACAGGGGTGTCCAAAATTTCTAAACAAAGGGCCAGTCTACTGACCTTCAAACTTTAGGTGAGCTGGACTAAGGCCAGTGGGAGTAGAAAATATTCTGACAGAAGTGGCAGCAAATAATGCCATAGGCTTGGTGGTCAGTGGAAGAAAAAAAAATATATCATTGGTGTCAGTGGGAGGAATAGTGCCCTATAATTGGTGTCAGTGGGAAAATTGGTTCCCGATCTATCATATCAGTGGGAGAATTAGATCCCCATCTCTGATATCAATGGGAGAATTAGTTCCCCCATCTCTGATGTTAGTGGTAGAATAAGTACCACATTGTTTGTGTCCAGTGGGAGGAATAGTGCCCTGTGTTTGGTTTCAGTGGAAGGAATAGTACCCCAAGGATTGTATAAAGGCAAGCAAAAGGCCACATCCGGCCTGTGGGCCGCAGTTCGGCTCTCCAAATAAAGAGGTCTATTTACTGTCATTCAGAATTTAGGGGTGTGGCCAGTGGAGGTAGAAATAGTTTTGGCATCAGTGAGAGTAAACAGTGCCCCGTCTTTGATATTGGTGGAGAAATAGTGCCCCATTTTTGGTGTCAGTGGTTGGAATTATGGCCCATTGTTGGTGTCAGTGGGGGGAATAGTGCACCAAGCACTGGATAAAGGCAAGCAAAGGGCAGCAGTTTGGAGACCACTGCTCTAGAGGTTGTTAGGGGTTTTCTGAGCAGTGATCAATGTATGCCTCTCAGACAAGTCTTCAGTTACACCAATGATCCTTTAGGGCAGCCATTCTCAACCTTTTCCACACAGGGGAACCCTTGAAATAATTCTCCGGTCTTGGGGAACCCCTGCTAAAAATTAAAAATCTACAACTCATGATACATTAGTGTGATGGTCAATGGGAAGAATGCTCCTTACACTTGTGGTCACTGGGAAGAATTACCCCCTTACAGATAGCTAAAAAGATCAATGATGTTATTGGGAATTTATCTGAGAGGTAGAAATTGACCATTGCTCAAGGAACCCCTAGCAACCTCTGGAGGAACCCTAGAGTTCCACGGAACCCTGGTTGAGAATCCCTGCTGTAGGGTATCTGTAAGGGACGAATCTCCTCCCTGGCCACCATTGAAAGGGACATTCTTCCCATTGACTATCACCTTAGTGTACTGTGAGCTGCAGATATACCTATGCATCTGATAAGTTATTTCAATGTTTTCCATGTTACAAAGGTGTATTTTTCTGTCCCCAAACCTTTAACTAGTTATTTGCTATCATTTCTCTCTCTGGACTATTTGAATTTATGCTTTGTAAAGATTTGAGGCCTAGTAGCAAAATGGCTGCAACCCCAGCCCTCACATCTCTTATCAAGACTGCATTCTCATAGCTGTTCATTTTAATCCAGTTGTTCTTGCAAATAAATGTCCAGATGAACACTTGTTATAACACGTTTTTGGAATTTAAATTTAGAGCCCCCCCTCCCTCCAAATCTGTAACCGCAATTATTACTGGTTTCTGCTTGACCAGTGGTCCTTGTCAAATGTGGTCTCAAATCGTATTACTCTGGAATTTAAGATATTTCTGGGACGAATGCCAAGACCTAAATGTATAGGATGTGAGAGGACATTTTCATTTCCACCAGTACATTTTGCAACATTGTAGAGAATAAATAAGAAAATGTTTCAGTGTTTATTTGGAAGTTGCATTTTCTTGTTCCATGCAGCTGCTGAGTAGCGTAAGATGTTTTGAAATATCCAGAGCTACCTTTGGGATTGTCTAAATTTCGCATGATGCCTTAGAGGAATTGCAGCAACAGATGGATGTAGAAAATAAATCTAATATTTCACCAGCAAATACTTAGCTCTTTGAGGGTGTAATGGACTTTAATTCGTAGTTGTCATTTTAAAGGTATACAGTAGAGGACTCTGTAATTCTCTTATAGCGGCAAGCAAGGCAATCTACTGGCATTCTGAATGCATCAAGCGTGTACTAATATTCACAACCCGGGATTGGTTGTTTTACAACCCTGCTTAACAGAATCACAAAAGTTCATCTCATGTGGGGGTGTCTGTAAACTATAAAGCAGAGCTATGGGTAAACCGATATACAGTGCATCCAGAAAGTATTCACCCTTTCCACATTTTATGTTACAGCCTTAGGGTCCTTTCACACACACGGACCGTTCATCAGTTTATCAGTTCATCAGTTTTTCATCTGTTTATTCATCCGTTTTTTCATCTGTGGTCATCAGTTTTTCATCAGTTTTTTTTTTTTACATCCACTACCAATGCAAAAACGGATGAAAAACTGACCGTTCGTCAGTTTACATCCGTTTTTCGTCCGATCCGTTTTTTTGGACGGATGAAAAATAGGACTTTCATCCGTTCAAAAAAACGGATGCTAATGGAAGCGGATGAAAACTGATGAAAATAGCTGATCATCAGTTGTCATCAGTTTTTCCATAGAGTTGCATTAATGTCCGTTTTTCATACATCAACGGATGGATGAAAAATGGACAAACGGTCCGTGTGTGTGAAAGGGGCCTTATTCCAAAATGGATTAAATTCATTATTTTCCTGAAAATTCTACAAACCATATCCCATAATGACAACGTCAAAGAACTTTGTTTGAAATCTTTGCAAATTTATTAAAAATAAAAAACATCACATGTACATAAGTATTCACAGCCTTTTCCATGGCACTCAAAATTGAGTTTAGGTGTATGCTTTTTCCACTGAGCATCCTTGAGATATTTTTACAATGTTGTGTCCACTTGTGGTAAATTCAGTTGATTGGGCATGGTTTGGAAAGGCACACACCTGTCTATAAGGTCCCACAGTTATCAGTGCATGTCAGAGCACAAACTAAGCCATGACATCCAAGAAATTGTCTGTAGATCTTTGAGACAGGATTGTATCAAGGCACAGATCTGGGGAAGGGTACATAACAATTTCTGCAGCATTGAGGGTCCCAATGAACACAGTGGCCTCCACCATCTGTAAATGGAAGAAGTTTGCAACCACCAGGACTTTTCCTAGAGCTGGCCGTTTGGCCAAACTCAGTTATTGGGAGATAAGGGCCTTAGTCAGGGAGGTGATCAAGGACCCAATGGTCACTCTGACAGAGCTCCAGCATTTCTCTGTGGAGAGAGGAGAAACTTCCAGAATACCAACCATCTCTGCAGCACTCCACCAATCAGGCCTGTAAGGTAGAGTGCACAGCCAAAATACTAATTATTTCCTGCGCTCAAGGAGAGGATCTTCTCTGCAGTGGTGAGGGAGAGGATGTCTGATAGTGTCAAAACTGGATATCGTGCCACCGTGCTGCCACCTGATGGACTGGGGTAGTCCCGGAAACTAAAGAAACAAAAGGCACACAAGGGCGCACTGGCCTAGCGCATTATCCTTGATAAAATGTATTTAATAGAAATCATAAAAACATACTCGCAAACAAATTCGTGTAACAAGCATTTCCAGAATTGAGGCTTCAGCCTCGAAACGCATTAGCCAGCCCATCCAGGACACCAGTAGGAGACGGATTGGACTTTACCCACTCCAGTACTGGAAATGCTTGTTACACAAATTTATTTGTGAGTATGTTTTTATGATTTCTATTAAATACATTTTATCAAGGATAATGCGCTAGGCCAGTGCGCCCTTGTGTGCCTTTTGTTTCTTCTGTAAGGTAGAGTGGCCAGACGGAAGCCACTCCTCAGTAAAAGGCACATGACAGCCCACCTGGAGTTTGCTAAAAAGGCACCTGAAGGGCTCTCAGACCATGAGAAGCAAAATTCTATGGTCTGATGAAACAAAGATTGAACTCTTTGGCCTGAATGGCAAGCATCATGTCTGGAGGAAACCAGGCACCCACTCATCACCTGGCCAATACCATTCCTATATACCATCCCTATAGTGAAGCATGGTGGTGGCAGCATAATGCTGTGGAGATGTTTTTCAGCGGCAGGAATTGGGAGACTAGTCAGGATTAAGGAAAAGATAAATGCAGCAATGTACAGAGACATCCTTGATGAAAACCTGCTCATGAGCGCTCTGTACCTCAGAGTGGGACAAAGGTTCATCTTCCAACAGGACAACGACCCGAAGCACACAGCTAAGCTAGCAAAGGAGTGGCTACAGGACAACTCTGTGAATGTCCTTAAGTGTCCCAGCCAGAGCCCAGACTTGAACCTGATTGAACATCTCTGGAGAGATCTGAAAATGGCTGTGCATCGACACTCCCAGTCCAACCTGATGGAGCATCTAGAGGTCCTGCAAAGAAGAATGGGAAAAACTGCCCAAAAATAGGTGTGCCAAGCTTGTAGCATCATACTCAGAGACTTGAGGCTGTAATTGGTGCCAAAGGTGCTTCAACAGAGTATTGTGCAAAGGCTGTTACTACTTATGTACATGTGAATTTTTTTTTTTTTTATAAATTTGCAGAGATTTCAAACAAACATCTTTCACATTGTCATTATGGTGTATTGTTTGTAGAATTTTCAGGAAAATAATGAATTGCCATCCATCCAATCCATTTTGGAATAAGGCTGTAACATAAATTGTGGAAAAAGTGAAGTGCTGTGAATACTTTGCAGATACACTGTATTCTCAGTTAAAATACATTTGTATTGGCTATCTTTCCTACTAAAGGAATTTTAGTTCTCTCTGGACCGTCATGTGGTCTGGGGGACCCATCCAGTAAATATAGCTAGGTGCCTGGCCTAACTGGCTGCAGGGCCTGGTGGTGATTACATTTAAGTTTTATGAGCATATCTTCACATACACCAGCCTTTTTTAATCAGGGTGCCTAGGCAAAATGCCTACAAATTGCACCAAATTGTGGACAAGTCAACAGATGTATCATGCCTGCCTTTTTGCTACACACAGCCACAGGTTTTAATTGTGCAACATTACAGCCTTGGGCACTGTGCAGGCCAGCTGCCAGTGTGTCCTAATGCCATTGGTGATAAGGAGGACATTAGGCACCTGCACAGCATCCTTGTTTCATTCATCCCCCCCCCCGGCCCTCTGTCAGCACTGCAGTCCTTTTTAGCTGCATGGGGAGAGAAAATGAGGAAGAAATATTGCAATACTAGTTGGTACCAGTGTGCAAAAGTTGATTTGCTTTGGAAGAATAAATTACCTCTAATGTCGGGTGTCCTACATGTGTGGCTGCTGCTGTAAGCTAATTTTTTTTTTTACATTTTAGAATGGCGGTGCCTTGAGATTTGTGCATTGACTGGAAAAAGGTTAAGAAACAGACTTACCCTGAAATTGTGCTTC
>BLSH010160657.1:298628-314144 GCA_018402905.1 Glandirana rugosa | reverse complement strand
ACCACCATGCTTGACTGTAGGCAAGACACACTTGTCTTTGTACTCCTCATCTGGTTGCCACCACACATGCTTGACACCATCTGAACCAAATAAGTTTATCTTGGTCTCATCAGACCACAGGACATGGTTCCAGTAATCCATGTCCTTAGTCTGCTTGTCTTCAGCAAACTGTTTGCAGGCTTTCTTGTGCATCATCTTTAGAAGAGGCTTCCTTCTTGGACGACAGCCATGCAGACCAATTTGATGCAGTGTGCGGCGTATGGTCTGAGCACTGGCAGGCTAACACCCACCCACCCCTTCAACTTCTGCAGCAATGCTGGCAGCACTCATGCATCTATTTTCCCAAAGACAACCTCTGGATATGACGCTGAGCATGCGCACTCAACTTCTTTGGTCGACCATGGCCAGGCCTGTTCTGAGTGGAACCTGTCCTGTTAAACCACTGTATGGTCTTGGCCACTGTGCTGCAGCTCAATTTCAGGGTCTTTGCAATCTTCTTATAACCTAGGCCCTCTTTATGTAGAGCAACAATTCTTTTTTTCAGATCTTCAGAGAGTTCTTTGCCATGAGGTGCCATGTTGAACTTCCAGTGACCAGTATGAGAGAGTGAGAGCGATAACACCAAATTTAACACACCTGCTCCCCATTCATACCTGAGACCTTGTAACACTAAAGAGTCAAATGACACCGGGGAGGGAAAATGGCTAATTCGGCCCAATTTGGACATTTTTACTTAGGGTTGTACTCACTTTTGTTGCCAGCGATTTAGACATTAATGGCTGTGTGTTGAGTTATTTTGAGGGGACAGCAACTTTACACTGTTATACAAGCTGTAAACTCACTACTTTACATTGTAGCAAAGTGTCATTCCTTCAGTGTTGTCACATGGAAAGATAGAATAAAATATTTACAAAAATGTGAGGGGTGTACTAACTTTTGTGAGATACTGTATATGTATGTATGTGTATGTATGTATATGTAATATGTGTGTGCATCTCAAAAAAATTAGATATCATCAAAAAGTTAATTTATTTCAGTAATTTAATTCAAAGAGTGGTACAGTTGCAAGAAAAAGTATGTGAACCCTTTGGAATGATATGGATTTCTGCACAAATTGGTCATAAAATGTGATCTGATCTTCATCTAAGTCACAACAATAGACAATCACAGTCTGCTTAAACTAATACACAAATAATTAAATGCTACCATGTTTTTATTGAACACACCATGTAAACATTCACAGTGCAGGTGTAAAAAGTATGTGAACCCTTGGATTTAATAACTGGTTGAACCTCCTTTGGCAGCAATAACTTCAACCAAATGTGTCCTGTAGTTGCAGATCAGACGTGCACAAAGGTCAGGAGTAATTCTTGACCATTCCTCTTTACAGAACTGTTTCAGTTCAGCAATATTCTTGGGATGTCTGGTGTGAATTGCTTTCTTGAAGTCATGCCACAACATCTTAATCGGGTTGAGGTCAGGACTCTGACTGAGCCACTCCAGAAGGCATATTTTCTTCTGTTTAAGCCATTCTGTTGATTTACTTCTATGCTTTGGGTCGTTGTCCTGTTGCAACACCCATCTTCTGTTGAGCTTCAGCTGCTGGACAGATGGCCTTAAGTTCTCCTGAAAAATGTCTTGATAAACTTGGGAATTCATTTTTCCTTCGATGATAGCAATTCGTCCAGGCCCTGACGCAGCAAAGCAGCCCCAAATGATGATGCCCCCACCACCATACTTCACAGTTGGGATGAGGTTTTGATGTTGGTGTGCTGTGCCTCTTTTTCTCCACACATAGTGTTGTGTGTTAATTCCAAACAACTCAACTTTGGTTTCATCTGTCCACAAAATATTTTGCCAATACCGCTGTGGAACATCCAGGTGCTCTTGTGCAAACTGTAATCGTGCAGCAATGTTTTTTTGACAGCAGTGGCTTCCTCTGTGGTAACCTCCCATGAAATCCATTCTTGTTTAGTGTTTTACGTATCGTAGAACCGCTAACAGGGATGTTAGCATATGCCAGAGACTTTTGTAAGTCTTTATCTGACACTCTAGGATTCTTCTTCACCTCATTGAGCAGTCTGCGCTGTGCTCTTGCAGTCATCTTTACAGGATGGCCACTCCTAGGGAGAGTAGCAGCAGTGCTGAACTTTCTCCATTTATAGACCATTTGTCTTACCGTGGACTAATGAACAGCAAGGCTTTTGGAGATACTTTTATAACCCTTTCCAGCTTTATGCAAGTCAACAATTCTTAATCGTAGGTCTTCTGAGAGCTCTTTTGTGCGAGGCATCATTCGCATCAGGCAATGCTTCTTGTGAAAAGCAAACCCAGAACTGGTGTGTTTTTTATAGGGCAGGGCAGCTGTAACCTACACCTCCAATCTCATCTCATTGATTGGATTCAAGTTGGCTGACACCTCACTCCAATTAGCTCTTGGAGATGTCATTAGTCTAGGGGTTCACATACTTTTTCCACCTGCACTGTGAATGTTTACATGGTGTGTTCAATAAAAACATGGTAACATTTAATTCTTTGTGTGTTAGTTTAAGCAGACTGTGATTTGTCTATTGTTGTGACTTAGATGATCAGATCACATTTTATGACCAATTTGTGCAGAAATCCATATCATTCCAAAGGGTTCACATACTTTTTCTTGCAACTGTATAAAAGGATATATTTTATATTGATGCATTGCATATATAGTGAGTTATGTCAAGCAAGTTTTTTTATTTTTAAAATTTGATGGGTATGGCTTACAGCTAGTGAAAACCCAGAATTCGGGTGTTGTTGACTTACTGAAAAGTTTGTTCATGTACAGTATAGTATGCACTATATCAATACTTGGTCGGGGCTCATTTTGCATGAATTACTGCATCAACGTGGCATGGAGGTGATCAGCCTGTGGCACTACTGAGGTGTTATGGAAGTCCAGGTTGCTTTGATAGCGGCCTTCAGCTCGTCTGCTTGTTGGGTCTGGTGTCTCTCATCTTCCTCTTGACAATACCCCACAGTTTCTCTCTGATCAGTCATACCATGATCATTAAACTAGGTATTGGTACTTTTGGCAGTGTGGGCAGATGCCAAGTCTTGCTGGAAAATGAAATCAGCATCTCCATAAAGTTGGTCAGCAGAGGGAGGCATGAAGTGTTCTTAAATTTCCTGGTAGAGGGCTGCGCTGACTTTGGACTTGATAAAACACAGTGGACCAACACCAGCAGATGGCATGGCTCCCCAAATCATCACAGACTGTGGAAAATCTTGCATTTAATTTGGAAATTAAGGTCCCAGGATCTGGAGGAAGAGCGGAGAGGCACAGAACCCGAGTGAGGTCCAGTGTGAAGTTTCCACAGTCACTAATGCCCCCATGCCACGCCGCATTAATGCAGTAATTCATGCAAAAGGAGCCCCGACCAAGTATTGAGTGCATACTATACTGTGCATGGACTGCAGTAAGTCAATATTTCTGTATTAAAAATCCTTTTTTTATTGGTCTTATGTAATAGTCACATTTTCTGAGATACTGAATTCTGAGTTTTCACTAGCTGTAATCCATAATCCTCAAAATAAAATAAAAAAAGAAATGTTTGAAATATCACTCTGTGTGTAACACATCTATATTAACTATTTGAGTTTCATTTTTTGAATTGAATTACTGAAATAAATTTAACTTTTTGATATTTTCATTTTTTTTATTAGGTGCACCTGTATGTGCTTTAAATTTTTGAAAACAGGCTGCAAGCGGGCAGGTTCAGCTACAGTATGAGTATATGTAGCTTTGCCGCTTTATAATAATTTGGTGATGACATAATGTATGAGCTGCTTACAGGAGGAATGGTTATATAGCAATTATGTTAGATTTCAACTTGTTCAGTGACTATTGCTTTCCTCCTGATAAGCCAAAAATGGAGGTGTCCATATTGTGGCTCTCTCATTTCTCTGCAGACACAAATGACTGTTCACGGTTGGACAAGGCTGGTTGGTGCAGATGCTGGTGGTAAGATCATGGTTGCATGTTAGATTGCCCTCTAATGTCTGTGGACAACTTTGCTGAAATGGCAGCTGCATCAAATATTTACTTTCATCCCACAGAGACCACCTACACACCGTTCTTATGTGCAGTTCAAAGTAATAGTGTTTGGCTAGTATATTTAAGTATTTAGTAACTAAGGATTAATACATTGCCATGGTGGATCACAGCAAAGATCCAAGCACATGCTATAGTTGTCATGGGAGAAATATGTTGGCTGCCAGGATGAGGACCTGCTTCTGAAAGTACTAGATGTCTATTCTGTTGAGTCTCTGGTTTTGATACTTTGTGTTGTTGACCCAAAAAACATACAGATGAGATCTTGTTGCTTGTGGCAGTTTCTTAGCAACTTCTCTGTCAAAATGCTTCAACAATAAAATTCAAGGCCATGCTAATTCACATATTCCTGCACTGGGTTGGTAAGCGTTGTTCCTTCCTTCCCATAAAGCAGTGGTTCTCAACTCTTATCTTCAGGGCCCACTAACAGGCCAGATTTTAAGTATCACCTTGGGGAGATGCAGACTAGACTACTGCAATCACTGAGCAGCAAATTATATCACCTGTGATGTATTTCAGTTATCTTGCAAACCTGGCCTGTTAGTAGGTCCTGAGGACAGGAGTTGAGAACCACTGCCATAAAGGATGAGACTAGGTACATTTTTTCCCAAACTTTTTTTTTTTTTGTCACCTCCTGCAACCTGGGGCTGGGGGGAGTATTAGAATGTCCTGATTAACTGCAATGTCAGGGCATCTGATTGGTTACATGTTACAATGACAGTACACTGACTGAACCATGGAGCAGCTGCTGTTTAATTCATTTTGGTTGTTTTTTTTCCTGCCCTGCTCCCACTGTGAAGAATAGGGATGCTGGCCAGTGGAGTGTTGTGGGACAATGCTCAGGTCTGTGGGATCAAAGTCTTAAGAACCAGCCCCCCTCCACCCATTGTGATAATACTCAGTCTTGGGGGTTCCAGCTGTGTTTGTGTGCCTCTTGTAACCTCCTACATACTAGAAAAATCAGATTAACTGAGAAAAAACTGACTCCTCTTCTGACTTGGAAACCTGTTTATTTTAGGGAAATTGATTAATGCCCAAATGTTATCTTCTGGGCAATAGAGTTCTAAAATAGGAGCTTCCCTGTGGCCAGAAAGGGCATTGTTTGAGAATGACTGCAAATTAATAACCATTTCAGCCTGTCTATCTGAAGAACAATGAGTGTTTTAGGGAGTATCAAGGTTGTGGCTCTGCTCTGCCCTTGACACCCATATATCTCTGCATGATTCACATTTGTATAATCCCTAAATAATCCTTAAACGAAAGGCTATCACGTACAGTGAAAAAAAAAACAAATTTTATTGGATCTAAACCTGCAGTGAAAAAAATATGTGCAGATAGTTTGTGAGCTACTACAGTGGTGACTTCTATAGATCTGGAAGTAAAGGTGCCTCGTACACGTTCCCCACCAGGCCATGCTACACCACTATTCTACTATGGGAAAGTGAAGGTGCTTCCAGACTAATTTACTAAGATTGACTACTTCCTCCTAATTATCAGGCTCAGTTGCTGCTGCTATGCAATCTCAGGAGAACGGAGACTGCCTTATAAAGATATTGGAGTTTTTAAAGTGTAAAGCCAAAACTTAACATTTTTTGGATAGAGAGCAGAATGGTTAAGACCTGTCAGTTTTTTTTTTCTTAGTCTGTCCCGTTGGGGACCTTATAACTTTCTTTTCCAGAGACACAGCAGGAAATAAGTGGAGATATCTTCTGAGATGCTTGTCACTTTTTGCATGCTAGTCTCATATCGAAAATGAAGAGGTTACTCCATTTACAAAATACAATTACGACAGAATATAACTTCGGAAGTGATGTAATGTGTTGTATTTTAATGTATTTTGTCGCTTTCCGAGCAGGCATGGTCTTCTTCCAATTTTTTTTTTTTTTACTAAATCTGATTAAACTAAAATTGTACAATCTGTTATTGTATGAGAAAAATCTTTGTTTGTCCCTTCAGATAATTTCGGATGAACTGTCATGCTTGACTCTCAAAAGCGTTCTGCTAAAGATTTCCCTTACGGTTCCTCATTTTTTACAATGTTACCTGTAAAGAGTGGAAGCCACTAGCCCGGTTGTTTGTTTTTGCCACGTTGTTTTTTTTTTTTTTTTTTTTGCTGCATTACCCCTTTGAGGGAGGAGTTTACTAAAGAGTACCTTCTTGCCTCAGATCAAGAAGGCCAAGAATTCATGTCACAAATCTGGGCCTAACTTTTATCCCATTAGAGGCTTTTGTCGTTTGTGGGAAAATTCTGACTATTTCCTCTAAACCCTCTTCCTCTGCAGCCCAAGTCGTTCGCATAAAGTTTTGCCCCCACTGGTTCCATCCTCCCCAATGGTTATTGTATTTAAGTCTGGCCGCCTAGGGACTCGTAGCCCAGAGGGTGGTGATTCCATTTCCGACTGTGGAAACATTCAAGCTTCCTACTCAAATCACTTTAAGGTGTCTAAGAAGGGCAGACTACAACCTGTCTTGCATCTGTGTTTTAATGTTTTTGTCAAAATCCGCAAATTCAAGATGCCCGTTTACCAGTGGTACTGAGGGTTTTTATACTTTGGAGAATTATCAGTATGCAGCCTTGTCCTTTGGCTTAACCACAGCTTCCTGGGTGCTCGCTAAAATGTTGCCACCATAATTAGTTGACTTGAGGTTGGGAGGCATATCCGTTATAGGGTACCTGGATGACCTATTGCATGCATGAGTCGCAACTCAGAACTGGAATTCAACCTGTCCTTTACCATTTGGACTTGCTTATTCCATCACTCTGCCTGTAATACCCGGAGCTGATCTTGTGGTCCAGCAAGGCCAAGGTGTTACTTCTGTCGGAAAAGAAACAAAAGCTACAACTTTAGGTTTTTCTACTGCATGTTTGCAGGTGATTATCCATTTGCCATTGCATGTCTTTTCTGTCTCTGGTCCGGTGATCAAGATAAGTGACCTTGACAAAGTCATTTGGTTTTGTGTCTCGGCTCTCCTTTTGGATGCCAGTCTGCATGGATCTACCCAGTCTATTGGGTCTCAGGTTCACTCAAGCTTCTCTGAGCCTGGAGGAGTCCCTGCTTCCTAGCCATGTGCTGGAACTTTCAGTGATCAGACAGGACTCAGATCTCTTAAACGGCCATCTGTGTCTGCATAACATAAAGTCTCATGACTAGATTGGGACAATTGTACACACATGATGAATCACATATTAACCTGTCCTTGTCACCTTTGCGAATGGCTGTCCTGTTTTACAGGCAATTTTATAGAACATATATTTAAACCTATAAACTCCCTCAGACTTAATGACAATGCTGAACCAGAAGGTATAATACCAAATGAATGTCACTTATCCCTGCAGATCTGACAGGCTGACTTTTTGCATGCTATTCATTATGAGTGATGACTACATTGTAATTTCCGCCTAATATTGTATAGTAGTCATTCTTTAAGTGTTTTAAATTGAACGATTTTTTTTTTCTGCAGGAGCTTTTCAATTCTTGCTTGTTTTTGTGCTCTGACCTATGAACAGAGTTATTGGCATTGCAGCCAAAGATTGGGGAAAAAGGAGGTATGACTGGAGAAGTTGTATGTCATGGAGGCCATGAAAGGGATGGGAATAACGGGATGTTATTGAAGCAGAAGTGAAACGAAATCCTTGGCTGTTCGTACAGGAGCATATTTCTAAAGCAGGTTATTGCGCACATGTCCTTGTCTAACCCTTCTTCCTTAAAGCTTTCTGTGCTTCATTATTGTGCTGTTTGGCAATCCACAATGTCAAATAAGGGTCTGTACAGACTGCAGTGCAGGTGTAATGTGCTGGCAACTGGCATTGTAGAAGGTGTTGGGACTTTGGGGAAAGTTAAAGTGCACACTTTTTTTCCTCAATCCTTGTACTATTTTCTTTAGAAGCAAATGATTCCTGGCTATTCATATCCTGGTTGTGTTTTACATTGATTTGACCACTCAAATGCAGGGTTGATAAAAACCAATGATTTATTTTTAACAGAAAAAAAAAAAAAAAAAAATTTTTTTATATATAAATCTGTTTTTTTTTTTTTTTTTCCTCACATTCATTTTCATAAAATACTTTTGGAGTAAAAATCGATATAAAGATAGGTTTTTCTATTTTAGATACATTAATTTCGTTTATCCAGCATGAAATGGAGCTTAGTTATGTAGGATAAGGCTGTATATTCTGCAATATTTACATTTTTCGTAAACCCATTCAATGAATCCAAGCTCTGCAAGCTGAGATAACATGCACTGCATTGATGCATTCACAGAATTTCACAGTAACCATGAGATCAAACAAAGTTCAGGAATATTCCTTTACCCCATTGTTTTGAAAATCTAGGTACACTACAAACTATATGATTGAATTGGTTCTGAGATCGCTGTTTTACTACCCTGACAGCTTATTCTAAATCGGAAATCTTAATTTTGTTTGCAAATATTAAATATTCTAACTACCAACAAGAATAAGTCCTTACATTTAAAGAGCACCTGTTATTTCAGATCCATCATGGCAGCTCCTGTTAGCGGGCATCCACTCACCTGCTGCCGCCACGTCCCACGCCTTGTTGTATCACTGCCGCATCACCAGCCATCCCATTAAAGTGAATGGGACTGTCGGTGAGTCAACAGCGGGTCAGAGATGACAGTTGCTCTTTAAAAATTATGATTTAACCACTTCCAATGACGGAGGGACGGTGCAGCTCTTGTTCCGGGTGGACATAATATGACAGACGCTCTCGTGTAGCCGCGGTCACGCCACGTTGCTAGGACACGGCGCTACCCCGATCTCTGTAAAGAGCAGATCACACGGCTCTTTAACCATGTGATCGGCTGTGTCCAATCACAGCCCGTCACATGTAAATGCGGAAGTGCCGGTGATCGGCTCTCATCGCCTCACACTAACAGTGAGAACACCCGGATATGTAATCAGGGCACTGATCATCAGTGCTTTGATTACAGTAAAGCCCCCTAGTGCCACCAATCAGTGCCCATTAGTGATGCCAGTCACTGCTGCCATTCAGAGCACATCGGTGCCTGCTCACCAGTGCCTCCCATCAGTGCCTCCTAGCCATGCCCATTAGTGCTGCCCATCCGTGCCACCTATCAGCAGTGCCCAATAGTGCCTCCTCATCAGTGCAGCCTCATCAGTTCGCATCAGTGCAGCCTGTCACTGCCCATCAGTAAAAGAGAAAAAATTACTTATTTTCAACATTTACTGAAACGTTTTTTTTTTTCAAAATTTTCGGTCTTTTTTCTTTTTAAAGAAAAAATAACCCAGCAGTGATTAAATACCACCAAAAGAAAGCTCTATTTGTGGGGAAAAAAGATAAAAATGTCATTTGGGTGCAGTGTCACAAGGGCACGCAATTGTCATTCAAAGTGCGAGAGAGCTGAAAGCTGAAAAATGGCCTGGGCAAGAAGTGGGTGAAAGTGCCCCGTAGGCACTAGTTAAATTGAGTTGATTTAAATAAAGCCTTATTAGGGATTTAAATCATGATTTGAATTGTGATTTCAATCAAATCCACCCTGCCCAAATGCCTACTTTGACATATCTAGCAAAGTACTAATACTACATTGATCTTATTCTGCGATCTCCAAACTTTTCAGTATAAGGGCCACATAACCTAATTTACAAATATTCATGCGCCCAAAAACAATTGGTTTTGTAAATGAACGAATCAAATTTGTGAAAGAACGGAGGTCCGTGGAAGTAAACAGGGACCTCCGTTCTGTTAGAGGGGGAAGGGAGTGATCACAGCCTTCCTCTACATGGAAGCTGTGATCACTCCCCTCCCCCTGCCAGTCAAACGGTAACACAGTTAACCCTTAGAGCGTCCCCTGCAGGTTAACCCCTTCACTGCCAATGGCATTTACACAGTAATCAGTGTATTTTTATAGCACTGATCACTGTATAAATGCCAATGGACCCAAAAAAGTGCCAAATGTTCCGACATGTCCGTCCCAATATCGCAGTACTGCTAAAAATCGCAGATAGCTGCCATTATTAGTAAAAAATAAAAAAAAAATTAAAAACCCCAGAAATTAATTCTCACCATCCGTAAACGCGGCCACTTTTGCGCAAACCAATCAATAAACGCCGATTGCGATTTTTTTATCACAAATATGAGGAAGAATATAAACCGGCCAAAACCGGTGAAAAAAAAATTTTTTTTATATTTTTTTTTGGATTTGTATTTTAGCAAAAAGTAAGAATTTTTTTTTTTGCGCAAAATGGTCGCTCTTCTTTTGTTTATAGCGGCAATCAGAAATGACGCAGAGGGGATCAAATACCACCAAAAGAAAGCTCTATTTGTGGGAAAAAAGGACATAAATTTCGTTTGGGTACAACGTCGCACGACCGCGCAATTGTCAGTTAAAGCGACGCAGCGCCGAATCACAAAAAGGGCTCTGGTCAGGAAGGGGGCAAATCCTTCCGGGGCTGAAGTGGTTAATAAGCTGTAAGCTGTGTTTTTGTACTTGATAATCATACTGTAGATACTTCATGTACACAAAGCCCCTTGGTTTTGCCATCTATACTGCAGGGGCTGAAATGATAGGTTGGGTGTTTCTAAATCTCTTTTTGTGTGGCCGTTTCATTTAACTGCCATTAAACTGTAGCAAATTATCTTCTGTAAGCTAAATTTTTGGTGAAGGAAGATGTGACTGTATAAGAAGGTATTAGACCTGTATAGAAAATGTGCAGTGTTGTCCTACTACTTTTACTTCAAAATGGCGCAAAACTTAATCATTTTACCCCAGAAAAAAAACTTGCTTTCAGGTCTTGGAACCCCACCTTAAAATATAGCCACAGCTCACTGATCAGAAATTTGTAGAAGATTTAAAGAGATGAATGAAGACTGTGGCTACCTAGTGTGTTTGCCCAGCGCAAATAAGTTCAATGCCCCCCTGTTTAGGACGAAACTGTTTTCAGTAATACTTTTAAAATGATCCTTATGACTACGGTAGGGAAAGTTGTGGCTTCTCCCAACATTGGTGGTCAGTGTAGATGTTTATGTTGGTGGTTATTGGAAAGTTGCCCCTTTGCATTGGTGGCAGTGTTGGCTTTGTCAAAAATATTTTCCTCATAATATTTGTCAGCTGCACATTTTCAGTGACAAAAACGTAACTAAAAAAAATTCCATCGAAGCTAGGATATATTTAGTACATCATAATCTGTTGCCCTGTCTTATGTTTTTCTAGTGATTGTCGCTATTCTGATGTTGATGGGATTGGTTCTCTCCTGTTTTGTACTATTTAAAACCTAATAAAATTAATATTTGAAAAAATAAAAATAAAAAAAAATCAAATTAAGCCAATTGATGAAAACTATAACGACAATCCATTCCAATCTTTGTCAACAAACAAAAATGGAATGTAAATGGAAGGGAGGTTTACCCACCTGAACTTCTGCTTTCATCGGAGCTCTGCCTGTTAAAGCCCCAGCCCCCCGACAGCTGTATTGGCTGAGAGGCGCAGGCTTCCTCTGTCTGCCTGCTGCCTGGGAATTCTAGAACAATGCCCTGCAAACCACAGAAGAGGAACTCCTCCATCGATTTGTGTTTGGATGTGACGTGGTGTTTCCTCTGCCAGCAAGGTAGCATTGCTTAGCACTTTGTAAAATTATAGCCTCCCAAGACCAGTTCTCTGCCCTGTGCACTCCCTCTCTCCCATTTACTTCCCCATTCTCACTACATGTTAGGTTTTTATTTTAGAAGTATATAATGAGTCTGGAAATTTTGGAGAAATGTTTAACGTAATACAATTTAATTAAACCCATTCGATTTTAGTTGACTAAAAAGTACTGGAGATTTTGGCCGATGAAAACGAAGACACTTCATATGACTAAAATGGCATTTTAGTCAAGACTATGACTAAAACTAAATCGAAAGTTGACCTCAAAATTAATGCTGATTGGCAATCAATGTAGGTGAGAGATAAATTTACCATTTCTCAAGAAACCCTAGTTGAGAAAGGCTGCTCTAGCCCTACTACTACCACCACTGCATAGGTGATCTTGGGAAAATCAAGTATATCAACCCAACTGCGTAGATACAAAAGTGGTCCTTTGTATACCCAGTAGCCGTACCAGTTGTTTAAAGAAGTTGTTAAGCCACAATTATGACTTACTGCCAGCCCCTATATTAATGCAGAGCACACTGTATATATATTAAAAAACGAGAGTTGTAAATAGCTATTCAGAGCTGGCTTCAAGCCAGTTATGTGACTCGCAGCCACTTTTCAGCTCCAATGGATGGATTCTGCAGGAGGGACTAGGGTCTCCCTCTGACGTCAGCCGGGGAGATCACGTGGCCGCTTAGTCTCTCCCGCAATATCCATGTATCGGAGCTGCAAAGCGCCTGCAAGTCACATGACTGGCCTGAAGACAGCTCTAAATAGGTATTTACAAGCCTCGTTTTGGGAAAATATATATAGTGTGCTCTGCATTCTTATATTGCAGGGGCTGGCAGTGACCATTGAATATTTTTTTTATTATTAATATCGGGGGGGGGGGGGGGGTGCGGAAACACACACACACGCCAAAAGGAGCTGACAGGTGGGGAGGAGGGAGAGATGGTGGCCAGGGCTCAGAAGCCCTGGTTTTCATTGTCTATGCAGAGGGGATACAAGAAGTGTCAGGTTCAGGGTTTTTTAGTTTACAGTTTAAAGGGGGCAGATTACACAGCACAAGCACTGTGCTGTTTAATCTGCTTTAAGGGACCAGGGGGGGGTTAACAAACACTGTAAGATAACAGAATGCGAAGGCAACTACATGGAACCTAATTTTCTTCACCCTCCAAGTTCACATCCTGGATCTTCCCGATGCCTAAACAAAGATGGTAGCATCCTTTTGGGAAGAAAGGGACGATGAATATCTAAACTGTTAAAAATTACTTAGTATGAATACATGTGCTTAACATAAAAGTACTTTTATGTTTAGTCTACTTTTATTTATTACGTTGATGCCTGTGATCTGCAAAGTTTATAATGTAGGTGGAAATGGTTTGTAAAATACATGTGAAACATTGACTTCACCAAAGTAGAGTAAAAAGAAACTACACTATTTGCTGGAATAGTATATCTGTGGATCCACAAACAATGTCGATAAGAACAGTGAATAGACAATGATTTGTTATCCTCAGTCAGTGCCTGCTGATGTCATAGTTGGCACAGGCTGCCAGTGAGATGGCCTGTTAAATGCATTTGCACTGCTCCAGAGTCATCCCCTTGGCAGATTATTCCCTCATCACAGTGAGAATCCTGATCAGTTAGATGAACTTGTTTAGAATAGAAGAGGAGATGGGTAATTAAATGGGATTTGGCAGGCAGGAAACAATCTATTCCATCACAGGCCAGCACTATGCAGAGTGGTTATTTCACATCTATCCATGCCAATCATATGTGGTCATGCTCTTAGAAAGTGTTGCATATGTTTGCATAAAGTTTTACAGTAATTAACATCAATTACCAGTTGTCATTTGACTATTAAACATGGCATTGCGCTTTTTTATATTTTTTTCTAATACAATTAAACTGCATCCAAATATGGGGATTGATGGTCAGTTTATAAAATATAATAATTTTGTTTGGAATAAACATTTAATGCATGAAAATAAATTTTTGGTGCACTGCGGGTTAGCTAAAGAGACAATATGTTAAAGCTGCTGGATCAATTGAAAAGTCATGAAAAGGTGCGTAAAACTCCACCTAATAGCTAAAAAGCAGGTGGAGCTATACAATCTCCTTTTTTTTTTTTTTTTTTAAGAGGTGGTAATGGCATAATATGCTAAGATATGCAAAGAAAGACTTAATGTAAAATTAAACCCTTCAGCGGGGCACTGTCACCACTGCCTGGGCTTCCATCTTCACCCAATCTTTTCGAGTTTGCGTGCTCTGACCATTTTAACTGCGTCACGTACATTTACTGCGGCACTGTGGCTCGTTATCGCATTCACGATTTGCGAGCGCGCGCCATGAGCGTGCCCACGGGTCGGGCGGACTCTATGTCCGCCGGTAACCCGCGATCGCCTGTGAGAGTGGAAGAACGGTGGAAGAAGTGGAAGAACAAGGAGCCGCCATTGAAAATACGGCGCTTTCCTGTTCTGACAGGCGGCATGACACTGATCTACTGATCCCTGTTCTCGGGATCAGTTAGATCTGTTATGCCCCTGGCAGCCCAGCCCCCATATAGTTAGAACACGCCTAGGGTACACAGTTAACCCCTTCATTGCCCCCTGCAGGTTAACCCCTTCCCTGCTAGTTACATTTATACAGTAATCAGTGTTTTGGTTTTTTTTTAGATCTGATCGCTGTATAAATGTCATTGCGCTCAAAAAAGTATAAAAATGTCTGACTTTCCGTCGCAATATCGCAGTCCCGCTAAAAAAAAAAAAATTGTAAACACGCTATAAATGAATTCTCATGTTGTGTAAATGCGGCAACTTTTGCGCAAACCAATCAATAAACGCTGATTGCAAATTTTTTTTTTTCTTTTTACCACAAATATGTAGACGAATATATATTGGCCAAAACTGATGAATACATTTGTTTTTTATATATTTTTTGGATTGTATTCTAGCAAAAAGTAAAAAATATGTTTTTTTTTTGTTTTTTTTCCAAAATTGTCGCTCTTTGTTTATAGCAGTGATCAGAAGTGATGCAGAGGTGACCAAAAACCACCAAAAGAAAGCTCTATTTATGGGGGAAAAAAAGGACACAAATTTAATTTGGGTACAACATCGTACGACCGCGCAATTGCCAGTTAAAGCGATGCAGTGCTGAACCGCAAAAAGTGCTCTGGTCCTAAAGTAGGAAATCCTTCCGGAGCTGAAGTGGTTAAGGGCCTAGCCATGATGACGTCACTCCCGCTCATGCGCACTGGAGTCACAATCGCGGCACAGCACTCTCAATGGATAGCACACTTCAGTAAGCCATCCATTCAGAGCACAGATGTCTGCTGCAAAAGATGCGAATAGAGTGGTACCTCTGTTTACGAATCGAATTGGTTACGAACCGAGACAACTTTTCCCATAGGGTTCAATGTAAATCAGATTAATCCGTTCTGAAATTTTTTTCTTGTTTTTGAACCACAAAGCTATGAAAAAAAGTACAGTATGAAGAGAGAGATCACTAACCTTGCACATTCTTGTCACCAGCGGAGTCCCTCCTTCCGTCAACGTTCCCCCCAGCGGAGTCCCTCCTTCCGTCAAGGTGCCCTCCAGCAGAGTCCCTCCTTCCGCCAAGGTGCCCCCCAGTGCCGGGAGTCCCTCCTTCCGTCAGGTGCCCCCCAGCGCCGAGAGTTCCTCCTTCCGTCAGGTGCCCCCCAGCGCCGAGAGTCCCTCCTTCCGCCAGGTGCCCCCCAGCGCCGAGAGTCCCTCCTTCCCCGTGGACTGCCTTCCTCCCTGAGAGCCGTGACCCCCCGTGGACTGCCTTCCTCC
>BLSH010160657.1:275404-298576 GCA_018402905.1 Glandirana rugosa | reverse complement strand
GGACTGTCTTCCTCCCCGAGAGCCCCTCCTTCTGTCAGGTGCCCCCCAGCGCCGAGAGCCCCTCCTTCCGTCAGGTGCCCCCCAGTGCCGAGAGTCCCTCCTTCCGTCAGGTGCCCCCCCAGCAGTGAGTGCGGTGAGAGTCCCTCCTTTCACAGACAGCGGTGTGTCCTGGAGAGAAGAGATGTGAGAGACGCTCCCCGCCAGGCGGAAGAGCAGTGATGCGGGGCGGGCAGAGAGATTGTCATCTCTGCTCGCCCGCCCCGCTCGTGATCGGCTCCCTTGTGCAGTCGCTGGCTGCTCTGTAAAGCCGCCCACTCACGGCTCTGTCAAGTCGCCCGCCTGTCGGGCGGGCGACTTGACAGAGCTGCGGACCCGCCATTAGGGACACTCGGGGCTTTGGACGAGACATTCGGGGTTGCAGCCCTGATAGCCACCCCCTGGCGACGCCCCTGACCTAAATGGTGAACATTTAGGAGATGATAATTTTACCTATAGGTAAGCTTTATTATAAGCTTATGTGTAGGTAAAAGTGACAAAGTGGAATTTACTATCACTTTAAGGCAACTGTCAAAGACAAAGGAAAACTTGCTCTTTGGTATAAAGTGCAAAATATGTAGAGATGACAGGACAAAAGTGGTACGGCTTTTCAGTCCCCACTATGTAGAACGTACAAAGTTTAGTCTGTAATGGTTTGTACAGCTGTGTTTCCCTGTGTTCATCCCCCATGCAATTTATTTCTCCAAGAAGTAAACTGAGTTCACACCAACTTCTCTTGCAGTGCTTCTACACAGTGACAATGCAACAAGAGTCATGGGTGTTGCCGCAGGCTATTTCTCGGTCAGTGCAATGCAACTAGAAAAAATAGCAGGAAGATCTGTTCTCTAAGACCCCTTTCACACTAGGGCCAGCCGAGTGTTAGCAGTAAAGCACCGCTAATTTACCGTGGTTTATAGCGGCAGCGGTGTGCTTTTAACCCCCCACAAGGGGTTAAAAAGGGGTTAAAAGTGCCGGTTAGTGGCGCTTCCGAAGCAGTGTTCAGGCGCTTCGGGAGCACTGCCCCATTGTTTTCAATGGGCAGGGGCGGTGGAGGAGCTGGGGGAAAACATTGCTCCCACACCGCCACGAAGATGCGTCTTGCAGGACTTTTTTTACCGCCCCGCAAGCGCACTGCCCCAGTGTGAAAGCACTCGGGCTTTCACACCGGGGTGGATGGGGGGTCGTTTTTCAGGCACTTTTCAGTCGCTAATTTAAGTGCAAAAGCGCCTGAAAAACATTCTGGTGTGAAAGGGGTCTATATGTGCCAACCCTTGGCTCTTCCATTCAAATAGATCCCATTATTGCACAGTGTGTATCAAGATAATATAAATGTACACCTGAGCACAGTATAGTAGATATACAGTCCGTTCCCATCCAACCGCCCCATAGAGGAGAGCGATAGCGATAAGCATAGCGATAGTCATAGTGATAGTCATAGCGGAGCAGACACAGACCTGTCAGCCACCTGCTAAGTGGGGATCAGAGGAGAGATCCCCCACTGAACAGGCGGATTCCGCTTGGACGGATCCGCCCCATGTGAAAGGGGCATAATACGGGAGATGTGTTACTGGCCAGATCACCAGGTGAATAGGGGAAAGCCAAGTTACAATATATTACGTTTTTTGGTTTTGGATTGAACGCCAATTTAAGATTGCAGACTGAGCTGGCTGGCTGCCAACGTGTTCTGGGTCTGTTAAAGCCAGGGACAGCCAGGCACTTTGCATGATCAAAAGGAGGTCAACAGGGGCCACCTACTTCTCAGCACAGGTTTTCTGATATCTTTCTGTCAATACACTATAGCATGGTCTGTGTGCAGTCTAATGATTTGTTGCCAAGGAGCCAGTTAATGAATTCATTTCCTTAGACCCAGGCAGTAGGGACCTTTCGTCTTCATCAAAATCTTATTTCCGCTCAGTATGTGAAGGTGTAGTAAGGAGGCGGTGATGTGAATTTTATTTCCCCCCTTACTATCAGCCCACCTTCAGGATTATCTGTTGCTGGGAATGCCAGCTTATGCTGCTGTTATTGGATGCAGTCACTCACTGTTACATAATTTTGCTAATTCTCCCCCATCTGCTTTCCCCGCCTGCCTAACATCACGAGAGGAGACGCATGCTGGATCCGAGCAACACTGCTCTGCGTTTCCCTTCTGAGATGCGGCGTGTCTGTCTGTACAGTGAGCAGCCTGCAAGGTACAGTTTCAATGCATTCCTAAATAGATCTATAGGCTACTGTATTGTATATTTCCAATGTTCAACACCATTAATACACTTGCCTTTAGATTGCAAGCTCTTATGAGCAGGGCTCTCCTAATTCTCTTGTCTTAAATTGTATTGTAACTGTAATGTCTCCCATTATTTTGTAAAGGGCTGCGCAAACTTGTTGCTACATAAATTCTTTAGAAGAATAAAAAAATCTAGACAGTGGAGATTGTTGACCATGTACTATGCTGGCTAGCTGCGATTTCTTACCATTATAGGTTTTCTGTAAATTAAACAGATGTAGTGATTTTAGGAATGCTTATACTAAAGTATGGAGGCTGACAGATTTCTGCTTCTGAAATTGCTAGTTTTCAGGCTGTCATGCTGATCTGACAAAGACCTTTAGGTCAGATATGCTTATGGATTCCAATAAAGGATGATGTTTTAACTTGCGTAAAGATGCATATCCTCTTGCAAGTTTAATGCTGATCTGTCAACTTCAGTCCTCAGCTTGCTTCATGCTTTGTCTTGCTCAGTGATGGGTACTGAAGCCAGACATGGCCATTCAGCTAGTGGTTTCTTAGGCTCAGCGATAGCAACCCTCATATTCTCTCATTACATGTTTACTTTAAAGCCCAATTGCAGGGGAAAAAAATGGTGCATCATGTACCTTACTTTTAAGTCTTGATTCCAAACGCCTCTTCCTTAGCCATCCCACAGTGTAATGGATCACAGTCACAATTTCCTTTATAAGCCAAGCTAATTCCCTGCCCTGGGGAGCAGACATTTTCCCCTGCTCTTTATCTTCTTGAGCACTGGTCCCCTCACCACCCATGTGAGTTTTCCTGCCTCCAAAGTCTATGAGGGAGGATGTGCCACCTTCACAATAAGGTGTCCACATCATAAAGGCAATGATGTGGACATCAGAAGCAGGACCCCAGGAAGCGAATGGAAAAAAGGATCACTTCAGGTAAGTAAAATGGGCATGTGGATAGTTCTTCTTTTATTTTTTTATTTTTTTTTTCCTTGCACTAAGGTAAAATACACTTTCTATCGCAAATGAGACCCATCAAGGATGTCCCCGTTGATATACTGACGTGAGAGCCCTTTTTCGCAGAATTGGGGACCATCCTGATAACCCTGACCCCTCTATAGAGACACCATTTCATTTGAACATCACAGCATATGCAGATAACCTTCTCTTCATCATGAACCCTATGATATTGCTTCCAAACATTTTGACAAGCTAGACAAATACGGTTCATACTCTAATTTCTGTATAAATTTCCAAAAGTCAGAGGCGTTAAACATCGCTTTAACTGAGTCCTCTATTGGACACCTTAAGACTAACTAACCATTTAAATGGGCAATGGCACGTATTTGATACCTGGGCACCAATCTCCCCAGGAATCCAGGTGATGCTTTTGGGAATAACTACCCCCCCACAATTTCAGTGATCAAACGGGATAACTGTCACAGAGGCACCTTCACATTGTTCAGCAGATGCGCTATCATTGAAATGAACATTGTGCCTGACTTACTGTACCTCCTGCAAGTTTGTATTCCTGGTTAATTCCTTAGTGCCGTCAGTACAACATTCTTCCTTTTTTTTTTTTTTAATATGCCTGAAAACCATCACATTTGCCTCAGTCGATCCTGCGCCTATCAAAACTACAGGTAATCATGGACCTCCCAGTTATCGCTTCATACCAAGGAACCTGCCATTTAGCTACGGTCATCGAATGATACCAACAATGGCTGCCATCACCATTCCGCTATCAACCCTCCCCTGATGCATGACTGGGATTCCTTTTGCCTCAGATTACACCCTACCTGGAGCATTTGCTCTAAAGTGTTCCAGAGCAAATAGATTTTTCTGCACATCTCCCCATTCTTCCATTTTAGGAAATTCGGTTCAGGATTTTCGGACCTGAGCTTTATGACACTAAAGAGACAATGCTTGTTCCAAGCTAGACATTTTGTGTACTCCGGTCACTGGCCCTCTAGGGCACAGTTAGCTTTGAACCCGGTTTTATCCTCTTTGACCTTCTGAAATGAAATACAGCTTTCCCACTTGTTAGCATCTCTCCCCTTAGTGTCCCTTCACATATAACCTCACAGAATTTAAACGGCTTTGTGATGACCAGATGACCCTGCACCACACAATCTCTGATGTACTGTCCATTTAAAGTGGTTCTAAAAGTAGAAGGTTTTTTTACCTTCATGCATTTTATGCAGAACGGTAGAAAACCTTCAGAATGCAGCTTCCCCTGCAGCCCCCCTAATACTTAAGCCTGATCACAATCCAACAATATGCACAAGAGCAGCTGCTCTCCCTGGTCTCTGCCTCCTCATTGGCTGAGATGACAGCCAGTGAGGAGGAAGTCGGGGCGGGGCCGAGCACTGTTATGTGTGTGTTATGGAAACACAGAGTGGGGCTCGGGAGCGAGCACGCACGAGTGCCCCCATAGCAAGCAGCTTGCTATGGGGGCACTTGGAGAAGAGGAGGATCCAGGAAAGCTGGAAAGGGACCCGAGAAGAGGAGGATTGGGGCTGCTCTGTGCATAACCATTGGACAGTGCAGGTAAGTATTACATATTTGCTATTTTAAAAAAGGTTTACCTTTTTAATATCACTTTAACTCTCCAAAGGTGGTTTTTAAACCGCCATACATTTCAACTGGGAATGGGAGCTTCACATTACCCTTTCAAGTAAACCAATTTAAAACATATTAAGAGTCAGGATTTACAATTTTGACCGGATGGTACCACACTCCCAATAGGGTTCATAGATGTTTCCACAATGTACAGATACATGCTAGAGATGTGAGGAAGTGGTAGGAGACATGATGCACACTTTCTGGTCATGTAGCAAGCTCCAGACCACCTGGACGGAAGAGCATTACATTACTCAGAAATTTACAGACTATGAGATCCCTTAGGGCTCCAAGTAAGACTCGGCCTATAAACTTTCTATTGTTCTCCTCCTGTTGCATGCAGCAAAAATTTCTATTCCTATTTTTTGGAAGCATCGGCAAGCACCTTCAATCACTGTTTGCTTAGCAAAAATGGAGGACCTGATTGCAACAGAGAAGGGCACTTGGAAGAAATAGTTACATGATCTGCTGTATGTGGTAGTCACGTTTTGTATTTTACACTGCTACAATGGGCCCAGCGAATAGACCTGACCAGGCTTCTCTCCATGATTTTATGCCTTTTGTTATTGTGCGGTTGGTCCTGGTACTAAGGCTTTTCCACTTGTAGCACCCTCTACAGTAGGTAGGTGCTAGTGTCAGGCCTGATTGTTTTGATTCTGGGCAGGGGAGTGCCCCAGGGAGGACTGGAGACTGCAGGAAGCAACACCCCTTGGTTACCCCTCCCCTCTTCTTCAGAAAGTTCTGGCAAAGGGGATGGGAAGAGGAGGTGAGGCTTTCTGATGTATGTTAAGGAGACCTCTCCAATCCACAACCTGGATTGGCAGGGGACAGGCCTCCTTAAATACTGTGGTCTGCCCAGTGGGGGGAGGAGACTTTGGGTGGAAGTTTGGAGATTAAGACAAGGTACTGAGGCTGCCGAGGCCTTGAGGGGGCTCCCAGTCTGGGGGGGGGGGGTGACCTTGGCCTGGGGCTCGGGTGTATCCAGAAGGTTGGAGATTCTTGAGGAGTCACATGAGAGAGTAAGCAGAGGACAGCGGGAGAAGTGTACTTCAGAGAGGTCTCCAGGAGAAGTCCACCGGTGGTCCAGCCCAGGGAAGTGGATATGCACAAGCAGATTGGGAGGAAGACAGTCTGGAAGAGGTGCAGGAGGAGACTGGGATCTGGTGTCATGGACAGTGAGTAGATGGGCTGGGAGTAGTAGTCCATTGTGGCTAGCTAGCACCAACAAACTAACTTACTACACAAGGGGAACCTCAACCCCATGCCCACAAAGGGTAGTCCGGAGGCCTGGTAAATTTACGCCAAGTCTCACATGTGCTAGCTAGGCTGAACAAGACAATATGGAGGCCTGGTAAATATCCCTCGAGGCCTCACCTGTGCTGAGCAAGTGATGTGCAGGAGAAAGAAACAAAGACAAGCAAGTGTTGTGCTGGAGGAAGGAGCAGCGTGTATATAGAGGTCCATTGTAAAGAACTGTTGATCTCTGGGCATCTCATGATCACCCCTACCCCATCCAAGTTCAAATTCCCTAATAAAAAAACAAAACAAAGAACCAGCCTGTTTTCTGACTCTGGATGCCAGTAGGAGTGTGATTGAGGGCAGTTGTGAGCAGGTGAACACCAATAACCAGCCATTCCCAAGGGGGCCATTGGCTACACACTAAAATGCATCAGTATGATCCCGACTATGTCTTTTTCGTGTATACCCTTTGTACTTTGATATATTGAACATAAAAATAATGAATTGAAAAAAATAGTTCAATTTGCTTTACCAAGTAGAAATTCTGTGTCAAATTTGCAGCCTGATCTTGATGACTGACACAGCTCTTTACAGAGTACATGGGATCATTTCCATTGATATCGTCGTCGCTTTAAAACCCAACTTCCAATACAATCTGGCCAATCCAATACGGTCCTAACAATCATTTTTTTGCTGGTAGTTACCTAATTGCCTGTGTCGAATTCAGATAAGCATGTGCAGCAGTGGTCGGTAACATTACATCTGCCTTGCATCTACTTTAAGGTAGTTCATGCCTTGTACTTTGCCAGCGCTGCACCCATTAGCTTCAATGTTCTTTGATGGAGCAAAGGCTCTTTTTAGTGTTAAATGGCACCCAGCATCGGTCAACCAACTTCCTGTGAACCCAGGGCATCAAGAATGTGCCCCCCAATAATATGTAATCATGAAGCCACGGGATAATTCTGAAAAGAGCATCATGCAGTTGGGCAGAGGAGCCTGGAATTGTGTATGAAGATTTTTTAAAAGAAAAGGGGGACAGGTGGTCCATAATTGGGCAGCAAAAGGAGAACTAAGGATGGACTTTAAATATTTATTGTACCTTTTCAAAATCTCCGCTTTATATCATGCCCAGCTTTCAGTGATCTTGAAAAATTTGTTAACTTCTGGCTGTGACTAGTTCAACAAAACCAAAGCTGTTGGTGGCCTGTGAACAGGTGTTTCCTTTTCTGCTTATCTATCATATAACGGATTGGAAAAAGACAGGTGTTCAGAACAGTGGCAGTATGCTAGTATATCTAAAATCAAAATGTTTTTGTTTTTTTGGGGGGTTTTTTTTGCGAGTAACCCATCGGGTAGTCATCCTTTTATTTGTCCTGGCGATTGTGCGAAGACTAATCTGCCCAAAAACTCTTCTGGCATCTTTTTTTTAGCTAAAGTCACACTTTAATCGAAATCCATGGTCACAGCTTTCACTTTATCTTCTAACATCAGCATTGTGATACCAATACAAACAATAGTTGTTTTAGTTGTTTTGACAATCCAATATAAACCTACTTGAAAAATGTCCTTTCACGTTATGAGTTCTGCCTTTCTGCTAGCCATCTCTTTCCACAACTCCCTGCATTCCCTGCATGTTTTTCAGCTTCTCCTCTGCTGTTTACTTTCCATTTCTAAGGACTTCATATCCCATGGTACCTTGCTACCTGCAAGCAGTGATTCCTCTACTGATGTTGCCTCCTGAAACTCCTCCTCTCAGCACCTCTGTAGTACAGAAGGCAGGCTCTGTGAAATGTGTGACACGGCAGTGCTTACTCAAAGGGCATAGCTGAATGTGTTACATAATTCAAGGCTGTAAATGTGTAGGGATCTTCACAAAGCAAGTTTTCAAAATCATTCAGATTAATAGGAGTAGTCTAGAAATAATTAAAATGCAATGTGGGAATGAATTTATCATTTTACACTTTTACCATAGATATGTTTTAAAAGATTATTCTTGATTGGTTGCTGTGGGTTAGTGTACTTTGCACATTATCAATGGAGATATTTGCCAGCACACCATGGATCAACAAGGTAGCGTCCAAACGGATTATTTTATTGCAGGATCACATCACACAGCAGTGCAACGTTTCGGAATCACGCATGCCCCCTTCCTCAGGCATGTGAGGAAGGGGTCCTGCGTGACTCTGAAACGTTGCACTGGTCTGTGATGTGATCATGCAATAAAAAATAATTTTGGACGCTACCTTGTTGATCCACGGTGTGCTGGCAAATATTTCCATTGTGACTTTCGGAACCAGCTGGAGAGCTGGTTGTTGCTGCAGCACCCAAATCCTTGAGAGTTTATCCAGGAATGTGTGCGGTGTCAATGTGGAGTATTCTTTGCACATTATCAACACACTGCAATGGAAATCCCTTTTCTGACAAATGTTCAAATTATTGGTCAAAAGTACCATCCAAGGATATATTCATATCAATAGGAAGGATAAATTCATTATTAGAAAGGGAGATAATGAGGGGATGTAGGGTAGGGAGAGTTGGATGACTATCCAAAAATGAAGGAGGTGGAAATATTTTTGTCCTTGCATTAGATGTTAGGAAAATAAATCGGTGAGTGCTACTGTGTAACCAGAATTCAAAGCGCATATTAAAAGCCAATGCAAATATCGATGTAAATTCTGCAAAGCATTAGAGTGTCAGGTAAATGTTATGGACACCTCTCCATACCATCTTCTATTTTTAAGGTGGTTCAATAATTTTAGTAAATGATTTTACTTTAATAGGATATTTACTGGTGGAACGCTGGTCATAATTTTCTTCTTTACGTAAAATGTGGAAGAAGTTCACATAAATGGTCACTTTTTTTCAGTTCAACTGCCTGTTAATCTGATCACAACAAAGACTGCTAATTTGTGTTTATAATTTTATTACAGTTAATTGAATATTGCTCGTGTCTCTTAACCACTCGCCAACCGCCCGCCGCAGCTTGACGGCGGCAAAGTGGTTCGTTATCACAAACCGACGTCACCTGACGGTGGCCGTGATAACGAGTATTGTGAGCACGCGCACTGATCGCTGTATAAATGGCAATGGTCTCAAAAAAGTGTCAAAATGGTCCGACATGTCCGCCGCAATATTGCAGCACCGCTAAAAATCTCAGATCGCCGCCATTACTAGTAAAGTATAAAAAAAAAAAAATAACCCCAGAAATTAATTCTCATGGTTCGTAAACGCGGCAACTTTTGTGCAAACCAATCAATAAACGCTGATTGCAATTTTTTTTTTTTTACCAAAAATATGAGGAAGAATATATATTGGCAAAAACCGATGAAAAAAAATGTTTTATATATTTTTTTTGGATTTGTATTTTAGCAAAAAGTAAGACTTTTTTTTTTTTTTTTGCAAAATTGTCGCTCTATTTTTATTTATAGCGGTGATCAGAAATGACGCAGAGGTGATCAAATACCACCAAAAGAAAGCTCTATTTGTGGGGAAAAAAGGACGCAAATTTCGTTTGGGTACAACGTTGCACGACTGCGCAATTGTCAGTTAAAGCGACGCAGTGCCAAATTGCAAAAAGTGCTCTGGTCCTAAAGGGGGAAATCTGTCCGGGTCTGAAGTGGTTAACGTGCTTTATGTAAGCAAATTCACCCCAAGCATTTATATATGAGGCAGGGGCATGCTGTATTTTTTTTTTTTTTTTGTCCATACATACACTTTGATTTATGTTTTGATTTCCTTCTAAATTTTACGAAAAACCATCATAAAGTTGGATGGGGACAATCTGGAAAGAGGGTAGAATTTAAAGCGGTAATAAACCCAAAACGAACAATGTAATATATTGCAGCTTACCAATCCTTAGATGTGGTGAAAGCATTAATCTTTTAGGCTTTCTTTCCCATCTGTTTTCACCTGGTAATGTGGCCAGTAACACTCCACCTTTATTAGAGTGCCCCCACTCTGAAAGAACACAGGGGCACCTTTTGACAGCAGCATTGTTGTCCTTCTGGGGGAGGGGGTGTTTAGGTGTACTAGCAGATTTAAATACACTAACAAATTGAAGCCAACTCCAGCTCACACTTCAGGTACGCAAGCAGTTACAGCAACAGTTTTTTTTTTTTTTTTTTTTTTTCTTTTGGGATAAGGATTTACATAAAAGCTGATCATTGTAAGCACCCATGTCAGTGGTGAATGGTTTGTCTAAACACTCTAACTGGTACATTTTTCAGTACAGCTTATTCTGTTGAAAAGCAGGCTTATTGGCTGGATCACTAGATGAAAATAAAGGAAAGAAAGCCTAAAGAAAATGAATGCAGACATCACATCTAAGAATTGTTAAGCAGCTATATAATAAAAGTTTGCTTTTCCGTTTAATATTACTTTAATGGAAATTTCAGTAAGAAATTTGATGGCTGCAGGGCACTGGAGCTGATAGAGCCTACCTAGAACTCAAATATACATGTTAAGTTGTTTGTCCTAATGGATACAATTTGTGCCTGCTGGTACCCTGGAATTCTTCTTTAAAGCGCACAGCACAGCCTTATTGCAGTTTCTAAACTTACTGTGAAAACGCTTGCTGAGGACTCCATTTGTACCAGCAATATTTCCTATATAAAGATTGCTCTAATAACAGGGGAAATGTTGATTTCACGCTGGGCATTGATTGACCTCAATTATTTCTTGGCCAACGGCTGGTGTATGTGGAGCCTCTAATATGGCTATGTTATAAGCTAGTACAGAATCTAAAGGACCCCTCCACTAGTTCATTCTTTATTTAAAAAAAAAAAAAAAATTTGTAATATAAAAATATGTAAAGCTGCCTTTTAAAACGTGTAACTTATAATTAAGAAGCTGCATTTTCCATAATATATAACAGTCCTAAAAAAAAAGTTTATATCCATCCATGTGCATGCGCTTTCCCTTTTTTATTTTTTTGCATACTTTTTTTCTGTGTGCTTCGCTAAGAGAGATCACAATATATACGTTAAACATGTCATTCAATTTATTTCAGTGGGCCCTTAAAGTGGTTGTCAGCCAGTGACAACCACTTTAACCTACAGTTAAGCCTAGAATAAGGGTTACCTGTAGGTGCCCTGCATATCTCCCAAACCTGCATGGTTGAGGAGATATGCAGTGTTCTGCATGTGCCGACGTCATTTCATCACATGCACAGTGAAGGAATGGCCTGCGTACCATTTCTTCACTGTGATCGCGCCATGACTGGCGGCTCCCGCGCGCATGGCCAGTCACAGCACCAGAGTTGGAACCCCGCGGAAGGAAGAGGGGCAGAAGATGGACGCCGCCAGGACAGGGGACAGCGCTGGACGTCACAGGCTTTGTTTGCAGGTAAGAGGCACAGAATGGGCTACTATGCAATGCATAGTAGCCCATTATGCTTCTAATTTACAGGGGTATATAGAGGAAGTAAACCCAATCTGGGTTTACTTCCTCTTTATCATGCCCTAGCATGCATTTATCATATTATTATTATGTGCCAGAACACTCCAGTCAGCGCTCTCGGCTGTTGACTGCTGGTTTTGCAGCATGCTCATCTGACAGAAGCTGGCACATGGGCCGAATGTCGGACGGTTTTTATTGAACTGGTCGATGACGCCCAACATTCAAGACAGGAGCCAATTAACCTACTAGCATGTCTTTGGAGTGTGAAAGTATACCTTAGTACTCAGGGGAAACTCTAGATAAGAAGCTGGCTTTAGTGCACTTGTTATAATAATCATAAATAAGACCACTAACATTCGCGTTTGGTTTCCAGCATTTTCGTCATTGTTGGTTTGTATGAGGCTGAGGTTCTCAGAGCTGATGGGATTCTGTGTTCAGGTTGGTATTGCTCATAGGCCTAATCCATGTGTGGGCTGCTTAATGGATTCCAGGTGTATCCTAGCTGTGTCCATTATCTGTTACCCAAGCATAGTCATATGTCTTTCCCTCCCATAGACCAAAGGTCATCTGAAAGACCTTCTGTTCAGATAGATTCCTAAAACCTATACACTTTAGCATCCGGTTACCTCTGGCTAAACAAGCTTGGCATATCTTCAACACAAAATACAAATGAATTAAGGGTTTGACCAGTTGTGATTGTATTCTAAATCAGACATGTTTTTTGTCCTATTTGTGTATTGTCCTAATATGAATTCTATTTTGTCGTTATGTATTGGTGTATATATCTCATATACACCAATATATACATAAATATTGTAAGCTTGAGTTGGGGGTGGTGTTGGTGTCTCAAAAAAACATCAAGTGATTCTGATCCGGAGCAGTTGGAAAACAAGTATCTCAGGCAGGACAAGGTACTTGTTATCATGTAGGGATGTTTCTGTTTTTGCAAAAATCTCACTATATATACTTCTATGAAGGAAAGTGAAGAATACAAAGTAACTATTGTGTTGGATGAGGATTGCTTCAGATCTGTAGCTTTGTAAGCTCCTGTGAAGACCTTTTTTTTGGAGAGATTTCCCAATAATTGATCAGCCTTAGACTCCATCGCTAACTTGGGGAGAAGGTTCAGTAAATCATAGCAAATACAAAATAAATGAGTATCTCATTGAAGAAGAGTTTCAGATACAGGTTTAGGAAAATCCTGCAGTCACAGAACCCTGGAGCTCTGTAGACTGGATGTGTCGGCCAAATGGAACTCCATAGGCTGGATCTGTTGGCCAGGTAGAGAAGGCAAATTTTTGGTAGTAAGACTTACAGCTGCTGCTGATAAAATCAATAGTTTAATGAATGCCTGAAGGTTATTTTAAAACCCAATATCTTTTAGGATGTTACCTGGATATATGCAGTATTGCATGGTTATCACAAAGTGCATACTTCTGTTTTTTTAAAACATTATTATTATACAGGATTTATGTAGCGCCAACAGTTTACACAGCGCTTTACAACTTGAGGGTAGACAGTACAAATAAAATACACTTAAATACAGTAGGAATCAGAGGGCCCTGCTCATTAGAGCTTACAATCTAAGCGTGAAGGTCAAGCGATACAAGAGGAAATAACTGGGGGATGTGCTGATGGATAAATGTACAGTTGTTAGGTGGGAGCCAGATAGGCTTCTCTGAAGAGATGAGTTTTCATTGATCGTCTGAAGGTGGACAAAGTAGGAGAAAGTCAGACAGATTGGGGTAGAGCATTCCAGAGGATGGGAGAGGCTCTGGAGAAGTCCTGGAGGTGAGCATGAGATGAGGTGACAAGGGAGCTAGAGAGCAGGAGGTCTTGGGAGGAGCGAAGACAACAATTTGGTATTTTGAAACCAGGTTAGTGATGTAGCTGGGGGACAGGTTGTGGATGGCTTTATAGGTTATTGTTAATATCTTGAATTTAATTAATTGGTTGAGTGGCAGCCAATGGAGGGATTGACATAGGGGTGTAACAGATGCCGAGCGGTTTTTAAGAGGGATGAGCCTGGTGGCAGCGTTCATAATGGACTGAAGTGGGGAGAGCCTATTTAGAGGTAAGTCAGTGAGAAGGGAGTTGCAGTAGTCGAGGCGAGAGATGATCAGGGAGTGGATTAGAAGCTTTGTGGTGTCATTGGTTAGGAAGGGGAGTATCTTGGAGATGTTGCGGAGGTTGAGGTGGCAAATTTTGGATAGCGATTGGATGTGGGGCCGACAGGTTCATTCGGAGTCCAGGATTACACCTAGGACCTTGGCATGGGGGGGCAGGTTGATAGTTGAATAGTTGAGCCATTGATTTTGACAGAGAAATCTGGGGAAGTGGCACAAGGGGGAGGAAATATAAGCTTGGTTTTGGAAAGGTTGAGTTTGAGGAAGTGATGTGACATCCAGGCTGATATGTCTATTAGTAAGTTGGTGATGCTTGAGGAGACAGATGGAGAGAGCTGGGGGGTGGAGAGATAGATTTGTGTGTCATCAGCGTAGAGATGATACTGAAAGCCGTGGGAGGAAATCAACTGACCCAGGGAGGTGGTGTAGATTGAGAAAAGGAGAGGTCTAAGAACAGAAACTTGGGGGACACGGACAGAGAAAGGAAGAGGAGAGGAGGAAGTAGAATTGTAACTGGCACTGAAGGAGCGGTGGGATAGGTAGGATGAGAACAGCAAAGAGTACAGTCACAGAGACCAAAGGAGTGGAATTTCTCTCAACTACACTACATTTGAGCACCACAAATTAAATGCAATTTTAATTCTTTAATATTCAAAGCAAACTCATCCACTCATCCATATCTTCATGCTTTATTTGGCCTACCTTTACACAGGCTATCCCTCCTTCAGTCTTTTATGAATCCTTCTGCTAGACTAATACACCTTACTAACTGATCTGTGACTGCTGCCTCTCTCTGCCAATCCCTTCACTGGCCTCCCCTACCCCATGAAATAAAATGTAAAATACTATCCACAACATCGCCCCCAGCTATATCACCAACCTCATCTGCAGATATCACCAAAATTGTCCTTTCTGCTCCTCCCAAGACCTCCTGCTCTTTAGCTACCTTGTTGCCTCTTCCCACACTCACCTCCAGGACTTCTCCAGAGTCTTTTCCAATCCCCTGGCACTTCCCGCCCCAGCATGTCTGATCAGCTCCTACCCTGTCCCCCTTCAGACGACCCTTGAAAACTCATTTATTCAGGGAAGCCTACCCCACCTCCAGCTAAGAATTGTACCTGAGTCACCTCCAACAGATCATCCCCTGCAGCGATCACCTTTTGTACCACCACTCCCTCCCTTTTAGATAGTAAGCTCCATGAGCAGGGCCCTCCTATACCTTCTGTATTGAACTGTATTGTAATTGTAATTGTTCTGTCTCCATTATATTGTAAAGCAATGCGTAAACTGCTGCCGCTATATAAATCTTGTATAATAACGTATTTTGTTGAGAATACAGTTTGATACACCCCCCCCCCCCCCCTTCCTATCTATTTACTAATGCTAGCATCATAAGGATTACAAAATTGTCAATGGTTATTGAGAGTGTGAAGTTCCACTTTAAACTGTGATGGAATGTGGGACATTATTTCTTTATATAATTCATAGCAGCTGATCAACTTTTGGGTTGCTGCACTAAACTTCTGTACTTCGCACATCATCATGGGCTTGTGTACCGTGCGATTAAAAAGTACACAATTCGGTTTGCAATTCAGTTTTAGGACTGATGTATCTTTGTTGCATGCACTTTAGAAGGGGTTTGGAGTATAAATGAGTGGTAGCCATGGTTACAATTAGCATAGCATGTATGTAGTATAGGCAATGCTCAGACACTGTAAAGGTTGTAATAGTGGAGCTCATCTAATATTTATGAAGTGCTGATCTAGACAATACTTTGTTAATTTTACCCATTATGGGGTCAGAACTTCTTTTGACATCACAGATGTACAGAAGAAATACATATGCAGAAATTGCTATAGTTTCCCTGCTTGTCCTTAAATTGACAAAATACAACTTTTACTAGGCTTTCTTGATTTTTGCTTGATAGATTTACTAGATTTTTACATTTTTGTTTTTGTTTACAAAGGATATTTTATTTAGAAGGTTAGACGATCATACAGACTTTAGATACAGAATATTATATGCTTGCAATACATGGTATGGAATATACATTAAATATTATTTCTATAGCCTGTCTAGATTTCTGCTCTCTGGCTAGCTCAGTTCTGCAGGCCCATGCTGTTTGCCTGATATCTCTCTGCTTCTACAAAAACCAGAAAGTTACCATGGCAACCAATCCAAATGACAAGGGTGGGGGAGGCGAGATGCATTCAACCTGCTGAGGAGCAAAAACATAAAGACCTAGTCAGCCAGGAGAGAGGAAGCGGAAATCAGAAGGTTACAAATCTAGCTAGAAAAGCTTTTTATATTAAGCCCCTTATTGTTGAAAGCAGCACTGTGTGTGGTATTCTGGCACCCAGTCGAATTCCAGCTATTTGATTTATTTGCTGTAGAAAATTTAAAGGGAGCCCCTCTCTTTAAAACCGTTTTATTTTCAGGTGCACACAATATAAGCAGTTGGCGAGATATTTGTTGTAGGGCCTCACAAATTGTTATACACTTGAAAAAATTAAAATATCAGGGAAAAGGTTAGGCGCTACTATATAATCATTAGTCCATGAGTCAGAACAACAAAACCTTATGAAAGCCCTATTGGTGTTGGCATGATCTTCATAGAAAACTCCATTCACCGCGATGAAACGTGTGCTGCTTATAAAACAGTGTTCCACCAAAACGTGTGTGAAAAATGCACACTCACCAACCATCAATACAAAGCACGCCTTTATATATCTTTATATATTTCCAGCTTCCTATTCACCAACCATAATAGGCCCAGAAGATCCTGTAGTGGTACCAAGGGTTCACCAACCATCAATACAAAGCACGCCTTTATATATTTCCAGCTTCTTATTCCCTAACCATAATAGGCCCAGAAGATCCTGAAGGTGATACCAAGGGTTCACCAACCATCAATACAAAGCACGCCTTTATATATTTCCAGCTTCGTATTCCCTAACCATAATAGGCCCAGAAGATCCTGAAGGTGGTACCAAGGGTTCACCAACCATCAATACAAAGCACGCCTTTATATATTTCCAGCTTCTTATTCCCTAACCATAATAGGCCCAGAAGATCCTGAAGGTGGTACCAAGGGTTCACCAACCATCAATACAAAGCACGCCTTTATATATTTCCAGCTTCTTATTCCCCAACCATAATAGGCCCAGAAGATCCTGTAGCGGTACCAATGGTTCACCAACCATAAATACAAAGCACGCCTTTATATATTTCCAGCTTCTTATTCCCCAACCATAATAGGCCCAGAAGATCCTGTAGTGGTACCAATGGTTCACCAACCATCAATACAAAGCACGCCTTTATATATTTCCAGCTTCTTATTCCCCAACCATAATAGGCCCAGAAGATCCTCTAGTGGTACCAAGGGTTCACCAACCCAGGCCCTCCAGATATCTCTCTTACAATGTCCAGGAAAAGACCCAAAATAAGTAATATAAAAGATCTTAGTGTAGTAATTTAATAAACGTTTTCTCCAATCTTTAAAAGGACAAATTCAAAGTTACATTTATTGGTGCTAGAGTTGGCATCAACATATACAGCCACACTGTGTGTGCCTTTCAGAGAAAACCTTTATTAAATGACTACACTATGATCCTTTAGATTACATCTTTTGGGTCCTTTCCTTGATATTGTATGAGAGAGAGCAATTTGGAGGGCCTGGGTTGGTGAACCCTTGGTTACCACTACAGGATGTTCTGGGCCTATTATGGTTGGTGAATAAGAAGATGGAAATATATAGAGGCCTGCTTTGTATTGATGGTTGGTGAGTGTGCATTTTACACACACGTTTTGGTGGAGCACTATATGAAGAGTTTTATAATCGGCACATATTTTTCATCACTGTGAATGGAGTTTTCTATGAAGATCATGCTAACACTGATGGGACTTTCATAAGATTTTGTTGTTTTTTTCTGGTTCATGGACTAATGATTATATAGTAGCACCTAAACTTTTTCCCTGTTATTTTAATACATTGAAAGTGTGTTTGTCACTCAAAGGGGCAGCTGCACTTTTTTATGTTTATTTCATTTTTAATTATTTTTTAACTTAATTTTATAGGTCCAAAATAGAGGTTTAGTTGGAGCCACAGCTTATCACTTTTTACTTGAATAAATTCCTTGTTTAAAATAAGAAAAACAAAAAATGTAAGTGCAAATGTGGAAGGAAAAACGATGGCTAACCATTTTACTTACCCAAAGGTGGCTTTACCAATACTATTTAACCACTTCAGCCCCGGAAGGATTTCCAGCTTTAGGACCAGAGCACTTTTTGCGATTCGGCGCTGCGTCGCTTTAACTGACAATTGCGCGGTCGTGCGACGTTGCACCCAAACGAAATTTGCGTCCTTTTTTTTCCCACAAACAGAGCTTTCTTTTGGTGGTATTTGATCACCTCTGCGTCATTTCTGATCGCCGCTATAAACAAAAGAAGAGCGACAATTTTGCAAAAAAACCCAAATTTCTTACTTTTTGCTAAAATACAAATCCAAAAAAAAAAATATAAAAAAACATTTTTTTTCACAGTTTTTGGCCGATTTATATTCTTCCTCATATTTGCGATAAAAAAAATTGCAATCGGCGTTTATTGATTGGTTTGCGCAAAAGTGGTCGCATTTACGGATGATAATTCATTTTTGGGGTTTTTATTTTTTTTTATTTTTTACTAAAAATGGCGGCGATCTGCGATTTTTAGCGGTACTGCGATATTGGGGTGGACATGTCGGAATGTTTTGACACTTTTTTGGGACCATTGGAATTTATACAGCGATCAGTGCTATAAAAATGCACTGATTACTGTGTAAATGCCATTGGCAGTGAAGGGGTTAACCTGCAGGGGGCGCGCTAAGGGTTAACTATGTTCCCTGGGCGTGTTCTAACTGTAGGGGGACTTGCCTAGCTGGGGAAAGGAAGTGGTCACAGCCTTCACTTACAGGAAGGCTGTGATCACAGCCCTTCCCCCTCACACAGAGCGGAGGTCCGTGTTTACATACACGGACCTCCGCTCATTCGCTCCGGGGGGGGGGCATCGCGGGTGGCCCCCCGGACACAGTGAGCGCGCGCGCCTCCGGCGGCGCGCGCGCGCGCTCACAGTGGCTCTGTATCGCGGTCGCCGTCGTATGACGGCGATTCGCGTTACAGAGCCACATTGTCGCCGTCAATTGCGGATCAGCCATCGGCAAGCGGTTAAAGTGATTGTAAAGTCCTGTTTTTTTTTTGTTTTTTTTTTTACTATTAAACATGTTATACTTACCTGCCCTGTGTATTGGTTTTGCACAGAGCAGCCCAGATCCTTGTCTTCTCGGGTCCCTCTTAGCTGCTCCTGGCCCCTCCCTCCTGTCGAGGTCACCCACAGCAAGCAGCGTGCTATGGGGGTACAGCTCTGTGTGTCCAGTCAGACACTGAGCCCTGCCCCGGCCCCACCCCCTCTCTTCTGATTGGCTAACTGACTTTGACAGCCGTGGGAGCCAATGGCGCTGCTCCTGTCTCAGCCAATCAGGAGGAGAGTCCCGGACCGCTAAGACACTTGTGGAGAGAGATGGGGCTCAGGTAAGTAATTAGGGGGTGCCGAGAAGGCTGCTGCAAACAGAAGGTTTTTTTATCTTAATGCATAGAATGTATTAAAATAAAAAACCTTCTGCCTTTACAACTCCTTAAACCACTTCCTGCCCGTACGACGTCATATGACTTCATGGACTTTGAGTGGGGATATCTGGATGATGCCTGCAGCCAGATATCGTTTTTTCATCCGGCAATTCTGTGCACCATAAGAATGATCATAGCAGCAGTTCAGCCGCTTGATTGTTTTTACAGGCGGCGGGAGGGGACGCCCCCCTTCTTCCACCATCCTCCGGTGCTTCTCCGGGCTTGCCCATACTAATGGCAAGCCAGAGAATGAATCGGTCACCGCCGGATGTTTACCATAGAGATTTCTAGTGGCTAGATGGTCCCGAGTCATCTCTATGATCCTTGGAGGCCCGGGCGCGACGTTATGACGTCATGTCCGGGCCGGCGATGGTAAACAAAGCCGGGGACGCGGCTGGAAAGACAGAGACAGTTCATTTTCATTTTCCAGCCTGGAGGAGATGTAGGGTCTTATAAGACCCCATATCTCTCCACAAAGAGGACCTGTCATGCATTATTCCTATTATAAGGGATGTTTACAGGGATCAAAAAAAATTAAAAAAAATTTGCTCGTGCACATAAGCGAACACATTCGTAAGTTGCACCCACATATGTAAACAGCATTCAAATCACACATCTGAGGTATCACCGCATGCGTTAGAGCAAGAGCATCAATTCTAGCTCTAGACCTCCTCTGTAACTCTAAACAGGTAACCTGTAAAAAAAATTTAAAGCGACGCCTATGGAGATTAAGTACCAAAGGATTGGCGCCATTCCTCGAGTGTGCGCAATTTTAAAGTGTGACATGCTGGGTATCTATTTACTCAACGTAACATCTTTCACATTATACAAAAAAAAGGGCTAACTTTACTGTTTTGTTTTTCATTTTTTTAATTCCTGAAACAGTTCTTTTTTCCGAAACAAACTTGTTTGAAATATTGCTGCGCAAATACCGTGTGATATATAAAGTTGCAATGACCGCCATTTTATTCCCTAGGGTCTCTGCTAAAATAACATATATAATGTTTGGGGGTTCTAAATAATTTTCTAGCAAAACAATGATGATTTTTACATACAGGAGCGAAGTGCCAGAATTGGCCCGGATGGGAAGTGGTTAAAACAAAACTCAAGGCAGATATAAGACACAAATTGTTGCAGGCCATGTTTTCATGAATTGGTCATTAAATGTATTTATGTATCAATGTAAGTATGGGAATTTGACCTGGTATCAGGCTTTTGCAAGCCCCTGTACTGCAGAGACATAGGGAGTAGTAGTACAAGGAGCCAGAGTTTGTGCTAAGTAGGAGTTACCTTACAGAAGGAAAAAAAAAAGAGTGACAGATGAGTTTATCGGTCTGTCCCAGTGATCGGTTGGGGACAAGACCTAGTTGCATTATTGAACTGCAGTAGAGAAAAGTTTGGTCTCCTGCCGTGCCAGACAAGGCTGTGATGTGTGGCAGAACTATTTAAAGTGGTTGTAAACCATGGACATGAAATATGAACAAACCTGATCCCTCGATAGTGTGTACTTGTCTCAATTAAGAGCACTAAGTGTCATTCCTATCTACTGATTCATTACTCTATCAGCATGAATCACTCCTGACATCCAGAGAAAAACGGTGACAGGGGAAATGAGCTCCAGACATCCTCAGCTCTGTTCCTGTGAGCTGTGTGGAGGAGGGAGTGTGTCCCTTCCCTCCAATCAGTTCTCAGAGCTCTCCCCACTGAGCTCTGCGAGTGTAACTTCAGCTCTCCACGCCCTTTTTTTTCTGAACTCTCAGACAAGCTTTATAAATTCAGTACCTTGAACGGTGTAGAGAAGAGGATACCTTAGATAAACAGGTACAACTTATGTGGGAGGATTTATTTTAGTTCTGTGTATCGCCTGAGGCTAGTCACTTCACTGGGTAAATGTAAGGGTTTACAGACACTTTACATCTCAGAAATGGACAGCTAGACATACAAATCCTTTGTGTTTCAATCTGTTTTTATTTTCTTAGTTGTTCAAGAAAAAACAAATTGTGGTACAGCGTCATTAACATACAAATCCTTTGGCAGGTAAAATGACTCCTATATATATTTTATCTTTGTATTTAGTGGTTGCCTGAAGTTGTGGTGTAAATGTATTTTTTTTTTTTTTTACATCAAACTAGCATAAATATCTTAATCTGTCCTTCAAATAGGCCTTTTGTAACCCCATGTACAACAGCATTCAGACTATTAACGGAAGGGGCAGTACTAGGAGCCAATTTGGGGCTCTTTTGGTTGTTACATTGTGAACATGCTTACCAGTGGGAAAATCCACAGATGACCACATGCGCAGCCTTTGTATTGTCATGGGCTGAAGGAGCCTTGGTGACCCAAGTTCTATAGCTTAGTTGCAGCAGAAAAAGGTGAAGTCGCTGACCTGTGCTGGCAGCCTGGGTTGCCTGGATGGCAGGACTGGCTGCACACAATTTCAAATGCTTTGGCAAGTCAAATTTTATGTATGTAAACTTCAACCATGTATTCATCATTTTCTGTGGCGTGCAGTTTTTATTTAACAAAATGTAATTGTCCACCGCTACAGTTTGTTTTAAACGTTCATTTTCTCCCTGATTTGCAGGCCACCCTTAAACAAATGGATGCTTTGACGAGCCGAAGCCTGAAGAGAAAATTTGAAGATGTTGACGTGGGCTCTCCTATTTCTACCCCAAAAGATTCAGATGATGAAATCTCAAACAGTGACAGTGCAGAAAGCTGTGACAGCATTAATGCTCCCACCACCACTGGACTTATCCGTAAGTTCCTCTAAACATAAAGCCGCCTGCTGGCATACCTCCATGTCAATGTAAACAACTCATCCATATTTTCAGAGATCTTAAAGTGTACTGGTCATGTCTATGCAACAATGATGGCCATTTTGTGAAGGAAGCAGTTTCAGAAAATGCATTTATTTGGGCCTCTGACATTCCCTTGTGTCTCATATCCCAGTGATTTCACTAATCCCTCTTGATAAATAGGCCTCTTTTCAGTATGAAATTATCAATGTGATCCCCCCAACTATTGCCTGGTAATGCAAATTCATAAGTACCCAATGCAGAAAACTGCATTTTCTGATTTAATTGTAATCTGTATCCATTCAAAACCCACTTTTATTAACCACTAGAGATCCGCGCTATAGACGAAAGACGTCTACAGCGCGGATCTGAAAATGCGGGTGGACGTCCATGGACGTCCGCCCCTTTACACGCCCCCTGCGTGCACTGGGCGGCGGTGGCAGCGCGCGTGCGCAGTCGCCGTACGCTGCGTGGGCGCGCGCGTGGCCGCCGTACGCTGCGTGGGCGTGCCCGCGGGTCGGGCGGACTCGATGTCCGCTCCTGACCCGCAATCGCCTACAGAGCTGTAGAACGGGGAACCGCCGATGTAAACACGGCGGTTCCCCGTTCTGTGAGAGGGGGACAAACCGATCTACCGATCCCTGTCACTGGGATCAGTTAGATCTGTCATGTCCCGGCCAACCCATCCCCCCCACAGTTAGAACACACCCAGGGAACATTGTTAACCCCTTCACTGCCCCCTGCAGGAGATTGACTAGGGTCACTGTCCCTAGCCATCTAGCCAAACAGGGGGAGAGTGTCTTGCCCCTTGGCGGCACAAATGTAGCCGCCAAGGGGCAAGATGTCGAGACATCCGCTAACGCCCAGTCCTCGCCTGTAGCTCAGGCGGGCTGGGCGCCCGTGCGGGTGCGTCGCATGCCGCCGGTGCGCGCGCGGGTGCGTCGCATGCCGCTGACGCGTGCGCGCGACGGTGGCGGCGGGTCACGTGCGTCCCCCGCACATTTCCCCGCCTGCAGGTACCTGCAGGTGGGCGTAAAAGTCTAGGCGCGACATCTGCAG
>BLSH010160657.1:262404-275176 GCA_018402905.1 Glandirana rugosa | reverse complement strand
CTGGGCTCATATTCGGATCCCACCGTTTACGTCGTCGGTCTTGTGTCCTTAACATCGGTCTTGTGTCCTTAACATCGGTCTTGTGTCCCTGTCCCTCGGTCTTGAGTCCCTAACATCGGTCCTGCGTCTCTGACATCGGTCTTGTGTCCATAACATCGGTCCTGTGTCCCTAAAATAGGTCCTGTGTCTCTGACATCGGTCTTGTGTCCATAACATCGGTCTTGTGTCTGACATCGGTCTTGTGTCCCTAAAATAGGTCCTGTGTCTGACATCGGTCTTGTGTAAAATCCCTGTGTCCTGGCTACAATACCCGTGTTCTGGCTACAGTCTCTGTGTCCTGTATAAAATCCCTGTGTCCTGGCTACAATACCTGTGTTCTGGCTACAGTCTGTGTCCTGGATAAAATCCCTGTGTTCTGGCTACAGTCTGTGTTCTGGCTACAATACCTGTGTTCTGGCTACAGTCTCTGTGTCCTGGATAAAATCCCTGTGTCCTGGCTACAATACCTGTGTTCTGGCTACAGTCTCTGCGTCCTGGCTACAATCCCTGAGTTCTGGCTCCCTGTCCCTGTGTTCTGGCTACAATTCCTGTGTTCTGGCTACAATTCCTGTGTTCTGGCTGCTGCATTTGCCACCCTAGGCTTATACTCGGGTCAATAACTTTTCCCAGTTTTTTGTGGTAAAATTAGGTGCCTCGGCTTATATTCGAGACGGCTTATACTCGAGTATATACGGTATGTATCTCCCAAGTAACACTGAGCTCAGGTATTTTAAATAATATTTAATTTTTCTGTCCCATATCTTAGATTTATACCTTTTTAGAAGTAGGTGAAAGAAAAATTTGCTAAGCAGTGGCCGCAATAGAAAATGTTATCCTGTGTATAATTGAAAACACCAGGACAGTTACTGACTGTATAGTTTCTGTGTATTCGTTAAAGCACATCACTCTGAAGCTTCTTATAAATTGGCCTTGTGTATGATGTGTTGGGTTTAGCTGTGGTATAGGCTGCACCCAGTACTGTGTACCATACTGTATATTCTGGTGTGCACACTCTTACCAATGCTGCAATACGGTATGAGGATCCGCACAGGGGTCAGTCAGCTGCACTCTCCATCATGTGTGCCCATTGCATTTCAAAAGTCACAAGTGGAGCTTCAGCGTTAGTGTTTACGTACATGTGATATTCATTTGACATCAGCTTGAGTGTGAGCTGCTTAAGAAATTCATACTGTGCATCCATCAGAAATGCTTCACAACAAACGCCGGAAGCAAACAATGTGCAATAGACTTAGGAAGACACAATGGGGTTCTGAAGCTGAACACTGAAGGGGTTGTAGACCCTCGAGGTTTTTCACCTTAATGCATTCTTACCTTTCTCTTACCTGAACCCGGTCGTTCCAGTGACATGGATGAGCACACCAGCTCCAGCCGGTGTCTTGGGTCCTCATTGGATAGATTGGTAGCAGCGCAGCCATTGGCTTCCGCTGCTGTCAGTCAAATCCAATGACGTGGGGACGGGGCCAAGTCCAATCCAATCAATGGATGCAGCAGCAGGACACAGGAGTGCGCCTGCACAAGTGCCCCCAGGGAAAGCGCTTCTCCGTAGGGGCACTCGATGCAGGGAGGAGCCAGTAGCACCGCTGGGGGACCCCTGAAGAGGAGGATCGGGCCACTTTGTGCAAAACCCTTGCACAGAGGGGGTAAGTATGACATGTTTTTTTTTTAAAAAACAAGCATTTATGGAATTATCATATATATTTAGCAGTTTATTCTTTACTATAATTCATTGCATTTCCATCTTCTGTGCACTGTGGGAGGCCAGATATAGAATGTAGGGTCATGGGTTTAGTAACACTTTAAATGAACTATATATTGCTAACATTTTGGGCATCTATCCTATAAATTGTGTTTAAAATAAATAGAAGTTGTACAACACAAGAAAAACCTTATAGCTTGCGCAAACAAATTTTAAACTATTTTTGACTTTACAGGCTGATGGGCCTCCTCAGCCCACTTGCCTGCATTATACGCCATTCTAGTGGGAAAATGTGTTACAATATAAAGTCATCACGACAGCCTAGGGGTTGGGTAGGTAGTGATCGTTTCTCTCATCGCAGGCTTTCTTTAAAATGTGATAGTGAGGGTGCATCTCCACTTCTTTAAATATAGACACTGAGGGCAGCTGACTTTGCCAAAGGCCACAGTGAATGGTTTTCCTCAAAATGTCTCTCCAAACTCCTCCTCCTTGACATCCTCCTAAAAGCATCTTTGTCCTTGATAGTCACTGGCTTACAACTAGCATATGGCAAGTAAAGTTAGAACACCTAATTTGCATACTTGCTCCAGGTCAGCAACCCAGAAGGTTTTGAAGCCACTTTTTCTCACTCGTTTCCTTATTGCATTAGTAGTTCAATGATTTTAGCTGGTTGGCTGAAAGTTATTCTTTAAGACTTTTGAAACTACAAAATAATAGGAAACCATGAACTACATGAGTGAGGTCTAGATCCAGTAGGGAACAGTACCTCCATTCCTTACATACATTATAGAAAAAGGAGGGGTTTGGGACTTTGAGTGAGGCTAGACGGCTGTTAGTTAATTGAGTAAAAAGGTAACTTTTAATTGTATTAACAGTACAGCAGTAAAAGCAATACATAGTACACAATGTTCCATGTAAAATAGTTGTACAGACATTGAGATAATTGATAGTAAATACCCAACATGGTTTAACCAGTGCAGTAAAAGGGTAGATGCAGTGTAAACATCAAATGGAGAGCTCTACGCGTTTCGTGACCTGTGTCATTCGTCAGGAGCCAATGAGACATGCATCAAAATATATTTGTAAAAGTAAAAAATTGTATAACCATAAAGGTTTATAGCCAAACCATAGAGCAGGGGAAGAAGCTAAAAGTGGAATAAACAATAGGAGCACCTACCCTGACGTTCTTGGTACCCGGAGCAACCACCCGTACACCCAGATGCAACACCGGGGGGCCCGGGGCCCAGCAACACGCCACTCCGGGAGCTGAAGGGACGGGTAACCACAGCCTGCAAACCAGCACAAAAGGAGCTTCAGGAAGGTGAAAATGACCACCACAGATGGATGAGAGACAACTCAAGTGCTGAACAAAAGTTAAAAAAGTGAGATGGGAATAGTAAGAAAGTGGAATTGGTGAACCTACACCAGGAATGGAGTGACAGTGGGATGAGAGCAGGGTGCGTGTAGGTGGGCAGTGCAGAAAATCGGAGGGTACTTTTGAAACTATAGTGTAATTTTTTTTTTTTTACTATTCATACTTCATTAGCAAACGCGCATTAGATTTGAGGAGTTTAAAAAGATGTGTATGTCCTTTAATGTTAATTTGAAGGTGTACATTAGATCTAATGTTGCTTTGTATTTAGCAGGATCTTTTGTAAATGTCTTCAAATAAATTTGTAACATATATCTGTCACTGTTTGTTCAGCAACATCCATCTTGAAGAGGCAGAAACTCCTGAGACAGAAGAATGTGCGCTTCGACCAGGTGACTGTATACTACTTCTCCCGGCGACAAGGTTTCACCAGCGTACCAAGTCAGGGGGGCAGTTCCCTGGGCATGGCGCAGCACCACAATTCTGTGCGGAAATATACCCTGTGTGAGTTTGCACAGGAACAGGAAGTGACACATCGAGAAATCTTACGTGAGCACTTGAAGGAAGAGAAGCTTCACACAAGAAAAATGAAGGTGAATGTCTTGTCCTTGTATCTGTTAACTGGTAGCCATCCATGTTTTCTAAGCCAAGATGATCCTGTATAGAAGTGTTTGAAGGAAGGTAGTTTTTGCCCGTAGAATTGTGGCATACAAGAAGAACTGTTCTTCCTCCAAGCATACTTGTCAACAAGGCACTTTCATATTAACTTTTGTGAAGCACAGTGTGACAAAAATGTCCCAGATATGTCAGCGCCTTCAGCTTATATAAGTGCATTATTCACAGAATATAGAAGTTTTCACATATAATAATGTCCCTATCGTAGGCTAGCTCACCTAGCAGTATGTATTTTGTGTTGAATAAAACTTGTTCACTATGGGGTGAACATTCAAACTCTATGTAGGTAGAGATCTGAGAAGAATTGAACCCAGGACCCCGCCTTTGCAGGGTCACCAACCCAGCAGTCTGAGGCCATTCATCATTGTGATGTTGTGGCTTTTTAACGATTTTTGAATTAACAGAAAATTCTCTAGTCATATCCCTCTTTTACCATTTTCTGTTTCTCATAACCAAATTACTTTTATTTCAGAATCTGATGGATGTATGTTTTATGAAGCATGCGAGGTACTTTTTAGGAACATGGAGCTCCATACTGAAAGCGTAGGCATCCTCCAAGGCTATTTTCTAGTTTTGGATAGATTGGTGAAACTATTGAACTCCTGTCAGGTTTTTACTGCTATGTGAGGCTCCATTAGGCAAATATAACCTCATTCCTGCTGAATATGGTTATACCAGATAGGAAGTGAGGGAATAGGAACGCAAGCAGAAATTAAAATCTGAAAGCTCAAGGCTGATGTACATTAAAAGCACTTGCATCACCTTTACAGCCTCCTTTACTCTTGTCTCCCTTGGGGTGTATGATGAAACCTCCCTGTGGAGAATTATGAACTGTCTGGTATCATTCTACAAACAGCCCCATGCAGTAACTTGCGCTACCCCCCCCCTCCCCCCTTCAATTTAAAAGTTATTTCCCTGCTTGTGTGTGGTGAAATTTAAGGTCAAAATGTAATAAAAGCAGATCAATTTACTACTTAACATGATGGAGCAGCAATACCAGACACAAAGGTCACAGTTAAATATCAGTATACTGTAATGCAAATTTAGAGAAAAAAAGTCTATTGTGTACAGATAATCTGTGTGCTCGTATACTGTCAAATCTATAAAGAGGCTACTACATCGTAACCTAAATACATTTAGACTAAATTTATAATGCTATTGAGAAACTTAGAGGACTTCCGCCTGGGGAAAAAAAATAAAAGTCAGCAGCTACAAATACTGCAGCTACTGACTTTTAATATATTGTCCCTTACCTGTCCAGGGAGCCCGCAATATCGGCACTGGCCGTTGTTGCTGCCGCCGCCATTCCTGGTAAGGGAAACCTGCAGTGAAGCTTTTCGGCTTCACAGCCGGTTGCCTACTGTGCATGTGCGAAGCGATTTCTAATTGGCCCGGCGGCAGGGGAAGGAGGAGAGGGGGCGAACTTCTGAGGGACGGCGCCGCGGCACCGTCTCCTGGAAGTGGATACCCCCCCCCCCAAAAGGTGCCAAATGTGGCACCTGGGGGGGGGGAGCAGATCAGTGGAAGTTACACTTTTGGGCGGAACTTCGCTTTAACTGTGCAAAAGTTGGAAACCCTGTTCTAGTTGCCCTAACCTTTAATCCAACTTTAGGCTAAAAAGTCCTAAAAATATAAAGTTACAAAAAATATATATACCCCTAGTTCTGACTTATCTTGTCCTCCATTTATTTTTATACATTATTCCAACTTATAACTTCATAACTTGTTTATATGGGTAATTATGTAATACGAAATGGACCATTCATCTCTTAAGTTGACATCCACTGATGCAAGAAGTATATAGGACTTTTACATCATCAAAGAGCTGCAGATAATGATCAGTCGTGCCACTTTCACTACAGACTGCTGGGGCTGCACAAGGAGTCCCAATAGCCCACAGGGGTTTGGATCCTTATTTTCTCAAGAAGTCTTATTACCACCTTAAATGGCTTCTTGTATCATTTCGGAAGCCATAACCCACATGGTAAAACATTTATAAATTGAATTTTACTTTCAAAATGCCTCTAAAATCGATAAAATACATACAGTATATGGTCAGTTTAGCAGATTCAACGATGCTTTAAATGAAAAGAAAAATCAGTTTTCGATCATTCGCTTATAAAAAAACAAAAAAAAAAAAAAAACAATGAATGGTATTTTCCTCGAAAGCCAAATATTTTAAACCGAAAATGTCAAACGTTCCAGCAATACAAATTACATTCTGTGTGATGTCTGCTTAGCGCTATTTGCCTTTGGATTGTGTGCTGTTGCGTGGTAAATTTGGATGCGGTTTTAATACAAACCTTTTCATTTAAAAAAAGACACTATTTATGGTATTCCCTGTATCTTAACAGTCTCACATATGTGAAGAATTTAGCAGCCACCCATTGTCCTTAGAATTTCATAGCATTATTATTCTCATTCTTAAACAGGACTGACAGAGATACAAAAGAATTCTTATGTCCTCTTTAAAGTGTTTAAGGTTAAAATGAAAAAATATTGCAATGCCTCTTTAAGCTATATGATTTCTCATGTCTGTTTTGTTTTTCTGCCTGCCGATGCTCTAATATACCTGACCAGTGAGCATGGCAGCTGAACCATGCTACCATGCTTTACATCTTGTGTCATCCCGGTAAAGGTACAGGCATGTTGTACTGTTGCCCAGTGTGTCTGTATCTACCATAGTCAATTCAAAGCAGGTCGGTGGATCGCTGTGCATCCAAGAGCGATCACGTAATCTGCATTTTGGAAGTTGGACAAACTGTATAGGCAAGATTTAAAAAAAAAACAAAGATCACTACCTATTTAAGCGTGATTTTGTCTGTTGACAGATAATTTGGTTATTAGGAAGGGTTACAACCACTTTAATATATCCATATATAATTTGAATATTCATAACCTATCTGCTATTTTTTGTGTTTTCTGGAGTTCTTTAGTATTTTCATTTTATACCTGCAGTGCACTTAGTGCCTTGAAAAAGTATTCATACCCCTTGAGATTTTCCAAATTTTTTCATGTTACAACCAAAAACGTAAATGTATTTTATTGGGATTTTATGTGATAGACCAACACAGAGTGGCACATAATTGTGAAGTGGAAGGAAAAAGATAAATGGTTTTCAAAATTTTTTACATTTAAATATCTGAAAAGTGTGGCGTGCATTTGTATTCAGCCTCCTTTACTCTGATACCCCTAACTAAAATCTAGTGGAACCAATTGCCTTTAGAATTCACCTAATTAGTAAATGAGGTCCACCTGTGTGTAATTTAACCTCCGTATAAATACAGCTGTTCTGTGAAGCCCTCAGAAGATTGGTAGAGAACCTTAGTGAACAAACCGCATCATGAAGGCCAAGGAACACACCAGACAGGTAAGGGATAAAGTTGTGGAAAAGTTTTAAGCCAGGTTAGGTTATAAAAAAATATTCCAAGCTTTGATCATCTCACGGAGCACTGTTCAATCCATCATCTGAAAATGGAAAGAGTATGGCACAACTGCAAACCTACCAAGACATGGCCAGCCACCTAAACTGACAGGCCGGGCAAGGAGAGCATTAATCAGAGAAGCAGCCAAGAGGTCCATGGTAACTCTGGAGGAACTGCAGAGATCCACAGCTCAGGTGGGAAAATCTGTCCACAGGACAACTATTAGTCATGCACTCCACAAATATGGCCTTTATGGAAGAGTGGTAAGAAGAAAGCCATTGTTGAAAGAAAGCCATAAAAAGTCCCATTTGCAGCTTGCAAGAAGCCATGTGGGGGACACAGCAAACATGTGGAAGAAGGTGTAAATACTAAAGAAACCCTGCACTTATCCCACCACCTTTCAAAAAGTGATCAAAAAATTGATTAACAAAATAATTTGTGATTCAAAAAATAAATGAAGGCTGCAACAAAATAAGTCCGAACACAAGCTTTGTACAAAATAAAGAAAAAAGATTGGGGCACGCCTCTAAAAAAACAATATGTGTATACACAATACTTGAACAGTATTCGTAATATTCGCAACAATTCAGTAGTGATTCAGCAAAAATATTGCTACAAATATAAAGTATCTGCTACAAACAAATGAAGTCCATAGAATATGTGACAGTTTCAAACAAACGTCTAAGTGCCTGTTCACACAGGGGCAACTTGTCAGACGACCTAGTGGCCTGTCAAGTCACGCTCCCTGCAATACAATGGAACCATTCTAATAGGAGCGACTCAAAAAAAGGTTCCTGTACTACTTTGGGGAGACTTCGAAGTGACTTGCATTGACTTCTATACAGAAGTTGTTTACAAGCCAGGCTTAAGTTGCACTGTACGGGGCGGCTTCAAAGTCGGATGATCGAGCGACTTTGAAGCCGCCCCTGTGTGAACCGACACTTGGTATCCAAACCCAAAGGGTTCATTCGTGAAGTGAATATGCTGTGTTTAGACCATGTCTTGGACAAAACAAGGAAAAGGATGCTTTTAGAAGGAATTTTCCACCACATAAAACACACGCCTCTTACCGGACTAATATGATATTAGATTATAGAGATCATGTTCGCTTGAGGTATAATTAGAAAACCAGCAGTGGGAAGGAGACTCCCTCTGTTCCAATTCTGATCAATGAAGTGATCCCACAATGTTAGATGAATGGTGCTCGCCCACTCCTCACTCCCAACATGTGTAGAGACAAAGGGGAGACTACATAGTGTAATATGTTTAATAAAAGCTTGGATTACATTTACAAATTTGACGATAAGACCGTGATGTACAAGCCTGCTAGTGCAGAATGACGTCAGAGTTGCCTCCACTCGACGCGTTTCCTCATAATAGAAGTTAACAGGGAAACAAGGCTTACCCAAAAAGACTTGCAGCTGTAATTGCAGCGAAAGGTGGTTCTACAAAGTATTGACTCAGGGGGCTGAATACAAATGCATACCACACTTTTCACATATTTACTATATTTTTTAAATTTGAAAAACATTTATCATTTTCCTTCAACTTCACAATTACGTGCCACTTTGTGTTGGTCTATCACATAAAATCCCAATAAAATACATTACATTTTTGGTTTTAACATGACAAAATGTGGAAAATTTCAAGGGATATAAATAATGTTTCAAGGCACTGTATCACATACCAAATTTCCCCCCAAAAATGTCCCACTGTGCCCTTGTGCCTGCCCTACCATGGGGTTATGTTCTACAGGTTTTTCCACTAAACAAAGTTTTGGCTTTTTGCTTCTCTCCATGGGCAGTTGACAAAAAATGGTACCATAGAGTCTGAAGAAGCTGATGGCCTCACCTTAGAAGATGTGTCAGACGAAGATATAGATGTAGATAGTGTAGAAGTAGATGACTACTTCTTCCTTCAACCATTACCAACTAAAAGACGTCGAGCTCTGCTCAGAGCAGCTGGAGTACATCGTATAGATGCTGAGGAGAAGCAGGAGCTTCGTGCCATCCGTCTCTCCAGAGAAGAATGTGGATGTGACTGCCGCCTATTCTGTGATCCAGAAGCTTGTCCATGTAGTCAGGCTGGGATCAAGTGTCAGGTAGGTTATTGAAGTCTGCTTTAAATTTACTGACTCAAGAGGGAAAACAAAAGCGCTGTTATTTTACAGGACATTGTAAAATGTTTGCATAAGCCTCCTTCCTGTCCTGCCATTTCTCTGTGGGTCTCCTTTGTCATGTAGAGGCAGCATTCGAAACATTGCACTTACTGAAAATGACTGCCTTTCTTGTGAAAAATAAAAATAAAATGACTGCCAGAGCTCAATGAAGTAGACCTTTTTGTGGTTTAATTTGCCATTCTGCAGTGCCTGGATAGCTGTCATTGAGCAAACATATTACACAACAAAGCATATGTTCACAAAGAGAACTTGTACATGTACTAATGGTGATCTCAAAGTTTATGCACAGTGGTGGATTTCTGTTTTCGATTAACATAAGTCCTCGCTTAAGCTCCAATCACACCTATGCAGGTATGATGGTGAACATGTGTTTTTATGTCCTATTGGGTTGCCCTGCACATGACAGTCGCACAAAAATGCACCCACCTTTTTATTTTTAAATCTCATTGCACTGCAGCACACGGCAATAAGTTACCAAGTGGTATGATTTCATACATATGCTTTGTCTGGTTTGTTTGGGGTGCCATTAAGAATGAATAGCACCACAGCCAGCCTGCAAGAAATCAGTATTGGACATGGGCTTGCGTTGCTTAAGTGTGAACAGTCCCTAAAAAGCGTGCATAGTGGATTTGTTCATATTCTCTTTATTATAATTAGGATTTCATTAAAATAACATTTTTTTTAAAGTGTTCCTTTTTAGCCTGTACATTGAAAAAAAATTGCATTTTATTTATTATTTTTATCCAGCAGGTGGAGTTGTTGGCTGCTTTTGATGGTCAGATGCTATTTCAATACAGCCTGTTTACAGAGATCAGTGGTAGGGATGGGCAAATCTGCCTGGGTCCTGCCAATTTTGTTCAAAGTTTTGGTGAATCTAATTGAAGTCTGTACGGGTCGATCTTAGCCATTTTAGGCCGGTTCACACTGCGGTGCTGTCCGACATCGGATGTGATTCGCATTGCACTGCAGTGCAAATCACATGTGATGTCTGTGCGCTGCGCACAGGACCCTTCTTTTGGTCAGCACCAGAATCTGATCACATGGGGTGTTGACCCCCATGCGATCCGATTCCTGTCTGAAATGACAGTTCGCACTGCGATATGCAAACAGATTTGGGGGTGTCATTAGCTTTCTATTGACCTTCCCATCGTGTTTACTAGGCTTTAGTTCACCTTTTCATTTTTCCTGAAAAGGGGAGCTTAGGGGAGCACTTTTTGCGATTCGGCACTGCGTCGCTTTTGTTGACAATTGCGTGGTCATGCGCTGTTGTACCCAAAATTGGCGCCCTTTTTCCCCCACAAATAGCGCTTTTTGTGGTGGTATTTGATCACCTCTACGTCACTTCTGATCACTGCTATAAACAAAAGTGCGACAATTTTGAAAAAAAAAATATATATATATTTTTTACTTTTTGCTATAATACATGCCCAAAATAAAAAAAATGTATTTATCAGTTTTGGCCGACATGTATTCTTCTACATATTTGTGGTAAAAAAAAAAAAATCGCAATCGGCGTATATTGATTGGTTTCCGCAAAAGATGCCGCGTTTACATACCATCAGAATTAATTTATGGCATTTTTACTATTTTTTTTTTTTTTTAACTAGTAATGACGGTGATCTGCAATTTTTTGCAGGACTGCGATATTGTGGCGGACATGTCGGACATTTTTGACACTTTTTTGGGACCATTGACATTTATACAGCGATCAGATCTAAAAAAAAACCCCGCTGATTGCGGTATAAATGTCACTGGCAGGGAAGGGGGTAACCTGCAGGGGGCAGTGAAGGGGTTAACTGTGTTCCCTAGGCATGTTTTAACTGTGTGGGGGTTGGACTGCCCAGGGGCATTACAGATCTAACTGATCCTGAGTACAAGGATCAGTAGATCAGTGTCATGCCGCCTGTCAGAACGGGAGACTGCCGTGTTTACAACGGCGGTTCCTTGTTCTTCCTCCCAGTCGATCACGGGTCGCCGGCCCGCAAATCGCGCATGATAATGAGCCACAATGGCACCAAAAAAAGTATGCAGCATGGTCAGTAAGTGCTTAAAGCATGTTATACAGCACAATGCTTGTGCTGTGTCATTTGGCCCCCTGTATCACCTGTAATACCTGGTTGATCCTGCCTGGTTCTGCCTTCCCCTTGTATGCTGAATCATGAAATATCGTGGCTGCAGAGCTGTGACACCAGAGTCAGTACGTGCCTTCGACATCTGCAGCACTGCTCTCTGTATCCAGTGTTCTCTCCCCCATCCCCCTCCCCTCTCTGAGTGTCTGCTCGTGTCAGCCCCACTCCTGCTGCTCTCATACTTGAAGAGCCCCCATCCCCTCTGTATTAGAACAAGAAGTTCCCCTGTGTATGTGTTATATCATAAATATGCTTATCTGTACAGATAACACACTGTCTTCCTGCGGTCATGTGACTCCTCAGCTCTATCTCTCCTCCCTTGCTGATGTCAGCTGCAGTGCTCGGCCCACCTGCTTGGATTGTGAGCTAGGCAGAGAGGAGAGAAGAGGAAGACACTGTGTTATCAGTACAGATGAGCATAAATATGATACAACACAGACACAGGGGAACTTATTGTTATAATACAGAGGCAATAGGACTATTTTAACAACCACTTTAGGGCCAATAGGCAAATTACTGTAAAAAATGCTTGGGAGGTTCAGCACTGCCATGAAGGACATGTAACAATGGAAAAAACAAAACTGCAGCATGGAAGGGATCTTTTCATGTGGCTTCAAGGATAGCATTAAACTACACAAATCCTTCAAAATAACATGTGTGGGGAATGTGGCTTTACTAAAAGAATTAAGATACTGCAAAGGGTACAGCAGCATAAATTGGGCCAGCAGCAGGCCTGATTTAAGCAAGGATATTGGGCCAAAATGTACTAGAAACACAGTACAGACAGGTGTACTACAAAAATGAAGACACCGTAGGCAATACAGTAGTTTAAAATTGGCCAACAACAGGACATGTTTTTAAATAAGCAAGGCTAGGCCCAAATTTACTAGAGACAAAATGCGCAGGCTGGGGTTTCACTACATAAATTAAGACACTGCGGGGGTATATAGTATAAAACTGGCCAGTGGCAGGACCATTTTAATTAGGGACAGTAGGTTTAACTGGTATATGTCTGACTTTCTCTATGGGGTAGGTGATACAGTGAATGCGTGTGATATAATGTGAGGAGGGTTAGTTGCACAATATTCTTGCACTGAACTTTTCTTTCTTTCAAATGATGCAGCGGCATGCTGCAAAGAAAATGCAGTTTTGGTTAAAATTTGATGACATAACGGATGCCACAGAAGTAAAAACATCATGTGGACAGACATGACACAAAGATCATGTAAAACCGGG
>BLSH010160657.1:217235-230192 GCA_018402905.1 Glandirana rugosa | reverse complement strand
GGGTTAGCCTGCGTGGAATGCCTCTCTTCCTTCTCTTCTTCAGTTTTTCTTTCTTCCCTTGTACGTCCCCAGATCTTCTGATCCACCCCTTGTCTTTCCTGTCACTATCTACATACTTCCTCTTCTTTCGTAGGATCTCCCCCCGCTTCTCCTTCTATCTTTTCCCACTTATCGCTTAAAGTCACCCCACTCTTAGATTTTCTAAAGGTCAAATGCGGCCTTTACGTCGCATTTCTTTTCTATATAATACAGAGTAACTACTGTGGGCGTATGTGGAATATAAGGTAGTGAACACCGCTCGAATTGTCGAAAGCGGTGTACACAATTCCCAGTTGGTTGTTTTAGATATGTTAGGACCTATACGGCCCATAAACACAATGATATATTTACTGTAGCCCTCTGGTATTTGACATCGGTATATTATGAATCTTTAGTACTCAATATTGATCCACTGTTGTATCAAGTGTTTTCTCTGTTTTGTTTTTCCTTTTTTCTCAATAAAATCAGATTGAATTAAAAAGTGAAAGTTTGATTTATGATTGTTAATCTGTCCCCATTACTTTTGGTCCCTTAAAAACTGTGAGGCACATATACAAACTGTTGTAATTCCTACACCGTTCAACTGATTTGGATGTAAATACCCTCAAATTAAAGCTGAAAGTCTGCAGTTAAAGCACATCTTGTTTGTTTTATCTCAAATCCATTGTGGTGGTGTATAGAGCCAAAAAGATTAGAATTGTGTCGATGTCCCAATATTTATGGACCTGACAGTATGTGGCAGTCCTGGTACCCATACAATATGCTTTTATTAAGCCTTGTTCACAACATGGTGCAGAGAGGTCAGTTTTTCTGCAAAGGCACAAAAAAAAAAAAAAAAAAAAAAAAACACAATTGTTCTCTATGCGCCCTGTTCACACCTCAACGTGCGGATCTTTTCTGCGCAGGAATCTGCAATGTGCATGCAGTTTTCTGCACAGGAGAAAAAACAAAACTTATGGAACATCAACATTGGTGTGAGCAGGGCACATAACTGGCACGCATGAAAACTGAAATGCGCATGAAAAACAGAGGTCTCTTCAAGTGGAATCTGTGCGGTTTTCCCATCAATTTTCATGCAAGTATGGTGTGAACAAGCCCTTACTGTTCCACAAGCAACAGTCTAATCCTCCCAGTGAAGATCTCTCTTCCCCAAATCCCTCCTGGTGCATGAACTTTCCCCCAATATCCCCCAGTACAGAGATCTTTTCTGCTATCTCAAAATAACAGCTAATAGCAGGTGTCAGTTTCACCTATACAAGTTTCTGTCCTGCAGCTTCTATCTCCACCTGGCAAACAGGGCTCCCAAGAAAGGCTGCACCCATCTCCAACTCACCGGGTATCATGTCAGTGTGTGGACTTAGCCCTGCCTCTCTTACACCTTGCTGGCTGCAGCTATTTTAGGTGAGTGCCCTTTTCAGTGTGCTGATCCCCCACTGGAAATTCCCCACCTGCTCTGACACTCCTCCCTAGCCTGTAGGTAGTACATTGATCATTGGGGCTGCCCACAAGCCTGCTTCAGGTTCCTGAAGTCTTCCTTTCGACCTGCCTCCTTTGTCCCCTCACTATGATGGGCAATCTCACTAACCAAATAGAAAGGCATGGAAGGGCAAAGTTTGGGTATGCAGATTGGCATTTGCACAACAGAGCACCCTGGTTTGGAGCTCTGGGTGAGTGAAAGCGAAGATTAATTTCAAACGCCATTACACAGGAAGGATGATGTTCACCGATACCACGTCAGCAAATGAAAAATCACTAACAGCAATGCAAGAACTGACTTTGAACTTCAAACAACTTTTGAGCTAAATTGAATTTTGAACAGCTTGTATGGAATAAATAAAATGATTATCTAACCCTTTTTAATTCCTCATCAGTAAGTTCATCGACCCTGAGTTGGAGCAGTGCAGCGTCCAGGTGCCGAATCTCTAAAATATGCGATTTGAGCCGGCGCTTCAGGAAGAAGCCTGGGAGGTGTGGCGTCAGGAACATAATGCGGCTTAAAGCTTTCTGCAGAAAACAAAAGGCTGTATCAGTTATCCACATCATGTCATACGACACTACTTCCTAAACCTGCCCTGGCCTCAAAAACAAGGCAGGCTTTGTGGGCTTCCCAGGAGCACAGATGTTACACTGGCTGCTTTATGAAGTAAGATCCACAAATAAGTAAAAAGGACCATTACTGAGACCCAACCCACCATCATGAAAACATAACCATATTCAAAGGGGAACATTACATTGGGTCTACACTCTACAGGTACGGGCATATAAGTGTTCTCTGAAAAGGTCAGCAGCATTCAGCACCTTTATAATGGCAAATGTGTACTATCACAGGAGAATGTAAATACAAGAATATTCCTGCGGTATCGGTGAAAAGTTGTAAAATTACATTATAGCAGGATGATGCATGGTTTATAGGTTTCTCCTAGCAATACAGTATTATTCTATGTTTTATGTTCCACGTTCACCATAGTTTAGTTTCCTGGGATTAATATAAATAAGTGTGCCTCAACATCTACCTACCAAAAAAGTTCAAATTACAATTAAGGTCTTGTAAACCAGCAACATTTTAACAAATAATACCATTTGAGGAATATCCAATTCGGTCATACAGAGAGGGGGGCCTGAGAAAGCTGCTTTGATTGCTTCAATGTCCGTCAGCTGGGGATGAGCTCCATTCTGCACCTGGAATAGAAGAGGTTTGTTACACAACCGGGAACTAGAACGTACACTGCTTTATAATAACTAAATAAAATGACTTGTAAAGTGTTTAGTGCTGGTGTTTTGCAGAGCTGAGGGTCTTCAGTTCAATGCTCACCCAGGATGTTAGTGATAGTGCATGGAATCCATATGTTCTCCCTGTGAGCGTTCTCATACACACAAAAAACATACAGGCAGGTAATCATCTTTCAATCAATCTGGCTTCGGGGTATTTTTGCATCTGTGTACCTGTTAAATGGACACTAGATTTAAAGCTCCCATGGGGAGGAACTAATAAGAAATCACTCATGCTTAAGGGTAAAGGTAAATCTTAATTTTTTTTTACGCAGAAGCCAGGAGGAGGTATCTGCAGAGTTCCCTACATCACTTCAGGTAAACATAGGTTCTCCTGTCAGTCCTGCTATCCCCATGAGCCCTCAGGAATTTTGTGGGCTGTCTCTAGGGAATAAGGCTATTGCTGAGGCCTGGCATATGGGTGGTGATAGGGAGGCAGAGAGCCAGCCATATATGGTTCCAATCTTGGCTGGTTCAGCATGGACCTGCCGAGATTCAAACCCATGGGCAGTCTGATTGTACCCAAGTTGATCAGCTGTCTGATTTTTCATACGATTATTGCCAGCGTGCTTAGCTGTTAGCAATAATCACTGTGTGACAGACCCCCCCAGCTTACCAGAGGCAGACAAAGCTGTAGCACTTTGCTTATCACTATTCTAGTATCAATGCAGATAGAGTTAGCAGAGCTGTATCAGCTGCCACCCAGTTTGCTGTCTCCAACACTGCTTCACTGACTGGTGTTAGTGAAGTGGAATTAAAGGAAACTGAGCCCTGAGTGTGCAAGCTATTGCAAGGTATGAGGCAGCAGATGCAGCATTTTGCCAGCTCTACTAAACCCGATAAGTGGAATTAAAGGAAACTGAGCCCTGAGTGTGCAAGCTATTGCAAGGTATGAGGCAGCAGATGCAGCATTTTGCCAGCTCTACTAAACCCGATAAGTGGAACAGCGTAGCAAGGCAGGGAAAACAGGCAAAGGTAGGACAGCCTGACTTTATTTTTCAAGCAAGAACCTCTTAGTGCATGCAGCACCTGTGTAGTGACATTAATGCTTCCTGCATAAATCTACAAGGGGACAGTGAGGTGGGCAGTCACCCAGTGCAAAAGTACCATCATGAGGTGAATGGTCTCCATTATAGTACATTAAGTGTCTGCAATGGCTACATTTGGAATGAGTATAAGATTATTGTAAGCAGGATAAGAAGTTACATGAGAATACATAAAAATATTTGACTGGAATTCAGCTTTAAATTAGAGTTATCCTTGTTAGGACCCGATGTACTTCCCTAGTAGGTTTTTAAAGTTTCATTCTTGCCTATCTCAACTCATTGGGGGAGTTTGTTGCATGCAGATTCCTTGATCGAGATCTTCACTGTGACTGTACTTAAAAAAAAAAAAAAGTGTTAATTCACCTTTTCAGCATAAAATGAAAAGGTGAACTAACACGCTCCCCTCCCCCACGGTCCCCTCTGTACTTAGCTCCATGGGTGAGGAGCTGTCAGTGCTCACACCGATGTAGAGGTCAGGGGATTTGAAATCACCATTCTTCTTCTCTGTCTTTCTGTAGGGCTTCTGGGACAGATCAGAGCCATTCCACTTAGTAAAAGTAGTCATATGTCCTGCACCTGACTAATCAGAATTGTTCTGATCTGTCCCGGAAACCCTAGAGAAAGAAGTTTTCACAGGTACCCAGCTCCCACTTGCGCTCCTGGCACCGCGGGCCAGAGAGGAAGATCACCTCCCTCCCCCTCCCTCCCTGCAGTCTTCTGGGACACGTCACAGGTCTCAGAAGATTGCCCAGCCATTCACAAAGTGCAGTGCGGCTCGTGTATGCGCAGTGCACACCCGGCTGTGAAACTTGCAATGCCAGCGCCGCGGAGAGGAGAGGGAGAGAAGCAAGGCTTTGGGCGGCCGCATAACTGGACCATGGGACAGGTGAGTGTCTTTTCATTAAAAGTCAGCAGCTACACTTTTGTAGCTGCTGACTTTTAAATAGGTGGAATTCCGCTTTAAGATAAAAAAAACTTCTCTGTGCAGCAGCCCTCCAATACTTACCTGAGCCCCATCTCGATCCAGCGATTCTGTACGAGACACTCGGCTGGCAGGGACACTCCCTCTTGATTGGCTGAGACAGCAGCAGAACGAAATTGGCTCCCGCTGCTGTCAAAGCCAATGAGCCAATGGAGGAGAGAGAGGGGGCAGGGCCAGACCGCAGCTCCATGTCTGCTCGGGTGCCCCCATAGCAAGCTGCTTGCTGTGGGGGCACTCGGCAGGGGGAGAGGCAAGAAGGGCTGAAGAGGGGCCCAAGAAGAAGAGGATTCGGGCCTCTCTGTGCAAAACCACTGCACAAGACTGTTAACTATAACAGGTTTGTTATTTTTTAAATGAATATATCACTTTAAAAGGCCAGTCATAACCATGTGATTAGGTGTGCCTGATCCAGCCAAAAACATTCCAATTGTTGGTCTACTTACAGACTTTTGCTGATGCCCCTGATCTACCAAAGAGCATGCAACAAAAACCATCCATTATAAACTAATGTCTGCAGAGATGTTCTCTGTAAACTGTGTAAAAGACTAACAAGTAATTTACTAATGCTTATTTTTTTTTAAACAATATAAGGCAGCCATGTACGATCAACATTTATTCAGACTGCCCTTGATGTGGACCTGCCTATTGTCATCTGTAATATGGCATAACAAATACCTGTGTAAACAACTGGACCATGTGATTGTGCAAAGGCTCCTTGGAGACTTTAGAAGCAGCAATTTGTAAACTTTCTAGCACATCCCCATAGACCTCTTTTCTCATGCTATGGTAAATTTCTAGAAACTCTTGTTGTTGTCTGGGAGTCCAAAAATGTCGGATTAACATCTGGCGAGGAAAAAAATACCTGGAGAGAAAAGAAAGAGAGAGAGAGCATTCCATTTAGCATAAGGATTTATGGGACTTTCCATAAAAACCTGAAAATACTACTTAGGCTGGCCATACAATGTTCTTGTACGATTTTCCTTTAGATTTAACAAAACCATATAATATGAGATCTAAACACTTTCTATTAATATACAATCAGGCAGGGCCTTGCACATTACAGTTGAAGGCAATTCTAAAGGAAATAAGATAAGAAAATTGTATAATGTATGGCCGGCTTAAAAGAGGTTTCATAGGCAAAATATGGAATTAGTGCCAATTTATCAAAAGATATGTGCTTCACCCATTAGTGACCATTTACACAGTTTCACACAACTGTCAGCCGCTGTGCTCACACCCACTGTAGCATTCACAGGAAGATAAGACACAAGCCACAAAAAAGCTTGCAGTTTATGACGACACATGGGTCAGAGACAGCAGACGTGAGCAACAAATAATCGCATTACATGCAGCCTTTTCATTCTAGGTTTCTCTCACTCAACACTTCAGCAAAATTCATTCCAGTATTGCGGCCTGAAAGTTGCACGATTTTAATGCGACTTGAAGCAATGCCTGTGTACTTTTAAGGTCTATGGACCTCAAATCTCAGCAAAGTGGGACCAAAGAAGTGCAGGAACTACTTTGAAGTCGCGCAGATATGAACGGTACACATTGGAAATCATGGGGAATGACTGGTCATGCAAATTTGCAGTCCCAAGTCGCATGACAAGTCGCACTAGTGGAAACATAGTCTTAGGCTGGCCATACATGTTAGATTTTCTGTCCAATTTTCTTTAGATTTACCTTTCACTATGTAGTACAAGGGCCTATCTAATTGAGTAAAATTGAAAGTGTTGTTTAGTTTTGAACTCATATTATATGGTTTATGGTAAATCTAAAGAAAATTGGACAGAAAATCTAACATTTATGGCCAGCCTTAGGGTCCTTTCACAGGGGCGTTCAGTTTTTTAGTTGTTACTTTTTTTTTTTGTAAAAAATCAGATCGGATACAGAATTTTTACATCTGTTTTGTTTACTGACATTTTTCAGTAAAAAAGTGACTGGACTGAACTAAAAAAATACGCCTGTGTTTTTTGGTGAAAAACGGATGTCAGCGGATTGGATGTCAGCGGATTGGATGTAAGCGGATTGGATGTAAGCGGATTGGATGTAAGCGGATGTTGTTCTCTAACATCAGTTTTTCGTCCGTTTCGGAAGAAAAATAGGGTTTTCTTCCGTCTCAAAAAAACAAAACTTAACAAAGGCGGATGATCATCTGCTAACATCCGCTAGCCCATAGACATACATGCATGTCCGTTTTTCATCTGCCAATGGATGGAAGAAAAATGGACATGCCCGTGTGAAAAAACCCTTAGACCTCATGCACATTGGACATTTTTACAGCTGCCGATTTTGACTTCAGGCTTTTCTTCTGCAGTCAGTAAATCCCCATCATGTTATCCTATGTGTCCATGCATGCATAGGCTTTTATCAGTGTTTTTTGGCTAAAGCTTAAAAGGAAATGTAAAGGCAGAAGGTTTTTTTAATCTTAATCGAAACGCAGAAATTGGGGTGTAACCCGGCCTTTGAGTAATAAGCTCCCTCAAGGTATATCTGCCTTAATTCAGCCATTGCTATACAGTATATGTTCCAATATGGAGACTCTGAATTATAAGAATTAAGACCTCCCTCTACAGAGGGGCCTTGGCAAAGCTGTGCCATCCCCACATATATACGCAAACGTGCAACTAAAACCTCAATTTTAAAACAAAACTTTAGACAGTGCCATCTTGTTTTTTTATTTTTTGCAGACTAGTTTCCAAGTGTTTTGGGAAAATGTTTGTTTTATAGCAACCTAATAGTACCTGTGACGTTTGCTTGACAATCAGTTTAAGAAAAAAAAAGTAAGAACTTTTTATCAGGCACAGTACACATGCTATCACCGGTTGCAGAAATAGTGAATATCTCCTAAATGGTGCACATTTAGGATATATTCCTTGCACCTGCAGGTAAACTTTGTTGTAAGCTTACCTGTAGGTACAAGTCACCAAGCGCTGTTTACTACCGCTTTAAGAGCCCTTTCACACTGGGCCGCCCCAGCGCCAGTGGTAAAACGCTGCTAGTTTAGCGGCGCTTTACCGCTGTTATAGCAGTGCTGCTATTCGGGTGGTAGCGGGGCACTTTTAACCCCCAAGAAGGGGTTAAAAGCGCCAACGCGCTTCCGAATCGGTGTGTCAACGCTCCCCATTCATTCCAATGGCAGGGGTGGTAGAGGAGCAGTGTATACACCACTCCCGGACCATCCCAAAAATGCTGCTTGCAGGAGTTTGTTTCCTCTCCTGCAAGCGCACCACCCCAGTGTGAAAGGACACACTGAGTTTAATTAAGAGGCGCTTTTACAGGCGCTATTTTTAGCTAAATAACGCCTTTAAAGCACCTTAATGTGAAAGGGATCTAAAGAATGAGAGGAGGAAAATGGTGTAAGGGGTGCATCCTACTGGACCCACTTCATATTGGTAAGCCTCTTTGTGTACCATAAACTTACTTTTAAAAAGGACGCTGGAAGGTTTGCTTCAATGGAGATATTTTACCCAAAAACAGATATCTAAGTTAGGCGTGCAAGCCTAAATACACAACCATCCACTGTCACTGAATTTCTCATGAGGGTTCTAGTAAAAAGATCTTCCCATCAATGTTCCCGGTTCTGTTTCTTGTGCCAAGCCTCACCCCTTCTGCTGCAGTGTAAGAGAAAATGCAACAGAAAGAGTGAGACCCACTAGAATAAATTCTGCTGGATAAAAAAAAATTATGTGGGTGCAAGGATCTTTCTGCTAGAGCCACATTAAGCCAGGATATGACACAGCTCTTTAGCAAAATTCAATACAGATGTAAAAGGGTCTCTAAAGCCTCTTACACATGATCAGATTTTTGGACGAACGTTCATCCGTTTTTTGTTGCATGCTAGTCTCATGTCGAAAGTGAAGAGGTTACGCAACTTCTGTTAATGTGTTGAATAGTTTTGTATGTATTCTTTCATTTGAGCATGCGTAGTCTTGCTCTTACAATTTTTTTTCGGACAAAAACCGTACTAATTAAACCAAAATCGTACGTTGTGTTCACGAATGATTACATTTTTATAGTCTTTTCATATCAGGTGTATGGGCCTTAAAGCGGTTGTATACCGGTAAAAAGAAAAACAAAAAAAGAAAAAAAAAAAAACACCTGTAAGGCAAAAGGAATAATAATGAGCTAGTATGTGCCGTATGAAATACTCACCTTAGAGCGAAGCTTCCGCAGGGCTGCCCGGTCTCTGCAGAGGGAGCGGACATCTTCGATGTGTGGATTCCTCCGGGTTTGCGGCTCCGGCGCTGTGAGTGACCGCGAGAAATCACTCCCGCGCATACGTGGGAGCCCGTCTTCACCGGGATATCACAGCGCATTGCAAGTGGAATACCTCCTAAACTGTACATGTTTAGGAGATATTAATTTTACCTACAGGTAAGCCTTATTATAGGCTTACCTGTAGGTAAAAATCACTTTTGGGGTAGACAACCGCTTTAACAGGGAGATATCAATATACAGTGAGTAAAATAAGTATTAAACATGTCACCATTTTTCTAGATAAATATATTTCTAAATGTGCTATTGACATTAAAATTTTCACCACGTCAGTAACAACCCATACAATCCGTACATACAAAGAACCAAAACAAATATGTTCAGAAATTAAGTTATGTTTAATAATATGGAATGACACAGGGAAAAAGTATTGAACACATTAAGAAAGAAAGGTGAAAAAAGGCATAGAAAACCTAGACACCAGCTGAAATCTATCAGTAATTAAAAAGCAATCCTGCCCCTTGTCAGTGCAAATTAAAGCAGTAGTAAAGCGCACCAATATTTTTTTTTTAAACCGTGCAAAGTAAAGGCATAATTGTGCTAGTATGCATTGTGTACTAGCACATTATGAAATATTTACCTTAGAACAAAGCCCTCCAGCGCTGCTCTGTTACCGCTGACAGGTGCTCACCCAGTTTTCCTTTCAGGTTCACGTCTTTCGGCCGTCTGATTGGCCGAGATGCGATGACGTCACGAGTCACAGACCACAGCACAGAGCTCCGAGGGGACGACAAGGGCATGCCGTCTCTTCAGAGCGCATGTGCCAGTAAAATCACCGGGGTGCATGCATTGTGAATATTTCCTAAACCGTGCAGGTTTAGGAGATATTCACTATACCTACAGGTAAGCCTTATTATAGGCTTTGCCAAAAAAGGGTTTACTTCAACTCTAAGATCAGCGAGTTCAGTTTCAACTGATGGCCTATAAAAAGGTGTCTCAAAGAGCTCTCTCAAGACCGTTGCAACCTTATTGTTGCAAAATATATTGATGGCATTGGCTATCGAATGATTTCTAAACTTCTGAATGTTCCAGTGAGCATAATCCAGAAATGGAAAGAACATAATTTCACCATACACCGGCCACGGCCAGGTGCTCCATGGTTTGTGGTGTATGGGGCTGTGTAGCTGCAGACCAGTCAGGGTGCCCATGCTAACCATTATCCACAGCTAAAAAAGTGTCTACAATGGGCACGTGAGCATTAGAACTTGACCATGGAGCAATGGAAGAAGGTGACCTGGTCTGATGAATAATATTTTCTTTTACATCATGTAGATGGAAGGGTGCGTGTGCGTCACTTACCCAGGGAAGAGATGGCACCAGGATGCAATATGAGAAGAAGGCAAGCTGGTTAGGGCAGTGTGATGCTTTGGGCAATGTTCTGCGGGGAAATTTTGGATTGTGCCATTCATGTGGATGTTATTTTGACAACATTGTTGATGACAAAGTATACCCCTTGATGGAAACAGTATTTTCTATGACAGTGGCCTCTTTCAGCAGGATAAAACACCCTGCCACATTGCAAAAAAAATAATTAATTACTCTAAAAGGTGCGCAAAACCAATATCTCTGTAATGATCAATACAATATACATTTCAAAAAATGGCTCAAGAACGGTTTGAGAAACACAACAAATTCTCCAGATCTCAATTCAATCAAGCATCTGTGGGACATGCTGAAAAAAACAAGTCTGATCCAAGGAGGCCCCACCTCACAACTTACAGGACCTTAGGACATAAAAGGATCTGCTACTGAGAGCTCGGTGCCAGATACCACAGCATTCCTTCACAGGTCTAGTGGTGTCCAAGTCTCGATGGGTCAGGGTTGTTTTGGCAGTAAAAAGGGGAACCTACTCAATATTAGGTGGGTGGTCATAAAGTTAAGGCTGATCAGTATACACTGTAACAATGTGCCATTAACAGTAAAAATGTTTGTACTATACTTACATCAAGACAAAGACCAAGTAATTGGCAAAGGGTGGAATTGAAATAATCATCACCGGTGCTGCTTTAATAATATCTCTTCGGAACTAAGGGAGACAGAGAAAGGCTATTTGGGGAACAAAAACACAAATGCAGATCTAAAGAAGACGACAAAAACATCTAACTGACTTGTAATGATAAAGTCACAAATGTAAAAATTAAATTTAAACATTTTCTACACTGCTTCCCTGCAGACAGCTATGGTACCACACAGTCAACACACAGTAAAGCTGGCCATAGACAGTTCGAATCTCGGCTGGTTCAGCAGGAACAAGCCAAGATTTGAACCATGTATGGTCCAGCTGTTATAGCCTCTAGCAATAATCACTGTGTTCTCCCAGCGGGGGTGGCTTCCCCTGACCCTGCTGGGAGAACACAATGTCTCTGCGAGAGGGACTTGTGTGGATGGGGGAAATCAAGCGAAGTCTATGGCTGGCTACAGAATATACACACCTTTTGTATTGACGCGCCTGGAACGTATGTAGCCATATTCAAACTGAAGGTTTATTTAGGCTTTAAACACTTCGCTTTCAGGGAAATATTGTAATTTTTCATGCATACAATCTGCATTTTTTGCTTGAAAATTACGATATTTATACATCTGTTTGCCAGATAGATTTTTAACAAAGAAATACACTAAAATTAATAGAACACCCATTTTTTGATTATATATATATATATATATATATATATATATATATATATATATATATATATATAAAAAATGAGGCTGCATTGAGTAAGCGGATACCAAGAATGACAAACCTCTACAACTATTATAAAAAGAAAATTAGGTAAAATTGGTTCTCTTTTAAAGCAATATCTGCCATCATGTTAGACTGGAGTCCTACTTTTTATGGGCATTGTGTTCAATGTAGAATCCATGTTAATGGTTATAAAAGCTGTGTTGTATTGAGTATATAAACATACCTGTCTCAGTTTCTCCATTTCTCTGTAAGGCAGTTGGTAATATTTTAATCCCTGACTTCTCATATTCATCGTGATCATGTGTACTTCTTTCCCATCTACCAACAACATTCGAAAACCTGTAGAGTAGAAGACAAGGTCAATCACTCATTGAGGTTGATTTACTAAAACTGGAGAATGCAAAATTTGGTGCAGATGCGCACAGAAAACAATCAGCTTCCAATTTGTTTTGTCACAGCTTAATTAAACAAGCTGAAGTTAGAAGCTGGTTGGCTACCGTGCACAGCTGTACCAGATTTTGCACTCTCCAGTTTTAGTAAATAAACCCCATTGTGGCATGACTGGGGACCAGCAGAACTGATATGAAGGAGAGACAGAGAGAGAGAGAGAGAGAGAGAGAGAGAGGGGATCACCGAGCAGCGCACTGAAATCCAGTACACACAGCAGTTTTTTTTAAATAAAAACACAGAAACAGAGGCAAACAGTCTTAGGAAACAAAGGATTATATAACACATGAACAGTTATTTCAGCAGCGGAGGGGGGGGGGGGGATCCGAGAGCAGGGCTGAGGATGACGGAGGCACGACTTTATTGACAAGTACACAATATATTAGGAAACAAAGGATTCTGACAAACGGAGACAAAGACACAAAAATAAATTTTTTTTGACGACACACATGACCTAAAGTCACGCGACGAGCCACTAGGGGAGAGAGAGAGAGAGAGAGAGAGAGAGAGACAGAGAGGAAGTATAGTCAAGACGACCAGGGGTCAGTACGGTGTTACCCCAAATAAATGATTTTGACCTCTCACGTTTTAGACCATGTCGACACGTGCCATCGGTTGGTCGAAGATTGAAGTCGAACAAATTAATTCGACACTGTTTTGTTTAACCTTCGACTAACAAAAGACACGCGTAGACGTGGTTTAAAACGTAA
>BLSH010160657.1:185291-197899 GCA_018402905.1 Glandirana rugosa | reverse complement strand
CTATAATTGAAGGAGGAGGAGGCACTGACCACTACTCACAGGTCCCAGGGGGGAGGAGAGGAAGAGGGGCCCATCTCGACCTTCGTGTCCGTCGACGGAATCCACCCATCTGTGTTGGACCACCACGCGAGGTGTAGGGCCTAGACACGTGGTAAACGGAGATGGTAAGGGGGTAAGGAGAGGGGGTCGAGTGGACGTCACAAAACGGGGGGGGGGGTGGGTGTTGAGGTGGTAGATGCAGCAGACAACAGAGATTACATTTTACCTGTGGAGGTAAGTGGAGGTTGGCGCGGCGGCGCCCTGTGCAAGGTGCCGGCCTGCACATGTCCTCCACTAGTTTTGGCCCCGGCCCAGTGAGACCCGGACAGCGCTGCATATCGAGGGAGGAGAGGAGGTGGAGTTGTGGGTGGGGGGGGGGGCAAAACACTGCAGGTGAGCTGGGGGAGAGGAATGGGGGAATGGTAGAGGCAAATGGTGCACAGATCCGGGATGTGGAGCGCACCACCAGGTTGTGTCTACCCACCTAAGGCAGCTGCCTGTGCTTCCAGCTCTACCCGGGGAGAAGGAGAGGAGGGGGGACCCTGGACACTCATCACCAGTCACGGAGGAGGAGGAAGTTAATATCTCGTCCGCTCTGAGTGCAGGTGCCTCGCTCTTTCTGGTTGCTAGATGCCAGATGGCAGGCAGCTAGCAACCAGTTTGAGCAGTGAGCCAGCAGCCAGTCGAAGTGAATGAAAAGCAGCGATGCGGCGCCAGATCAGTGCAATGGGCAATTCCAGGACACTGTATTGTCCCAGAATGAAGGTGCCCGGGACCATGGATGGGCTTGCCAAATCCGGGACACATGGTCACCCTAGCTCCTACACTATATTACCAAAAGTATTGGGATGCCTGCCTTTACATGCACATGAACTTTAATGGCTTTGGAATATTTATTTTAACATCTTGCCCACTCTAGAGAAGCAACATAGAGTGAAAACTGTCAGCTGCCACCAGGATATTTGCATTGAAAGATTTCCCCTATGCTCTTGCTGTCGTGACAACTCAATAGATTATCAATTCTCCCCAGAATGGTCACCAGGACAGATAGAGGGATGAATCTCCACAATGAAAACAAAAATGGCAAAAAAAAAAATTGGAAGAGCTTCTAACCCTTCCTCACTGTATCCAAAACTAAAAATACAAGTTTTGCCTTTACATACATTTTACTTTACATTTTTGTTATTCTTCTTAGGTTAGAGATGCCATTCTTCGGTTGCGATCTTGAAGGATTCCTAAAAAGCTTAACTTCTGATTTTTACTTTCAATAAGTAGAAAGCATCTCCATTGGTGGACAGAGGCCAAACAGAGGTTTTTACCAAATGAGAGTGATTCTTGTGCACCAACTGTGATATACAAAGGCAGAATTGAGCACCCAAAGCAGCCTTAAAGCAGAAGTAAACGTATCAGGTAAACTTATAATTGAGTGATAGGGTTTCCTCAATGGGCAAGCAAGGGATTTCTATGTGATGTCAGTGGTGGGCAGCTTCTAAACAGGGAGTCAAGTGCCAGAATGTTTCTAAGGTGGCATTGGCTTTAGCATGCAGGAGGGCCACATGGCCTGCAGTAATTGTTATCATGTTCACAGGTATCTTGTGCACAGTTCTGTTTAAGAATTTCTTAAAGTTGTATTTGGGGATTTTGTCAAATTTTGGAGATTTTAATACTGATTTTACTTCTTCTTTTTAACCCACAGATCAATTGATAGAGGTCCATATTTGGTAACTTTTTATTCTAAGTCAATGGAGCACGTAGGAAGGTTAAATTTTGATGGTTTTATATTTTATACCCTATAATCATCATTTAATATGTTGAAATATGTTTGTTCATGTAAAGTATTGATTGTCCTTAGAAGGCTATAATTCACTCATTAACCATTCTACAACATAATTAATGTTATTAATTGGGGCCAAACCTTTGATTCACCTCTTGATGTGGCAAATGGGTGAAATGTAATACCTGTACCTTGGCAGACTTTAGCTAAACTATCAGCCATGAGTTCTGTGTCAGCAGTCATGTCTACAGGTGTGCCCTTTTTGCCATACTGTGTTATGTCTATAAACCATAAAAACAGCTGAGCTGCAAAATTCTACATGCTTCCTGCTTAACTTGCAGATTTTAATAGTTTATAGACTTACTAGAACCTTTTGGTCATCAACTAGCTACCTCTAAAGTATCCGTTTTGACCAGGTAAGATTGAAAAACAAGGTTCGTTACAAAAGAAATGTTTTAAAAAATACAAGCCCACGTACAATTATTAATGTGTATTTTACAGCAATAAGATTACATGTACACGGGACGTTTTTCAACCTCCTATGAACGACTCAAATTGACAGCTAGAAACCAACATTTAAAAATGTCAGTTTAGCCACGTTTGCATGCCAAGTTTAGCAGCGTTTGCGTCTAGAAGCGTTTTTTTTTTTTTTTTAAATGAAAAATGTCTGTAAAAGAGACGCTCCTAGACTCCTGTTCCCTGACAACTACTACAGTCGCCCTCTTATTCTATCCTATGCTCCCTCACTCACATCTTCAATCTCTCCCTCTCTAGTGGCACCTTCCCCTCCCCTCTCAAATATGCGCAGATCACTCCCATACTTAAAAAGCCCTCACTGGACCCCACCAACCTGAACAACTCAAGACCCATCTCATTGCTCCCATTCACCTCTAAACTAGGGATGGGCCGAACACCCCCCGGTTCGGTTTGCACCAGAGCATGCGAACAGACAAAAAGTTCAGGGCGAACATCCAAACACCATTAAAGTCTATGGGACGCGAACATGAAAAATAAAAAGTGCTCATTTTAAAGGCTTATATGCAATGTTATTGCCTTAAAAAGTATATTGTGATCCGGGTCCTGCCCTAGGGGACATGTATCAATAAAAAAAAAACGTTTTTAAATCAATGTTTTTTTTCAGGAGCGGTGATTTTAATAAAGTGAAAAAAAAAAGAAAAATTCCTTTAAATATCGTGCCTGGGGGGTGTCTTTAGTCTGTGTGTAAAAGGGCGCATCTCTGTGAGGTGTAGAACATAGCCAGAGCAAAATAACATTTCCATAGGAAAAATTGTCATTTAAAATCGCGGCAATATATGAAAAAAATATTACTGGAAAAAATCGCCTTGGGTCCCCCTCCCCCCAGTCCAAACCAGGCTCTTTGGGTCCGGTTTGGATATTAAGGGGAATGGCAAATTTTTAAAAAAATTGACGTGGGGGTCCCCCTAAAATCCAAACCAGACCCTTATCCGAGCATGCAGCCCTGGCCGGTTAGGATGGGGGGGATGAGCTAATGCCCCCGAACCGTACCAGGCTACATGCCCTCAACATGGGGAGTATGGGTGCTTTGGGGGAGGGGGGCTCTGCCCCCCCCTCCCCTCAAAGCACCTTGTCCTCTTCTTGATGGGGACAAGAGCCTCTTCCCCACAAGCCTGGCCGGTGCTTGTGGGGGTCTGCGGGCGGGGGGGCTTATTGGAATCTGGAAGCCCCCTTTAATAAGGGGGCCCCCAGATCCCGCCCCCCCATGTCAATAGGTTTGGGGTACCCCTACCTATTCACCAAAAAAGGAGTGTAGTGTAAAAAAAACAAGAGGCAGTTTTTGACAAGTCCTTTATTTTGTAAAATAGCTCTTTCTTCTTTCTTCCTCCATCTTCTCCTGGTCCGGTCCTTCTTCTGGTCTTCTGCTTCTTCTTTTAGTCTTCTTGCTTCCTCTCTTCATCTTCAATCTCCATCTTCATCTTCTTTCTTATTTCACCGACTCCGCTCTCTCCGCTGCTGCAGCCCGGCCCCTGCGCGTCTTGCAGAATGGGTGGTCTTCACAATGACAGTTCTTTTATAAGAAGGGCCGGGGGCCACCCGGTAATGTAAATGGGTGGCCCGCCCCCTCTGACATCAGATGACGCTCCCATCAGGTCCACTGTACTTTGGTCGCCATTGCAAGCTGCTCCTTCAGTAAGTCTATTTCTAACTCCTTTTCCTCTTTTCAGATTCAATATGTAGAGCATGCAGGAAGTGCAAACCTGTCAAGTACTACTGTGGCTCCAGGCTCACAACCCCCTCATCAATTGGGCCACAGGGGAGATCAGATTTCCTTCCCCATACTGCCAGCAACACTGTTGGCCCAAGGCCCCGGAAGTCCCTACAGCCCTGCTATGCCTTGATGCCGGCCCTGATCCTGACTCCATCAAGGCCATTCCGCCTGTTTATCACGCCTATCTGGACATGTTTAGTAAGAAGGGGGCAGAGTGCCTGCCGCCCCATAGGCACTATGACTGTCCTATTGAGCTCCTCCCAGGAGCAGAAGTGCCCTTTGGGCGGATCTTCCCACTGACTGAGATTGAACTCTCAACCCTATAAACATACCTGGACGATAATCTTAAAAAGGACTTCATCCATCCATCCACATCCCCAGCAGGAGCCGGAATCTTTTTTGTGGAAAAGAAAGACCACACTCTACGGCCCTGCATCGACTATAGGGAATTAAACAAGATTACCGTAAAAAAACGGTACCCGCTACCACTGGTACCCAAACTTTTCCAACGACTTGTGGCAGGCACTGTCTTCACAAAACTGGATCTCCGCAGAGCCTACAATCTTGTCCGAATAAGAGAGGGTGATGAGTGTAAAACTGCCTTTCGTACACGCTTCGGGCATTTTGAGTATCTGGTGATGCCCTTTGGGCTCTTCAACGCACCGGCCACATTCCAGCATTTTGTGAATGGCATTTTCAGGGACTACCTGGATCAGTTCGTTATTATCTATTTAGATGACATCCTCATATACTCTTCCTCTATAGAGGCCCACCGTCAACATGTTGCTAAAGTCCTGGGTTGTCTCAGGCAACATGGACTTTATGCCAAAGCTGAGAAGTGTATCTTCGAGTGCCAAAGCATCCCGTTCCTGGGCTTAGTCATTTCGACCACTGGAATCACAATGGGCCTCCAGAAGGTCTCTGCCATTGTAGACTGGCCAGCCCCGGTGGACAAGAAAGGTGTTCAGCGGTTTGTTGGCTTTGCAAATTTTTATCGCAAATTTATCAAAGGGTTCTCAGCCATTATCACTCCGATCACCCAGCTGACCAAGATGAACACCAGATTCAGATGGACCACCAAGGCACAGGCAGCCTTTGAGGCCTTGAAAGAACTTTTCATGTCTGCCCCTGTGTTGAAGCACCCTGACCCCGTGTTACCTTATGTCCTGAAAGTGGATGCCTTCGAAACTGCCGTAGGAGCAGTGCTCTCGCAAATACAGGGTGCCAAGGCTCTTCTTCACCCCGTGGCATTCTTCTCACAGAAACGAACAGACCTAGAGAAAAACTATGACATTGTGGACTGGGAGCTCTTGGCTATCAAGGCTGCTCTCGAGGAATGGCGCTATCTGCTCGAGGGAGCTGGACACCCCATCCTCATATACACAGACCACAAAACCTTGAGTATTTGAGGACAGCAAAAAGACTAAGACCCTGTCTGGCCTGGTGGGCACTCTTCTTTTCGAGGTTTGTCTTCCACATTACCTACAGGCCCAGGTTTAAGAACATCAAGCCCGATGCTCTGTCCCGTATGTTTAGTGACACAGAAACTCCTACATGCCCAGATACCATCCTCTCACCCGGAAACTTCCTCCTCACCCAGGAAGACCTGTTTTCCTATATTCAACAGGCAGTTGGCAAAGCCACCAATATTACAAACTCCAAACTACAGAAAAAAGGGGGCTTGCTGTGGTACAGCGGTAAAATTTTCGTACCTGAGGAATTACAGCTACTTTTTTCCTCTCTCTTATCTCTCCCCTATATGTTGTCAGAGGATTTATAGGTTGTCACAAGGGATTCCAAGTATACATATGTTTTGGTGTAGGCTGTTCTGGATTTATAGACTGATCAGTTGCATGGATCTTTTAACAATCAGAGGTGCTTTATTGATTGTTTGCATAGTAAATACAGTATACCCAAAGAGGCATCACAAACAATACAGGAAACTACAAATACAGTCAGGTCCATAAATATTGGGATATCGACACAATTCAAATCTTTTTGGCTCTATACACCACCACAATGGATTTGAAATGAAACAAACAAGATGTGCTTTAACTGCAGACTTTCAGCTTTAATTTGAGGGTATTTACATCCAAATCAGGTGAACAGTGTAGGAATTATAACAGTTTGTATATGTGCCTCACACTTTTTAAGGGACCAAAAGTAATGGGACAGATTAACAATCATAAATCAAACTTTCACTTTTTAATACTTGGTTGCAAATCCTTTGCAGTCAATTACAGCCTGAAGTGTGGATCGCATAAACATCACCAGATGCTGGGTTTCATCCCTGGTGATGCTCTGCCAGGCCTCTACTGCAACTGTCTTCAGTTCCTGCTTGTTCTTTGAGAATTTTCCCTTCAGTTTTGTCTTCAGCAAGTGAAATGCACGCTCAATCGGATTCAGGTCAGGTGATTGACTTGGCCATTGCATAACATTCCACTTCTTTCCCTTAAAAAACTCTTTGGTTGCTTTCGCAGTATGCTTCGGGTCATTGTCCATCTGCACTGTGAAGCGCCATCCAATGAGTTCTGAAGCATTTGGCTGAATATGAGCAGATAATATTGATCAAAACACTTCAGAATTCATCCTGCTGCTTTTGTCAGCAGTCACATCATCAATAAATCCAAGAGAACCAGTTCCATTGGCAGCCATACATGCCCACGCCATGACACTACCACCACCATGCTTCACTAATGAGGTGGAATGCTTTGGATCATGAGCAGTTCCTTTCCTTCTCCATACTCTTCTCTTCCCATCACTCTGGTACAAGTTGATCTTGGTCTCATCTGTCCATAGGATGTTGTCCCAGAACTGTGAAGGCTTTTGTAGATGTTGTTTGGCAAACTCTAATCTGGCCTGTTTTTGAGGCTCACCAATGGTTTACATCTTGTGGTGAACCCTCTGTATTCGCTCTGGTGAAATCTTCTCTTGATTGCTGACTTTGACACACATACACCTACCTCCTGGAGAGTGTTCTTGATCTGGCCAACGGTTGTGAAGGGTGTTTTCTTCACCAGGGAAAGAATTCTTCCGTCATCCACCACAGTTGTTTTCCGTGGTCTTCCGGGTCTTTTGGTGTTGCTGAGCTCACCGGTGCGTTCTTTTTTAAGGATGTCCCAAACAGTTGACTTGGCCACACCTAATGTTTTTGCTATCTCTCTGATGGGTTTGTTTTGTTTTTTCAGCCTAATGATGGCTTGCTTCACTGATAGTGACAGCTCTTTGGATCTCATACTGAGAGTTGACAGCAACAGATTCCAAATGCAAATAGCACACTTGAAATGAACTCTGGGCCTTTTATCTGCTCCTTGTAAATGGGATAATGAGGGAATAACACACACCTGACCATGGAACAGCTGAGCAGCCAATTGTCCCATTACTTTTGGTCCCTTAAAAAGTGGGAGGCACATATACAAACTGTTGTAACTCCTACATTGTTCACCTGATTTGGATGTAAATACCCTCAAATTAAAGCTGAAAGTCTGCCGTTAAAGCACACCTTTTTCCTTTCATTTCAAATCCATTGTGGAGGTGTATAGAGCCAAAAAGATTAGAATTGTGTCAATGTCCCAATATTTATGGACCTGACTGTAGGTACACAGAATAGCTCAAACCGTCAGAGCAGTTATTTCAGTAAGTACTGTCCCATCTACGTGTGCCCATATAATCATGTCCACGTAAAAACACTTTAACAACATAACAGGCAGCAGGTCATAAAGGTTGCACATCTATCCCAGCTTCCACAAAGGGAGCACCCCCCCATCCACCCACCCCGACCCCCCCAGGAGTCGACCCACGGAGCCCACACCTTATCGTACTTCCACGCACAACCTCTATTCAGGTATGTTATCCTATACATGGGTAGTGCTGCTGTTATCAGTGCTTCTTAGGAGGACAAAACCGGGGCAGAGGAAGAGGTCCATGTCAAGAGAATTGCTTTTTTAGCATAGAACATAAGGTAGGAGATAAGGAGTTTGGAATGATGAGAGTGCTGCTCATCTTCATGCACCCCCAGTAAGACGAGTTCCAGTGTCATCGGGATGGACATCTGCAGTCTAAGATTAACTGTCTCAAAGACTGTTTGCCAATATTGATTTATAACTGGACAATCCCACAGCATATGGAGCAGGGTGTCGACCTGCGTTTTACAACATGGGCAACCAGGGTACCTATCAGGGAAGATACGATGGAGTTTTTGAGGGGTATAATGCAATCTATGAATGATCTTAACCTGGATAAGCTTATCTCCGGAAGAGATAACCAATTTGGGCCCAAGCTCTAAACAGCCCTCCCAATCCTCCCTATCCAGAGTCGGGATGTCCTCTCGCCACAGTTCCCGCAACTTAGTCAGCCGAGGGGAGTCCTTACTTAGTAGGATGCTATACAGCGTCGATAGCGGTTTACAAAGGTCGCCCGGTGACAGCAACGCCTCAATCGGGTCCTCCTGTAGGGTTAATGGCCGGGGGAACTGGGCCCGCATGGCATGGCTGAGCTGCATATATCTAAATTGCATCTAGCGGGGCAGACCGTATGTAGCCGTCAGTTCAGAAAGGGGAGACAAGGTACCCTGCGTGAGAATATCCCCCAGGGTAGTAATGCCATATCTAGCCCACACCCGCGGATCCGGTACAGATCTTAAATGGGGCAGTTGGGGGTTCTCCCACAGTGGCTGGGCCGGAGACCACTGATCCGGTTTTAGTTATCGCCTCCTCACCGCCACCCACACCCTCCACGTCGCTCTCATAGGGCCAGGGGACAGTGGGTACGCCTTCGGTCCTCTATAAGAAAAATTACGCAACTTGGCCAGAGAACCCAGGCAAGCCGTCTCTAGACACGTCACTGCATTAGCTTTGGGACCCACATACCACCATTGGACCGTAACCAACATAGCTGCCCACCAATATACTTGAAAGCTGGGGACCCCCAGTTGCATGAATCTTAATACCACTGTTTTAACCACTTGCCGACCGTCCGCCTCAGCGTGACGGCAGTAAGGTGGCTCGTTATCACGAAACGCTGTCACCTGATGGCGGCCGCGATAACTAGTATCCAGGGGGGCCAGGGAGCGGGTAGGGCGGATTCAATCGCCACCGGCTACCCGCAATGGCCCCCCAACAGTAAGAGAACGGAGGTCCGTGTAAGTAAACACGGATCTCCGTTCTCATAGAGGGGGAAGGGCAGTGATCACAGGCTTCCTGTATATGGAAGCCGTGATTATCCCCTTTCCCCAGGCAGGGCAGCCCACACACAGTTAGAACACGCCCAGGGAACACAGTTAACCCTTAGAGCACCCCCTGCAGGTTAACCCCTTCACTGCCAATGGCATTTACACAGTAATCAGTGCATTTTTATAGCACTGATCGCTGTATAAATGCCAATGGTCCCAAAAAAGTGTCAAAATGGTCCGACATGTCCGCCCCAATATCGCAGTACCGCTAAAAATCGCAGATCGCCGCCATTACTAGTAAAAAATTTAAAAAAATAAAAACCCCAGAAATTAATTCTCATCATCCGTAAACGCGGTAACTTTTGCGCAAACCAATCAATAAACGCCGATTTCGATTTTTTTTTACCAAAAATATGAGGAAGAATCTAAATTGGCCAAAACCGATGAAAAAAATGTTTTTTTATATTTTTTTTTTTTGGATTTGTATTTTAGCAAAAAGTAAGAAATTTGTTTTTTTTTTTGCAAAATTGTCGCTCTTCTTTTGTTTATAGCGGCGATCAGAAATGACGCAGAGGTGATCAAATACCACCAAAAGGAAGCTCTATTTGTGGGAAAAAACGGATGCAAATTTTGATTGGGTACAGTGCCGAATCGCAAAAAGTGCTCTGGTCCTAAAGTGGGAAATCCTTCCCGGGGCTGAAGTGGTTAATACATGTTGATCTTGTAATTTCTATGCTGAATCCTTTGTTATTGCATTGCTCTATCTTTTTGGAACATCTATTTTCATGCAATGGATTGACAGCTTGACAATTTTAATTTTTTTTTTGTATCTAATAAACATATATTGAACCTTAATCCTCTTATATTTTATTGTATTGTACCTGTATTGTCACCCTTTTTATATTGTAAAGTACTGCGTAAACTGTTGGCGCTATATAAATCCTGTATAACAATAATAATAATGATAATAGACGCGAGTTACGACGTTTAGGCACGTTTACAAGCTGTTACAGCCATTCGGTGTTTCAAATGCCTCTGAACATCCGTCCTCAATGCATTTTTTTGCTTTCCAAGAAATGCTTCTAAACTCAACTGCCTAGAAACTACTATAAACGACCCTGTGTAGATGTACTGATAAGATAACATAGAGGAGAGTTCAGGGGCAGCTGAAAAAAATGCCCAACTGCTCCTACATGTCCATTTACCAGCAGCAGTGTACATGAGGCCTTTTACTGTTGGCTGCCCAGAACTTGAATTGGATCTTCTGGTCTTTCCTAAATTTGCTAACTATTTTCTTCCCCTGACACAAGGATATATTCTAGATCAAGGCTCAAAACTTCAAGCCCTGAGCCACTAGCCAGGCCTTAAGAGTTACTTGCCACCGGTTGCCCCACCCAACTCCTACCCTGCCCTGCCCCACCCCTAAGCCCGCCCCTAAACACGGCCTCATCAATGGCCATCAGTGCATGCCAATCAGTGCAGGTTTCCAGTGCAGCCTCATCAGTGCGAATCAGTACAGAATATCAGTGCTGCCTTATCAGTGCAGCCTCATTAGTGCCCATCAGTACAGTTTATCAGTACCCATCATTGCTGCCTCATCATTGCCCATCAGTGCAACCTATCATTGCCCATCAGTGCAGCATATCAGTGCCCATAAGTACAGCATAGCATTGCCCATCAGTGCAACATATCATTGCCCATCAGCTCAACCTATCAGTGCCCAAATGTGCAGCATATCATTGCCCCACAATGCAGCCTATCATTGGCCATAATTGCAGCAGGGAGGAATCAGGAGGAAACTGTCAGGAGGATCTGGAGGCCGGATCACACAGAGCGGGGATCTCCCGCTGAGACATTGCTTCTATATGAATAGCTTCCCGCTGTCAAATGAGGTCCTGCCTCCTGGATCGGCTACTCACACAGCACACTAGTCCAATACCGATCCAGGAGGCGGGACCTCATTTGACAACGGCCAGCTATTCATATATAGCTGTGTCTCAGCGGGAGATCCCCACTCTGTGTGATCCGGCTGCCAGATCCTCCTGACAGTTTACTGGCAGATTGCTTCTGGCATAAACTGTGCTGCACTTTTTACAGGACATCAGAACAGTCTGGGAGGGCAGGGAGTTTGCCTCTGTGCCACTTTGATGGCCGCACCACTTCGGCCAGAAGCGAGCAGCCAGTCTGTCCCTGCTCCACACTCGCCCTCCACAGGCGAGTGGAAATTTTGAGGGCTGTTCTAAATAACACAATGAGTGAATTCATTCAACAATCTTAATAATAAACAACAAAAATATTGATTAATATAGAAAAATAGAAAAAAACATGTTTTTGTTTGGTATTTTTATGTAATTGATTTTTTTTCTATATTACTGAAGAGATTTTTTTTGATCAAGTAAAAAATGTAATCAGTCACTGCCATATCAGTACCACATCCCTGCAATGTCAAATAAGAAATAGTATCTGTGTGGGGTAGGACCCTGCCCCCATAGAATGATGATGGGACTTTTGAGGTACTGATTTACCCTCTCTGAATGATCAGACTGACATAATTAATATCTTATCAAAATTTAATATTTGTATTGAAAAACAGCATAATAAAATCACCAAATAAGGAGAAAATACATAAATACAAAACATAATAACCGGACAATACAGTACAGTAACCAGAATCAGTCCGGATTCTCCCAGTCGGCGGAATGATGGTGAACTCCAGTGACTGGTAGATGTGGGATACGTATCTGTTCTTACCAACGCGTTTCGCCAAAAGCGGCTTCCTCAGGGGAAGGCGAGCAGAAACCAATTACAGGTATCCGTATCCTAAGTAAGTATAACAGGGTTCAATAAGGTATGGAATACCAGTGTATTATTAACTTTTTACATTTGTACATAATGTCCCGTTTCCAGGATAGATATATCAAACTTGTTTATATCTGATCATACATATATTAATATATGTGAAATATTTCATTCATGTTGTACATAAAGATAAAAAGGGGTACCTTGATACTTTCTGAGAAAGAAGGACACTCTGTATTTAGACCTCTGACCATATAACTACCAATAAGTGTATATAATTATATACATACTAGTCTATATTTGTTCAAACTATATAGATAGGACCTTTGCCCTGTAATACATGTTTACATTTTTCAATTATTATGTGACCATAAGGTATGGAATAACTTGGGACAATATGAATGAATCCTATGCCTATGGACATTAACCAAAGACGAGCGGAAGGGGACTCCTTCGGCGAAAACCGCTTTGCGCAACCATTCTTGTCTATGCATAGGGTGTAGATGGTCAGTGACCTCAAGTGGTAGTAAGGCGGCTGACCCTCTTAGGCCTGACTAAGACCAATGACATGACATAAC
>BLSH010160657.1:132450-147905 GCA_018402905.1 Glandirana rugosa | reverse complement strand
TTTTCTTGGTCTTCCAGATCTTGCTTTAACTTCCACTGTTCCTGATGACTGCCATTTCTTAATTACATTCCGAACAGAGGATATTGACATCTGAAAACACTTTGCTATCTTCTTATAGCCTTCTCCAGCTTTGTGAGTGTCAACTATTTTCAGTTTCATGTTTCTAGACAACTGCTTAGAAGATCCCATGGTGCTGATTGTTGGGGCAAGGTCAGATGAGTCTGGGCATTTAAAACCTTTGAGATTGACATCACCTGGTCTTCCCAGACGATGATTGAGAACAATCCATGACACTGGCAGGTCTCAGCCTTGCAAAGGGGGCAGTGCATGCTATAAATTTTGCAGGGTGCCCAAACTTTTGAAGACGCCATTTTTTTGTTTTCTGTAATTTTGAAAGTGTCAATGATGGAAATAAAATCTAACTTTTGTTGACATATTATAAGAATGTCTAATCTGTAATTTGATGCCTTTTGGAGATTTTTCCATCTTTCCTTGGCTTCTTTATGCACATTAATACAAATTTTTACCTGGGGTGCCCAGACTTTCGATCCCCACTGTATATTCTGAAAAAGTAAGCTGGCAGCCTACAAAGTCATTAAAGTGGTTGTAAACATCAGACATTAAATCTGAACAAAGCGTATCTCTCTATAGTGTGTACTTGTCTCAATTAAGAGTTCTAATGCCTCGTACACACGGTGCGACGGTCGTACAACCGGACGTCCAAAAGCGTATGTTGGCTGTTGTGTGTTGCGTACTGACGTGCACTAAGCAATCGTACGACCAAGCCTAACGTGGTGACGTGTTACGAGCGTATAAAAAGGAAGTTCAGGTGAATGTGATTTGTGAATTAGGAACGTAGGTTTACATGAACGGACACTTCCGGGCGTTCCTGACTTCTGAGCATGCATGTTTTTTGCACGTACAGCTTTGTTGGCCCAACTTCTCTGTACACACGAGTCAACAGTCGTACAACCACTTGTTGTTTTTTGTGCAATGCGGCGTGCGAATGCACCGCACCTATGTGAACCTGACACATTGCAAACAATGTGTTTTCAAGTGTCATGCGAATTGGATGCGGTGTAAGGCTGGTGTGGACCCAGCCTCAGGATTTAAAACAACTTTAACCTCTTTCTGCCTTTGCTATAGCCGAGAGACTGCTACAGCGCAGGCTCACGTTTCCGGGAGTGTGCCCCCAGCAGCGTGCATCGACAGAGATCTGTGATTGCTGTGTCCTTAGGACTCAGCTGATCACAGATCGGGGTAAAGAGCCAATCACAATGGCAGAAACGAAGCAAAACATTTATTTATTTTTTTTCCCCCACAAACTTTTCTGTCTTTTTTTCGTTTGTTTAGCAAAAAAAAAAAAAACCCAGTGGTGATTAAATACCACCAAAAGAAAGCATGATCTGTCTCAAAAAAATTCTAAACGATTTGTTGGGTTCAGTGTTGCATGACTGCACAGTTGTCATTCAAAGTGTGACAGCGCTGAAAGCTGAAAATTGCCCTGGGCAGGAAGTGGGTGAAAGTGTCCAGTAGGCAAGTGGATAACTTAGACTACTTATATTTAAAGGGGAACTTCACCTAAAATGGGAAGTTCTGTTCTTTTTCTTCTCCTCCCCTCTTCCACCACTTTTGGACACTTTCCTATTCTTTTTTTTTTTTTTTTTGCAGGTAAGTGTCCTTTTTATTAAAAGTCAGCAGCTACAGTATTTGTAATTCCGCTGTAAGTGCATTGCAGCTGAGCAAGTATGGAAATCTCCTACTGTGGATTTCAACCAAGCTAAGATTTGACTTGATGATGGTCAATTATTAACCCTCAAGTATACTCAGACACTGTACCTGAGTTCTCCTAAAGTTTGGAGGCCTTGTATAGATAATTACGTCCCAGCAGATTTTAATAGCAGTCTGAGTACCAACATTTTCATTCTCTTAGGCCCAGTAGATCCATTTAATTTACTTAACCTCTTTTTTTTGTCCTCTTCATTTTCTAACTAACCGCTGTGGGAAAACTATATATATCTCACAAAAGTGAATACACCCCTCACATTTTTGTAAATATTTTATTATATCTTTTCATGTGACAACACTGAAGAAATGACACTTTGCTACAATGTAAAGTAGTGAGTGTACAGCTTGTATAACAGTGTAAATTTGCTGTCCCCTCAAAATAACTCAACACACAGCCATTAATGTTTAAACCCCTGGCAACAAAAGTGAGTACACCCCTAAGGGCCGTTCACACCTAGGCGATCCGACTTCATAGGGGATCTTGCTAGGCGATTTGAACGCGACTACGGCGTGACTTACAACGCGACCTCCATGCCAGACGACTTTGCCTGTGGAAGAGAAGAAAGGGAGGGGGGTTGCCTTAAAAAAAAATTATTTTTCCTGTTAAGTCGCTTCTTCATAGACGGTGATCTGACTTGGAAGCGACTTCCATTCATTTCTATGGGCTCAAATTGCCTAGAAGTCGCCTTGAAATAGTACAGGAAACTTTTCAGAAGTCGCCCTGAAGTCGAAGGGACTTGAGTAGCGCATATTACGGCAGCTCCCATTCATTTCAATGGGATTTCTGATGTCAAGCAATTTGAGGCGACTTGGGGCAACACAAGTCGGATCGAAATCGTCTAGGTGTAAACCGGCCCTAAGTGAAAATGTCTAAAGTGTCAATATTTTGTGTGGCCACCATTATTTTCCAGCACTACCTTAACCCTCTTGGGTATGGAGTTCACCAGAGCTTCACAGGTTGCCACTGGAGTCCTCTCTTCCACTCCTCTATGACGACATCATGGAGCTGGTGGATGTTAGAGACCTTGCGCTCCTTCACCTTCCATTTGAGGCTGGGTTTACACCTATGTGAATTGGATGCGGCTTAAAACGCATCCAATTCGCAGGACACTTGAAAAAACATTAATTTCAATGTGTCCGGTTCACATATGTCCAGTGCATTCGCACCTCGTATTGCACAAAAATCGTGTGCGTTTTTCAAATTACTGGGCCATTATGTTCTATGGGAACGCATTAAACACGGAGATGTGCTCTGCAATGAACAGGAACAGAATTCTCCTCCTCCTACACCGCCCCCCTCTTCCACGTCATCTGCGTTCCTCCCCTGACTGTTTCCTGTGCAGAGCAGCCATGGCAAAAAGAGGGAGAAAAGCTTCTGCCAAGTGCAAGGAATCCATGGACTGTGAGGAGCTGATCCGGCTTGTGAGGGACAGACCTCTGATTTATGACACCCGCCATGCTAAATATAAGGACAATGTTGCTAAAAAACGTGCTTGGCTTGAAATAGCCAGAAACATTTTGCCAGAGTGGAGCAGCTGTACCTCCAAAGTTCAGGATGTCAAACGTAAGTATTTTGTAAACTTTGACTACAGTATTTTGTTAACTTTGATTACCTGTGGATCATGTCCTGTTGTTTGTTCTAGTTCATTTTATTATTGTTAAAATTCTGTAAAAATAAAGTGTTTACCCCACCCCCAAGGTTTATACCAGGCCCTTATCCAAGAATGTAGCCTGGCAGGTCAAGAAAGGGGGTGGGTACGACCGAGTGGCCAACCCCCTCCTGAACCATACCAGGCAACGTGACCTCAACATGAGGAGAGTACTTTGGCCTCCCCCCCCAAAGCACCTTGTCCCCATGTTGATGGGGACAAGGGGTTCATCCCCACAACCCTGGCCAGTGGTTGTGGGGATGAGGCCCCTGTCTCCATCAACATGCCATCATGTTCAATTCCAAGGGGTGGCCAAGGGTAGTATAGGGGCAGGTGGAGCAGCCCAGGGGCCAGTTATCATTACACACCAAAAAAATCAGGGTCATCAATTTTCAGGGAAAATAGAGAAGGAGAGGCAGCCGTGGTTAAATTTGCTGCCCCTCTCAAAGTGCTGCCTGGGTCCAATGGACCCACTGAGACTCATGGTTGGGCCAGCCCTGCCCCACGCCATTTTTTCCCATATGTTTTGTGTAAAAACAGAGATTGCTGGGCCCCAAAAATTATGCAACATCTTACCTCTTTATTGACATGCGTGTGTAATTAAAAAATTTTTCTTCATGCCAACGGAGGTCTTCATACAGGATCCTAAACTGGCCTCTCTCCGCCCTATTTGCGATTATGGGATGAACCCAGTATCTTCTCCTTCTCCTCCTTCTCCTCCTCTCCCCTTCCAGCAAAATTGCTGCTGTTGCTGCAACAACTGTTGGCATAATCAAAGGCAAAGCAGCACACAGACAATATGGACTGCTAGGCAATCTGGAAGTGGCCAGGAAGATCACTCCCTTTTATTTTAACGCAAAAACACATCTATGATGTGATTGGCCTGCCCAGAATTCGCAGCTCTGATTAAACACCTGTGTAGTCATTTGAAATTCGCAGCTGATCCGCAGCTAAAACGCAGATGAACCGCAGAACAGCTGCTTGTTAGCTTCCCTGGGAAAACGGAGCTGAAAAACGCACTGCACATGTGTGAATCCAGCCCTCGCCACCCGAAGCGGCGTTTTGTTAACAGCACGTTAACGTCATCATGACCCCTGATGACGTTAACGTGCTGTTAACGAAAGCCGCGTCGGGTGGCGAGGGACTAACACGTCATTTCCGCTCATAGGAACGCAGGTGGAGCGCTTTTGGCATCCCCTGTTTCCTCGTTTTTATCCAAGGTTTGTGCACGATCGTTCCGATCTTGGACGGTCATTCGTTGCCCGTTTTTTGAACTGGCGTTTTATGGATTTTGTTTTAAATAAATTTTAACTGTCTTCACGATTGGAGTTCCTAACTTGTTTTTCCGGGTCCGGATCTGCAATAACCCACTGGGGATCGGTTGGAAGGATCTTCTCCAGCTCCTATGTGGATGGTTATTATGGTCTCCCACTATGTGAGTTTGACCTTTGGGGTCACCGACATCTGGTAAGTGGGGGTGTCATCAGGTCCCAACGGAGGGAATTCACTGAGGATCACCCTAATTTTCATCCTGTTTACCTACTATTCATATGTGTATGGGTTTAGGCATTTCCCACTAAGTGAACTTGACCCCTGGGGTCACCGACATCTGGTAAGTGGGGAGGCCAATAGATTCCAGCCGAGGGAATTCACTGATGACCATCCTTTAATTTTTCCAATTTTTTCATCTTACCATTTATTTCATATGTGCATGTTTATTTATTCTGTGACATTAACTGAACTAGATAATTTGGTATCCTGGATACAAACAGACCTTTGTTTGAATACTTTCATGCTCATGAACACACAGACTGCCTATTAGCGTTACAACACAATATGCATTTTAGTGACTAGGACTGTAGCCTATTAGAGCATATGAAGTTGTTTTAAGCGCTTTGATTTATTTATGCAGTAGGTGTTGTTCTCTGTAAAAACACACCATATCATACGGGAGGGGTACCTCTACATGTGTGATAGCTGCTAGATGAGCGCGGTACTTATTTAGTTCATTATTGTACAAGTTTTAACTGTTATACCAGCTGCTCTCCTTTTGATTATTTTTTATTTCCAAGGCGCGGGTAATCTTATTAAGATTCACAAGGTGTAAACAGGGCTGTAAACCAACCATTTTATTTAGTGACATGGGCTTTGACTGGCGTTAAGGGAGTGTTAAAACCGCCTGTCTGACGCCCTGTTTTGTAGTAAGTGTAAACGAGCCCTTATAATAATAAATATTATATATTCTCACAAAAGTGAGTACACCCCTCACATTTTTGTAAATATTTTATTATATCTTTTCATGTGACAACACTGAAGAAATGACACTTTGCTACAATGTAAAGTAGTGAGTGTACAGCTTGTATAAGGTTTCATGTGAAATGTTAGAGTTATCAGGTCTCAGGTGTGAATGGGGAGCAGGTGTGTTAAATTTGGTGTTATCGCTCTCACTCTCTCATACTGGTTACTGGAAGTTCAACATGGCACCTCATGGCAAAGAACTCTCTGAGGATCTGAAAAAAAGAATTGTTTCTCTACATAAAGATGGCCTAGGCCAGTGGTTCTCAACTCTGTCCTCAAGTACCCCCAACAGGCCAAGTTTTGGGAATTTCTCTTAGATCAGTGGTTTTCAACGCCTGTCCTCGGGACCCACTAACAGGCCAGGTTAGTAGGATAACTGAAATACACCACAGGTGATATCATTTGCTGCTCAGTGATTGCAGCATTCTAGTCTGCATCTCCGTAAGGTAATACTTAAACTCTGGCCTGTTGGTGGGTCCTGAGGACCGGAGTTGAGAACCACTGTCTTAGATAAAATAGCTGTCCAAAATACCAAGCCATTGACTGTTTTAAAGCTCCTGTGCAAGATAAAGGAAACATGGCCTGTTGGGGGTACTTGAGGACAGAGTTGAGAGCCACTGGCCTAGGCCATCTTTATGTAGAACTTCCAGTGACCAGTATGAAAGAGTGAGACGTGATCCAGTGCTTTCCGGTGCATTTTTGCATTCTGGACTGTACTGGAACCGGGTTCCAGTACTGACCAGTGCAGGAAAAATGCAGCATGCTCTACTGTTTATTTTTTCTGGAACTGGAACGCCCTGCAACTGACAGCACTGGTGTGAACTATACCATTGGAAACAATATACCTACTTTCCATGCGATTTTTTTAATCAGAGACATAATGCAAAGGACGGCATGTGGTGTGATCTAGCCCTTAGACATTCTTCTATCTCTAACTGCTGTATGAGAGAGTACTTCTTTTATTTGATAAGATTTACAGTGTAATCCTTTAGTGGAAAATACCACTTCATTGTGTTTGCACTTTTTTTTTTTTTAATAGCTTCTCAATTTTCTTTCCGTTTACTTCAAGGGAAAAATGCCAACCAATGATGCTCAGATTAAACAGCACTTATCTAGTGGGAGAGGCCGCCTTCATAGTGATATTGTGGCACAGTACCAGAGCCAGTGTTTGCAGAGCCTGAGAGAGCAGAAGATGAAGAGCAAGAAGTCTGGGTCCCCTCCTTGTGAGCTTGGTAAGGTGTTGTGTGCGGTGTTTTTATTTTTTTACATTTATTAATTTATTATCTAATTTAGGCCACATGTTCACTGCCATCAGATTCAGTAACTAGTACTTTTTTTGTACTTTCAGCTACTTTTGGAGTTGCTTTGACTTGCTGAGTTGTTATCAGTTTTTATAATTTCCTTGCTTAAGGCGCTGCTTCTCAGTTTCACATCCAATCAGTCTCCTTTATCAATTGATCTTATTTAAAACTGAGCTGCAGGCACATTCATTTTCAAAGCTATTGGTGAGCATCTACTGTTGCTGTTTACTAAGTAAATACCTGATTTCTTCAGTTTACTCCTTTGGCCTCTTGCACACCACACTGCAGCTTGAAAAAGCTCAGTACAGATTTTTTTTTTTTACTAAGCTAAAGTACAGCCCATTAATTGTAATGTGCCTATACACACACAGGAGCGCAAACAAGTGACGTGCATTGTTCAGTAAAAAAAATTGCATGCACACAAATACGCGCAAATGTGTGCAAATCTCCATTTGCATATTGTACAGAATGAAAATGCGTGAATAAATTTGTGCAAATCTGTGCGAGCGCGCGCACAAAACGTGCAAACGCATATACGCACAAATATCTACAAAAAAATGCCTGAAACTAGGTCTAAAAATGTAGATGCTCAAACAGGAGTATCATGTGCAAGATGCCTTTTCAGTTTCAGCCCCCTGCCAAAATCAGTGCTGCGTGTATAATGGACACCAGTGCTGGTTTCTTGTCTGCCCAGTCACAAAAAGTATGGCTGCAGCCTCATCACAGGCTGTTTTGTGAATGGCCAGATGAGCGTGAAGAAGCTAAACGGCAGAGGCAAACACTTACTTATACTAACAAAGCTATGGGACCGATGGTGCCAAGAGTTCCGCTCTTAGTTTTATGATAAAAGATAACGTTTCCATAGACTATAATCAGGCATTATATGGCTTAGAAATAATATATGCATAAAGCCTTATTCAGACTAAACTTGCACTGGCCTGTCCTTCATTATTACTTTTTTGTCAAAGCAGAACTGAAATATCATGATAAAAATGTGAGCATTGGTAGTTTTCTGGCTGTCATGCTCATCCTATGACTTCATTACTTACTGGATCACTCACCTGACACAAGCATGCAGGCAATGAGATCAGAAGCTGGGAATTGCATGGTTGGCACAGGTAAATCATTTATTAAGTGGGTAAAGTTTTGGAGAAACATGAATGAAATCTAAAAATGTTGGCAGAGAGAGCCTTCATATTTCTCATGCACCTAATTCATGTAAACTAGTGCAGTGCAGAGCTTCAAGAGACAACTTGACTAGACATGTGCAGAACGAAAAAAGATTTCATTTTGATACGTTATTTACATAAATTCGTTTAATTAGTTTTCAGAACCTGTTTCGTTTATTCGCATTCAAATTTATTCACATAGTTTTCGATTTGTTTTCCATTTTCCAAAGAGCATGAAATGGCATAGAAAATGAAAGAATATATTAGAATATAATATAATAGTATAGACAATAGTATAGAAAAAATAATAGAATAGAATATAACCATCTTCTAATCTATTCTTTTCTATTCAAATTTGAATTGATTCTATTTTAATTTTGGTTATATTCTTTCTATTCCATTGTTTTTTAAATTATATTCTTTCTATTTGTTCTATTCTATTCTTTTCTATTCAAATTTGTTCTATTTGAAATACGAATTTCGGATGATGGTTATATTTATTCTACAGCATTCTATTCTGTTCTTTTTTCTATACTATTCTGTTATTTTTCTGTTCTATTTTCATCTATTCTTTTCTATTCGAATTGATTCCATCTGAATTTTGGGAAATTGTTATATTCATTCTATTCTATTTAAAATTCTATTATAGTCTATTCTATCCTTTTGTTTTTATTCTATTTGAAGTTCAAATTTTAGAAAATGTTATATTTCTATTTTATTATATTCTTTTTTTTATTCTATTGTTCTGTTTTACTCTATTATAGTCTATTATTTTATTTTCTGTTATATTCTTTTCTATATTTTTTTTATAGTCTATTCCTTTTATTTTCCATTCTAGTTTATTCTCTTTGGAAATTGGAAAACAATTTGAAAACTATTCAAATTTGAAAACCATTCGAAAAGTCTTCGAATTGATTTGAATTTCATACTACTGTAATTCAGAAATTCAGATGCATCCGAGTTTCCGAAAATGAAAAATTTGTACGAATTTCAATTCGGAACGAAACAAACTGCACATATCTAAACTTGACGTTTTAAAAGCTCTGATGCACAACAGCCAAGGCACAATTCTACAGTCTTTTAGCTATCCATTTATTTTGCATTTTTACTATGGAAAAGGTTAGAATAAATATAAGAGAACATTAATTTAGACACTTATTCCCATGAAAATGTTGGTCTTCTGATGAGCATGTGACCATTCTTCTCTGTCTTTTGCCTTTTTTTCCTCCAGCCTCCGATCCACAGACTTTTCAAATGTTCCTATTGCTAATAGCTTTCCTGCCTTTTGATTTCCCCTTATAAATGTTCATTTCCCTTGCTATATCTTTGTAGATACAGCCCATTTCCAATTTATTTGCTCTCTTGTCCAACCTAGTAGAGTCCAAGCCCAACATAGTAGACTAGACACTTGGGCATGTTTTAGAAGGCCAGTGTGTATGAGAACATTGGTGGACTTATCTCAGCTCCTATAAGCTGTTCTTTAATCCATCCTTCACTTTGCTTGTAATTTAAAAAATCGCTACAAGGGAAAATATATAGTACACCACTGCTGACTGTCCTTGTGAAAAATACTACTTGCCTGGTTGCCATGCTGATGACCTTGCATCAGTACTTTGAGTCACTCAACAGAAAAATATACATTTCAATCTGACTACTGTAAGGGGGTTAGCTTGGCAGCGGGTGTGTGTTAACCCCCTGGAAGGGTTCACTATACAAAACGGGCACAGCGAAACAGCAGTTGTAGATGAAAACACAAGTGTGGTTTATTTATACTATGTACAATTGTAGAAAAACAGCAAACAAAAACAAACCCCAAATAAATCCTTGCCAACTTGGCCACTTACTAAACTTTGTAGGTTTCCCTGTCTGCCAGCTAGGTGCAGCCTTGTGCTACACCTAGCACTTATCTCCCTGCTGTCATAATAAACCACACAGGCTTCTTACCTCTGTGTAACGCTCCCCAGTCTATTCACACAGAAACTGGTTCCAGGGTGTAGCACCCACCTATGCCCGCTGGGAGTTTATGTAAAGGCCTTAATGAGCCAGCTCAACTCAACTGGGCTCATTACCTCTAACTCTGCGAGACTCTCAGCACTTCCCCTTCGTGGTAGAAATCAGCATAGAGTCTAAACCTGGGACAAATATACCTGCCATCCTGGATGCAACCAGGTGATTTTACCTGCCTGCTGTCACACTACACTCTGCCTTCCTTAATCTGCATGCTTGTCCTGGATCAATTGCATAGAAGGTGATCGGTTTTTACAAGGTTGTCAACAATGGCGTCTTCTGTAAATTTCTCAGAACAGGTTCCCTTTAATTAACTAGACACTGCAGCCGTTACATAATTTGGCTTCCAGCATAATGCTGACCTGATAACAGTGCCAATAGATAAGAAGTAATGGCAAATTCAGTGAATGAAATGTCCAACCTGACATTATTAGCCTGAGCAAACATTTGTCTTTTGTGGTATGTCAAAACTGCTTTTTATCTCCTATCTAACCTTAAACTGTAATTTCAGGTTTATAACTCAAATATGAAAACAAAGATCGAAGTATCATACATCTCTCAATTCGATATGTTACTAAACCCACAACAGTAAAATCAGTCTGTATATGCAGTAAAGCATGCTTGTTAAACTTACTGTGGAGCCTAATGAGTTAATCCTCTGCATTGTGTTTAAAACATGGGTGCTCAACCTGTGGCCCTCCAGCTGTTGCAGAACTAGAAGTCCCAATAAGCATTGCAAGGCTGACAGTTACAAGTATGACTCCCAAGGGCAGATGCATGATGGGACTAGTAGTTATGCAACAACTGGAGGGCCACAGGTTGAGCACCCATTTTTTAAAAGGCTGTTTGATCCTGTCTTCTCCGATCCTCCCCTTCTTCCACTGTCCCCAATCAATCTCCTGATAAAACAGAGCCTTTGGAGTCACTGCACATGCTCCAGTTTGTTGTGTATTTCTAGAGAGTTTTTTTTTCTTGGGAGGGTGTGATCCGCACAGGGCCAATCTGCACTGTCCAGACAGAGGGTCAGGGGTCCTGCAGCCTCGTAAGACAGTAAGAGTAGAATGAAAACTCCTACTACAAGCTTTACCCAGATACTGTACAGATAGTCACAAGATCGCTATATTCTGCTGATGAGAAAAGGTATTTAGCTGTTTTTATATTTTACTAAAATAATGACATTTCCATGTTCTGTGTACTGTGGGAGTCCAGATATAGTGAATGCAGGCTCCTGGGTTTAGAAACACTTTAAATACTATTCTATCTTATCCTTCAATATTCCTAAATTACATACTACTATTTTTTTCTTGACTCTTATCAAAGATTTGTGTGTAATTTAAAAAGAAAAAGCTGCTTTTCTCCTAAGGTCTGTGTGACCTGAACTGTGTTAAAGTGGTTAAAAACTCAAAACGTTTTTTTACCTTTAATGCATTCACTTGGTAAAACATTGGCTCCCGCTGCTGTCAGTCAAATCTTGTGAGGAGAAGACTGGGGGGCATGGCCAAGTTGTGCTGTGTGTGTCTATGGACACTCACAGCCCAGCTTAGGAGTGCACTTATATAGGTACCCTCTCAGCACACAGCTTACTGAGGGGGCACTTGGAAGAAGAAGTAGAAAGTTTTGGTGGGGGGACTCCAGAAGAGAAAAAGGGGCCGCTCTGTGCAATACCATTACACAGAGCGAAGAAGTAAAACTTATTAATGAATCGTAATGAAAAATATACCATACATATATTGTTGGTAGAAAACAAAGGTAAAACATGCTTTACTGAGCAACTCCAGAAAAATAAAAGTGATACATTGATCTGATAGTCCTACCTACAAAATTTTACAACAGTGCAAAAGTCAAAGAGTACATTCAATTTGACATTTAAATATGAATTTTAAAGCTTTTAATAGAGCATCAGGGTGGAAATGTAGCTATGTTCTTGCAATGTTTCCCCCTTCCCCTAAAAACTATTACAAATGCTATTCAAAAGCGGGAAACACAATGGTCTGCATTTTTGAAGGGTTCGATTTAGTGCCATTCAGAAAATAACCAAATTCAGAAGAAAGTATATAGTTACTATATGAGCTTAATGAGCATGGCAATTGCACAATGGGAATGCCAGGCTAAAAATTAGACGTACTCAGCAGGCAGGCAGTGTTCTCTGACATAGTTTAAATGCAAACATTTCATGGTAGTTTGGAGTATAGTTTTGAGTACTACAATACTTTATTTATCAAACCGTTTACCTGTTCTGCCGGTATATAGCATTACTTTGCCAACAATTTACATTTATAAATAGTAAAGCATTTTTTTTCTTGGTAGAAGATGATTGTATGTTTCTAGGAAATATGCCAACTCGAGCATGTTATATATTTGCTAAGTCCTACAAGAGCTATTTAAAATTCAGTAAGGATTTGTAAGCAGTTTGAGATCACTATTCAATTCATCTAATGAATGTAAACTGAATTCCTTTCCTACAGAAAAAATGAATACGTCCCAAAGTCCTTAATTGAAGATCCACTGCATGCCTATTGGTCCTTTCCTTCCTACTTTTATAAAAGATCTTTACAATGGTATTCTGAAAATAACATCTTAGGTACAGGCCTTTACATTTTTAAGAACTTTTCCCATCTTAATGGTTGCTGACAAAAGTTGTGCTTCCAGAAAGAATTCACCTTTTAGTAAGTTTTTGTAATATGCTGAAAATGCTCATACATAATTAGAACCATTAAAGCAAAAACAGCGCTCTTCTGGTGAATCCCACACCATGAATATACACAATAGTCCAAAAATTGGATTCAAAGTTGTTGCACCCTGTGCTGAGTGAGTTCAGCGTAAAACTTCCTCCAATGTGCATTAATGGGGATTTGACGGGTATATAGATCCACCAAGCCTTCACCACACCTCATGGGGAAACTCCCCCTCAAAGTTTACACTCACCAGATCTTCTATAATATCATGCCTTTAGTCAAATCTCAGTCCTCATCAGTGGCGGCCCATCCATGCTTCCGACCCCTTGATATATCACGGCACTGGACTATGGATTCCAATGGGCGGGGGGGGGGGGGTAATTTTTTTGAAGCACCTGATTAGAGCCAGAGGCTCTAATAGGCTTCAAGAAAGGGTGGGCTCGGGGCGCAGAGCACTGTGGCCCGATCCCACCCAGTTGTGTGACGATAGCAAATTCATATTCACTATTTTCATAATAAAGTTTCTCCCTGCCAATCAGGAGGCAGGTAGTGAGACCTGTTTCCTGACTGGCCAAAGCGTTAGGCAATCCTATTAGATGCCTAGCGCTTTGGCGGAAGAGACTGAGAGAAGACACACGGCTGCGGGAGGAGCGGACACCGGAGCCACTTCCCGCACCACGGGAGTGATGGAGAGGACAGCCTGCCAGCCCTAGATCATGTGGGTGCCGCAATGCCAGCCTTCCGGAGGGGGTGGCATGTGTGGTGGTATCACGCCGCAGTCCATCGGGGGGGTGCTGTCAGTGCCATGGTCTGCGCTTGGGGGGGTGATGGAGCTGTCAGTGCTGCGCCACCCAGAGGGGGGTGCTTGTTTGCCGCCCCCGAAGGAAAAACCCACCAGCCGCCACTGGTACTCCATAGGGTCACATCAAAACTGCGCTTCTCAGCTCATAGGAGTATCTTGTGACAAAGGGAAACAGACCTCATAGCATAATCCAGTTAAGGCTTTTTAATCCCCAAAAGAACCCCCCTTAAAAATGAACTTACAAACAATGTAATAAAACAAAGATTACACATAAAATAACCGCCCAGCTTGCTCAATAACTCTCACCGCTCCTTAGATCTCCTATACGCGGTAAAAAAAGTTGTGATATTATAGAAGATCTGGTGAGTGTAAACTTTGAGGGGGGGTTCCTCACGAGGTGTGAAGAAGGCTTGGTGAATCTATATACCCGTCAAATCCCCATTAATGCGCAGGTTTTATACCAAACTCACTCAGCACAGGGTGCAACAACTTTGAAACCAATTTTTGTACTATTGTGTATATTCATGGTGTGGGATTCACCAGAAGAGTGCTGCTTTTGCTTTAATGGTTCTAATTATCTAATTGTGTATGAACATTTTCAGCGTATTAGTTATTGATACCATTACATCATAGCGGCGGCAGTTATTGTATTAGACCTATATTGGAATAAAGATTTCCATGAGCGCTGGATAAGTGAATTATTCGCTTTTTGTATTTTATTTAGTAAGTTTTAGATTCAATAAGTTGGCAAGATTGCCAGATTCTACTTGGGGTTCATCTACGAATAAATTAGCGGGTGAAAAGGTGTACACACTTCTACGATTACAGCTGTCTTTTGTAAATTGAAAATATATGCAGTGTGTTTTTAAAGGAGAAGTCCTGTGAAAGCTCGTTTGGCTGGGCTTCTCCAATTCGTCTTGCACTCCTGTGACCCGTTTTCAGCAGACAGCGGGCTGAAGTCAATGGGAGTCCGGATCCGCCAGGTTCCTGGACTGACACCCGTCTCAGCCTCTCAGTGAACCACTGAGAGACGGAGACGGCCAATCCCTGCCCCTCCACAGCTGAGCGCTCCAGTGAGTGAGGGGGAGCAGAGCGGAGAGCTGCTGATTGACAGTCGGCAGCTCTCTGCTCGGGGATCTGTGAGAACTGAGGCATCAGCGATGTTCGATCGCTCGCTTCTCAGTGTAGAAGTCTTGGGGGACAGATGCAGCATCACCACCTAGGTAAGTATAAATGTTGGGAAAAAAAAGAAACCTTTACTTCTCTTTTAAAGTATGTTTTAACAGAAAAGGGTGTATTTTTGTTTTAACGTTTATGATTACAGGTATTTTATATAGCACCAACAATTTACACAGTGCTTTACTGTACATTCACATCAGTTCCTGCCCTCAAAGGCAGGAATTAACCACTTCCCGCGAATTGCCGTAAATAGGCGGCGGCTGGTTTTGAGTGGCTGTACCGGGACATGTGATTGTAAGCGATGACCTTGTAAAACAACCCATTCACTTTAAAACAGAAATTAGACATGAAACATTTGTGTATAAATACCTTCTTTTTTTTTTTTTTCCCTTTTTTATAAGTGACTACAAATCCTCTATTCTCAGCTGCATAAGAACTGGGGGAGGAGAAGCAGCAATACACTGATCTTCCCAGTGAATGGCTGTGCAGAGGGTGTGTGTCAGGGCAAGTCTGATTATTGGAGGAGAGCAGGCTGAGTTCCCAGCATAGCTTGAGACCGGGCCGGATCGGGGGGGGGGGGGGGGTTG
>BLSH010160657.1:106234-120621 GCA_018402905.1 Glandirana rugosa | reverse complement strand
TGCCCCCCCCCAGGTCACCCTAACTTACACTCAAAATGGCCAACGGCCGCTGCCCGATCACACTTTTTTCTTCTTGTGGAAGAAGGAAGCAGGGGCCAGGGGCGCAGCCACCAATTAACTGCAGGCAAGGGGGGGGGGGGGGGAGGATTACTCAGAGCGGGGATCTCCCGCTTACAAAGTCCTACCTCCTGGACCAGCTTCTATAATAGACAGCACACTGGTGATGTCTATCATAGGAGCCGGTCCAGGAGGCGGGACTTCATATAACAGCGGCCGTGCCAGGTAAGCGGGAGATCCCCACTCTGTGTAATCAAGCGGCTCTCCTCTCACTGAATTGGATGGGCACTGGTGAGGCTGCATTGATGGGCACTGATTAGGCTGTGCTGATGGGCACTGGTGAGGCTGCATTGATGGGCACTGATCGGGCTGCATTGATGGGCACTGATCAGGTTGCATTTAATGGGCATTGGTGAGGCTGCATTGATGGGCACTGGTGTGGCTGCATTGATGGGCACTGATGAGGCTAAGCTGATAGGCACTGATGAGGCTGCATTGGCGGGCACTGGTGAGGCTTCATTGATGGGCACTGATGAGCCTTCATTGAAGGGCACTGATGAGCCTTCATTGAAGGGCACTGATGAGGCTGCATTGATGGGCACTGGTGAGGCTGCATTGGTGGGCACTGATGAGCTGCATTGATGCATTATTTTTGTTAAACCTCCTTTGTTGCTATTAACATTAAATTATGTTACCACATTGTATCATATTTCCCTTGCTTTATAACATCAATATCCGTTCTAAAACCAGGTGGGCATGGATGGTGAGCTGATTCGGTGGTTCAATGGGCCTAAGGCTGGCAGCCTTCCCCTGTTCACCACCCATATTCAAACCACTTTGAATATGGTTGCTGACTGACAAACTGCTTAGTATTGGTCTTTGTATTACATCAGTATGTGAGTGGCAGCAAACATCCTGCAGTGTGTGTTCCAGCACCCCAAGCAGACGCGTTTTAGGATCATTGGGTTACCAAGAAAAGGGAGAAGTTCTAAGCAGGTAGGCTGTGTTTTCTTGTTTTATCTAATGGCTTAATTATTAATGTTAACTTAATTTGCATTGTTTCAATTTTGTATTGTACCTTCTCAGAAATAATCTTAACCGGTTCTGGACTGGCTCTCGTACATTTACTGCTGCAGAGTGGCACAATCCCGCGAGTTGCCGTCTATAAACGGCAGCTCACTCGTGCAGGGCTAGCGGACGGGAGAGTGCCACTGGTGGGGCGCTCTAGTGCCCGCCGCACTCTCCAGCAGTATGGCCGTGGGTCCAATGGACTGGATATCTGCCGGCTACCCGCGATTGCCTGGCAGAGAACAAAAACAGGGAACCGCCGATGTAAACATGGCAATTCCCCGCCATTCCCCCTGTCAGGCGGCATGTAAGAGATCTACTGATCCCTGTCAGATCTCTTATGCCCCTGGCAGCTCAGCCCCCTCACAGTTAGAACATGCCTAGTGAACACAGTTAACCCCTAGATTTCCCCCTGCAGGTTAACCCCTTCACAGGGCCGGTGCAAGGATTTTTGTCCACACAGGCGAAGGAGCATTTTGGTCAGGACCAAATCAGGGACTGTCTCTACCAGGGACTGCTCTCCAAATCAGGGACTGTCTCTACCAGGGACTGCTCTCCAAGTCAGGGACTGCTCTTTAGGTCAGGGACTGTCTCTACCAGGGACTGCTCTCCAAGTCAGGGACTGCTCTCCAGGTCAGGGACTGCTCTCCAGGTCAGGGACTGTCTCTCTACCAGGGACTGCTCTCCAGGTCAGGGACTGCTCTCCAGGTCAGGGACTGTCTCTACCAGGGACTGCTCTCCAGGTCAGGGACTGCTCTACCAGGGACTGCTCTCCAAATCAGGGACTGTCTCTACCAGGGACTGCTCTCCAAATCAGGGACTGTCTCTACCAGGGACTGTCTCTACCAGGGACTGCTCTCCAAATCAGGGACTGTCTCTACCAGGGACTGTCTCTACCAGGGACTGCTCTCCAAGTCAGGGACTGTCTCTACCAGGGACTGCTCTCCAAGTCAGGGACTGTCTCTACCAGGGACTGCTCTCCAAGTCAGGGACTGTCTCTACCAGGGACTGCTCTCCAGGTCAGGGACTCTATGCATACAGTGGTGGTCTCTCAGCACACAAGCAGTGTTGTCCTCCCATATCTCAGTGTAGCTGACATAGGCAGTAGACAAGTACAAACACTGACAGCTCTACATCCCTCTCCCCCTCCCTCCTGAGTGCTCCTACACAGCCCCCTCCCCTCCCCCAGAGATTTAGGATTCTTCCAGCACTGCCACTGCGGAGCATTTCAAGCTGGCAGGTTAGAGAGGGGAAGGTGAGGAAAGTGACCGACATTAAGGCACAGAGCTCATCCATCAGACAGCTCTATAGAACTCCCTGTGACAGTCCATTGTGTCCCACTTCCTGCCAGTTCTGGAGAAGACAGAGGCTGGAGCTCCCCCTACTAATAGAACACTCACTGTGATGCTGCAATCTCAGGTGCCGACATCTCCATGCTGTGAAGGGTCAGATCCCCACCGAGGTGAAGTAGCAGAGAGTCCAGCCCGCTTCTTTGGGATCCTGGGAGTGGGGCCCCCTACTGTCATTTGCCAGAGGTGGGGGGATGTCTGTAGTGGAGAGGATTAGGCGCGGACTTTGAATAATGAGCAGGAAGTTGAGCAGTGAGCACTTGTTGAGAGACACCTGGGTTTGGCGCCCCCCCTGGCCAGGCGCCATAAGCCACCCGCCTGAGTTGCCTTATGCTAGCGCCGGCCCTGCCCCTTCACTGCCAATGGTTTTTATACAGTAATCAGTGGATATTTAAATTTCTGATCGCTGTATAAATGTCATTGGTCCCAAAAAAGTGTAAAAAATGTCCGACATGTCTGCTGCAATACCACAGTCCCAATAAAAACCGCAGATAGCCGCCATTACTAGTAAAAAAAAAAAAAAGTAAAACCGCCATAAATTAATTCTCATGGTTTGTAAACGCGGCAACTTTTGTGCAAACCAATCAATAAACGCAAATTGTGATTTTTTTTTTTTTTTTTTTTTTTAACACAAATATGAGGAAAAATATATATCGGCCAAAACTAATGAATACATTTTGTTTTTTTTTATATATTTTTTTGGATATGCATTATTAAAGTAAAAAATATATATATTTTTTTCAAAATTGTCGCTCTTTTTTTTGTTAATAGCGGTGATCAGAAATGACGCAGGGGTGATCAAATATCACCAAAAGAAAGCTCTATTTATAGGAAAAAAAAGGAGTCAATTTTGTTTGGGTACAACGTTGCATGACCGCACAATTGTCAGTTAAAGCGACGCAGTGCCGAATGGCAAAAAGTGCTCTGGTCCTACAGTGGGAAATCCTTCCTGTCCTTAAGTGGTTAAACAGGGTTTATGCAAGAATCTTAAGCAGGCCATAGACGGTGTGAATTTCGTGGTCATAGGAAAGAAATTCACACGATTCCCCCATCAACACAGGCAGTGTTGATGGGGGAATTGCTCCTGCCAAGCAATTGTCTGCTCTCAGTGATAGCAGCTGCTAGTGATAATCACAAGTGAATCCAGCAGGCTTGTTGTACCCAAGTTGATCGATTGATCAATCAACTTTGTACATTCAGCCTGCCCACACATGGTTCAAATCTTGGCCAGTTCAGCAGGAATTTGAGATTCGAACCGTCTATGGCCGGCCTAAATATTCTGCCTTTAGATAGGTAAAATTGGGTAGGCTGACTTGGGATACATGAACATGGGTGCTGAGCATAGGCATGTTCGGATCCTAGTCTGAACTCACCTGAGTGATCCCTTCAGGAAGTTGTCACTGTACTGGGCTAGTCATAAGGGGCAGAGGCATTTCCTGCTCCCCAGCAGAACATATACACACCCCCTGTATATGTGCGACTGCTGGGCAAGGAATGCCCCGACTACAAATGAATGGCCCAGTACAGATGATCGCTTCCTGGCAGGCTCACTCGTGTGTTCAGACTGGGATTCGAACATACCTGAGCTTATCCATAGTGCTGAATGAAGAGCAGTGCCTGTATTTTTTAGGATCAGTTAAAGTGGATGTAAACCTTCACATGTACCCAGTGAAGTGGACAGCCTCAGATGATACACAAAGATGACACAAACCTCCCTAATACAAGTCTTACATGTATACCTTCTGTCTTCACCTGTAAATATCCTTTAGAAAGTGTTGTTTGGGTTATGATTTTTTTTCTTCCTGCTTAAACTTAAACACACGGCCAAGACAGCTGATTGGTTGAAAGGCACACACCCCTCTACTCATAAGTAGAGACTCTCAGCTCTGTTTGTTGTTTTGCTCAGCACGGTGCTAATCTATTTATAGCAACCTCCCCAACACAAAACTCCGGCTGCTCTTATCATAATGTGACAGAAACTTGTCAGGCTGATAACACAGGAACGGTGCAGGACAGAGCTACGAGACACAGGGCTTTGAAGAGAGATAAGACATATCTGCAGGTCTATGTGCCAAGCTCAAATTTCATGAATCGGGTTTACATACACTTTAAGTCTGTCCTGGGCCTCCTCTGAAAACTAGATGTAACATTTGGATCTGCACAACATACTGCCTAAGGAATGCAGAAGTGTGTACTTAGCCATTCAGTTCAGTAAATATTTCCTTACCCAGCAGTTGAGTGCTTGGTAGGCGCTGAAAATGTTTGAGGAGGGTCACTTTTCAGCATTCATGTGACCATTGCTTAGTGAAAGGTTAACATTTACCTTCTTATTTAGCTTTAGTTAAATCTGAGTTTTCAGATGAAGATTGAGGCCTCATACACACGGACGTTTCTAAAAAAATAAACAAAACGTCGGGCCCGACGTCAAGGAAAAAAAGTCAGCGTTTTTCGGCGTTATGCATCGCCGTTTTTGAGTGTTAGTGAGCGTCGACGTCAATAGGCGTTTTTTAAAAAAAATCATCCCTCTGCTATTTTTCAAACTAAAAACGTCGGCGTCAAAAAACGCCGGAAAACGCCGGTATAATATTAGGTGGCGTTTGTTGGCATATTGTGGCGTCGGTGTCAAAAAATGCCAAAACGTTACAGCCTCAGAACTCGATGGCTGTGGGTTCTACTTTCAGCTCACTAACGCCGAAGTCATCTACAGCTCAAAAACGCAGACGTTTTTATGGGGCCATGGACTAACATGGAGAGCTGCAAAAAACGCCAGAAAACGCCGGCGTCAAAAAACGTCCGTGTGTGTGAGGCCTTAGGGTTTGAAGACGGATCAGGGGCAGGCCAGACTGGGAATAAAAACCAGCCCTGGAAATAATTTCATACCAGCCCCATAGCATTATTATACAAGCCCAACAGCATAACGTCATTATTTTCTTGTTCATAAAAGGGAAAACCATGAATTTTAAAGCACATTTGAAGAGTATATTATATATAGATAAGACAGATATGAAAGCACATAGGGATATACAGGTGATACTCGAAAAATAAAATATCGTGCAAAAGTTAATTTATTTCAGTAATGCAACTTAAAAGGTGAAACTAATATATGAGATAGGCTCATTACATGCAAAGCAAGATAGTTCAAGCCGTGATTTGTCATAATTGTGATGATTATGGCTTACAGCTCATGAAAACCCCAAATCCACAATCTCAGAAAATTTGAATATTACATGCAATCAATAAAACAAGGATTGTACATAGAACAATATCAGACCTCTGAAAAGCATAAGGATGCATATGTACTCAGTACTTCGTTTGGGCCCCTTTTGCAGCAATTACTGCCTCAATGCGGTGTGGCATGGAAGCTATCAGCCTGTGGCACTGCTCAGGTGTTATGGAAGACCAGGATGCTTCAATAGCGGCCTTCAGCCCTTCTGCATTGTTGGGTCTCATGTCTCTCATCTTTCTCTTGGCAATGCCCCAGATTCAGGTCAGGCGAGTTTGCTGGCCAATCAAGCACAGTAATCCCACGGTCATTGAACCAGGTTTTGGTGCTTTTGGCAGTGTGGGCAGGTGCCAAATCCTGCTGGAAAATGAAGTCAGCATCCCCATAGAGCTCGTCTGTGGAAGGAAGCATGAAGTGCTCCAAAATCTCCTGGTAGACGGCTGTGTTGACCCTGGGCTTAATGAAGCACAGTGGACCAACACCAGCAGATGACATGGCTCCCCAAATCAACACAGACTGTGGAAACTTTGCACTGGACTTCAAGTATCTTGCAGTGTGTGCCTCTCCATTCTTCCTCCATACTCCGGGTCCTTGGTTTCCAAATGAGATGCAAAATTTGCTCTCATCAGAAAAGAGGACTTTGGACCACTGAGTTACAGACCAGGTATGTTTTTCTTTAGCCCAGGTAAGATGCTTCTGATGTTGTTTGTTTTTCAGGAGCGGCTTGACAAGAGGAATACAACATTTGATGCCCATGTCCAGGATCCGTCTGTGTGTGGTGGCTCTTGGTGCACTGACTCCAGCCTCAGTCCACTCCTTGTGAAAGTCCCCAACACCTTTGAATGGCCTTTTCCTGACAATTCTCTCCAGGCTGCGGTCATCCCTGCTGCTTGTGCACCTTTTCCTTCCACACTTTTCTCTTCCACATAACTTTCTATTAATGTGCTTTGATACAGCACTTTGGGAACATCCAACTTCTTTTGCAATTACCTTTTGAGGCTTTCCCTCCTTATGGAGGGTGTCATTTATGGTTTTCTGCACAACTGTCAGGTCAGCAGTCTTTCCCATGATTGTGATTCCTACTGAACCAGACTGAGAGACCATTTAAAGGCTCAGGAACCCTTTGCGGGTGTTATAGCTTAATTAGATGATTAGAGTGGGACACTTTGAGCCTAGAATATTGCACCTTTTCACAATATTCTAATTTTCTGAGATTGTGGATTTGGGGTTTTCACGAGCTGTAAGCCATAATCATCACAATTCTGACAAATCACGACTTGAACTATCTTGCTTTACATGTAATGTGTCTATCTCATATATTAGTTTCCCCTTTTAAGTTGCATTACTGAAATAAATGAACTCATATATATATATATATATATATATATATATATATATATATATATATATATATATATACCGGTATATATAGCAAATTCCAGTTAAGAGTGGTAAAAGTGCGGACATGGTACAGGGGGACTAATGGGTCAGTGACCAGTGGCAGTGCATTAACCCCCTTCATGCTGCATATTACAAATAGCATTGTAAATTAATTAACCCACCCCAGAAAGGGTAAATTGGTTGTAGAGACTGAGGCTGGGTTCACATATGTCGATTTAGATGCGCGTTTTCCCCACAATTAGCATTACAGCTCTCAATGGGGCGGTTCACACAGGTCTGTGGCGGACGTGCAGCAGATTGCAAAAGGTTCCTGCGTGTGTTTGGGTCCGGTTTAGGTGAAAATTCAGACCTGAGCCGGTGAACAGACCCGCACCTGACCCCAGTCACGAACCCGCGGCCTGCACATATGTGGACTTGGTCTTAAGTTTTTCTATGCACGAAGGTAAAAAACCTTCTGTGTATTGCTCCCCCCATAGCCCCCCTAATACTTACATGAACCCAATCTCAATCTGGTGCTGTGCACGGAAGCAGTAGCTCTCCTGGGCCTCTCCTCAATGGCTGAGACACAACAGCAGGAGCCATTGGCTCCCACTGCTGTCTATCACAGGGAGGGGGAAGTGGGGGCCAGGGCTCTGTGGGTCTTATGGACACACATATGGTGACTTGAGAGTGAACACACAGGCCTGTAGGGTGCTGGGCAGGCTAGACACCATGTTTTACCACACCAGGTGGCACCAACCCTAGTGATGCCACTGTAAGGGCCCACTGTGGTTTACGGGTCCATTTATACTAGATATGAGGTTGCTCAAGTGCTGTGGTGCCCCCCTGTTCTTGTGTAGATCTGGACATTATTTACCCCTGGGGCTCTTGTTAACATCATAAAAGGAGATATCCACAATGTTTCCCTCGAAGTATTTTTTTCCTAAAACCATTTAGGCTGAAAAAGAGACAGTGTTAATTGTGACCCTATTTGCATAATTTGAACCTGGAGAGCGTCAGTCTTACATAGGCTACTCTTCTCATGCAGCTATCAATCTGTCATTGTGTAAGAGCTTCTTCACATCAGGTGCATGGAGCTGTGTTAGGCTGGATTCACACCTATGCATTTTTAGTGCTTTTTGCATTTTGCACTGCAGTCCCTTTTAACATGGTTTCCTATGGAGCACATTCTGTAGTGCAAGTCAGCAAAATGCAAAAAGCACTAAAAATGCATAGGTGTGAATCCAGCCTTAATCTTCCCTGTTCACAACATAACACTGTGTTGAGGTATGATGTGCTGCATGAAAAAAATATATACACTTTTTAAATGCTGTGAAGGCTTGTATACCAAGAAACAGACCTCTCCCATAGTCACGCCGTGGTTTTACACAATGGATCGAACAACTAACTTCTGCCACAAAAGATAAAGCTGCAGCTCATATGGCCAGATGGTACTACTGGGAACAGTTCCGGCTATCTACTGAATACCTATAGCACTATAACCCTTGCCTGATATCTTGGATGTCATTTTCTTGAGCATGCCCAAGGGTGTTTGGAGCCTCAGTATTGGCACTTGTACTGCAGTTAAAAGTGTGTGTGTGTGTGTGTGTGTGTGTGTGTGTGTGTGTGTGTGTGTGTGTGTGGGGGGGGGTCACCTGTGTAATTGTCACCCCTGTCTATGCAGTCAAAGTTCTATACTGAATGAAAGATGAAGGAATGTTATGTCAGACTCTATATCACAGGTGTCAAACACAAGATTGGCAGGCAGAATCTGTTCCTTCAGGCCATTTCTGGTGGCCCTCGCAGTTGCAGCACCCCCCTAGTCTCCGCCACACCACCTCTCAGCAATCGGCAGCAAAGAGGAGGACGGAACTCCTCCTACAGATCCTGCACCTCTGTACAGCTGCAAAACCACCTATGCTCTGCCTCCCCGGTCTCAGCATTTGAAGGACTCCCAGTAGCTGATTCCAGTTCTCCTCCAGACCCTGAACTTTCTGCCTCCCAGCTCCGCCCCCAGAAGCACAAGGTAAGAAGGGGTACACTGTGATGTAAGGGAGGGTGGGGGACTCTTGACATCTGATGCAAGGGTGGATGGGGTCCTCTGGACCAGTGGTTCTCAACCTTTATACCTTTATCTTGCACAGGTGCTTTAAATCAGAGTCAATGGCTTGGTATTTTGGACAGCTATTTTATCTAAGAGAAATTCCCAAAACATGGCCTGTTGGGGGGGGGGGGTTACTTGAGGACCAAGGATGGTAACCACTGCTCTAGACAACTAGTCTTACAGATACAAGAGGCCCTTTGAGGGCAACCTCAACCACTTGACGGTCACCCACAGTAAATATACATCATTACTTTGACTCTTTTGCCATGGGATCACTTTTATAGGCGGTGGGAGAGGTGACCCAATGGTAAACATGGAAACAATCCGGTGCGGCCCATGGCTAGGCAGGAAGTCTGCTCTATGCCATTGGAGGACCGGAGTGACCTCCGACGCCACTTCTGGTTCTCAGACAGATAGACAGGATTTTTATTTTTCCTAAAGTCAAAATTGTCTTTTCAATTTTTTTTTTTTTGCTTTTAAAGGTAAATGAAAGCTCTGGGGTCTTTTTGACCGCAGATCTCTCAATAAAGAGTACCTGTCATGCTTATTTCTATTATATGGGATGCTTTACATTCCTGGTAATAGGAATAAAAGTGATAAAAAAAAATTAAAATAAAAGGACAGTGTAAAAATAAAAAGTAAAACAAATAAATAAGAAAAAATGTAAAGCACCCTTATTTCTCCGTGCTCGCATGCAGAAGCGGCTGCATTTGTAAGTCGCACCGGCATATGTAAACTGTGTTTAAACCCTACATGTACGGCATCGCAATCGTTAGAGTGAGAGCAATAATTCTAGCGCTAGACCCCCTCTGTAACTCTAAACCGGTAACCTGTAAAAATGTTGTCGCCTGTGGAGATTTGTAAGTACCATAGTTTGTCGCCATTCCACGAGCGTGCGCAATTTTAAAGCATGACATGCTAGGTATCTATTTACACTTCAAAAAAGTGTATTTTTTTAACAAAAGAAAATGTGTTTGAAAGACCACAGCGCAAATACAGTGAGACATAAAATATTGCAATGATGACCATTTTATTCTCTAGGGTCTCTGCTAAAAATATATAATATATACTGTTTGGTGGGTCGAAGTAATTTTCTAGCAAAAATACTAATTTTAACTTGTAAACAAAAGGTTCCGGAAAAGGCCTGGTCAGCAAGTGGATAATTCTGATGTGTTCTGCAATGAAAAGGAGTTTGACACCCCTGCTTTATATGTTCATCAGTTGGTAACCCTTACAACTGACAAAACTTTTAAAACTTTAACCATAATATGGCAGCAGGTTGGCACTGCTGCGCGAATCTCCGTAGCTGTACGGCGGCTCGCGCAGCCACAGTTGCGTGTGGGAGCGCACACGCTGCGTGAGTGTGCCCACTGGATGAGTGGACCCGTGATCGCCTGTTACAGAAGCAGAACGTGGATCTACCAGTGTAAACATGGCGGATCTCCGTTCTGTGAGGGGAGGGGACATATGACAGATCTACTGCTCCCTGTGATCGGGATCAGTGAGATCTGTCATGCCCCGGCCAGCCCAGCCCCCACACAGTTAGAACACAGTGAAGAAACACACTTAACCCCTTGATTGCCCCCTACAATTTAACCCCTTCCCTGCCAATGACATGGCTATTTAAAGCTCTGATCCCTGTATAAATGCCATTGGTCCCAAAAAAGTGTCCGATCTGTCCGCCGCAATATCGCAGTCCCACTAAAAATCACAGACGTTGCTAGCTAAAAATATAAGAAAATGAAAATGCCATAAATCTATTCCTATAGTTTGTAGATGCGATAACTTTTGCGCAACCCAACGCTGCTTGCGATGATTATTTTTTTTTACCAAAAATAGGTAGAAGAATGTATATCGGCCTAAACTGAGGAATAAAAAAGTAAAAAAAAAGATTATTTTTTCTTTTTTCAAAATTGTCGCTTTTTTTTTTTTATAGCGCAAAAAAATAAAAACCACATAAGTGATCAAATACCACCAAAAGAAAGCTCTATTTGTGGGGAAAAAAGAACGCCAATTTTGTTTTGGTACAACGCCGCACGACCGCGCAATTGTCAGTTAATGTGACGCAGTGCTGAATCACAAAAAGTGCTCAGGTCAGGAAAGGGGCTGGAGTGGTTAAATATAAGTGTACAGCGTGTGGATAAGAGATGTAGAGTGAGCAGATGACATGTATAGGAAGATCTGGGGGACTGTACCCAGGGCAACACTTTGACCTTCACATTGAGTGACAGCGCCGCCTGCAGTACCAGCCTTCTACCAGCAGAGGTCACCAACTCAGAGGCGAGACTCATTCGTCCATTCATTCTTCCGGGGCACGTCACCGGAGGCGGCGTAATGCGTGCCATGGAAACCGCGAGGTGACCCGCCGGATGCCCGAGGGAGCTGACACGGTAAGTGTCCGGTGACCGGACTGGCTGACATGCACCGGAGTAGTGATAGGGAGGGGTTCCCGGGCGGGTGTAGCCGGCATGCTGTGTAAGTTCCAGGTGAGGGGCTGAGCTGTACATATGGAGGAGAAGGCTCATTATACACCCCAGTGTTCTGTCATCAGGAGCCAGCCCAGGACATGGACAGCACACGTCCTCCTGTGTGTTCCCTTGGCTCTATAGACACAACGTGTTGGCTTGTCTTGTATGGAAGCATCACCGACTCTGCTGTGTGTCAGTCATGGTGATCCAGTGGCTTCCTTATCCCAGGTGTGTTGTCTAGGAGCAGAGTCCATCCTCCGACTCCATACCTGTGCTATGTTGTCTGGGGCTCGCAGGTATGGAAGAGATTACATCAGTCGCTGTCCACCAATGAGATGCAGGGTGCCTCACATGTGGCCCTCGGTGAAGTTTTAGCTGGTGAAGTTTTAGGATGGAGGGGTGCCAGACCCCGCCCCCTTTTTTCCCCTCCCACTTCTAATAAGCCCCACCCCTTATAGAACCCACCCACTCAGTACCCTGTATTCCATCCATAGTGTCAGGAGTATACAGCCCCAGCATCACAGGACACAGTATACAGCCCCAGCATCACAGGCCACAGTATACAGCCCCAGCATCACAGGCCACAGTATACAGCCCCAGCATCACAGGACACAGTATACAGCTCCGGCATCACAGGACACAGTATACAGATCCAGCGTCACAGGGCAGAGGATACAGCTCCAGTGTCACAGGGCAGAGGATACAGCCCCAGCGTCACAGGGCAGGGTATACAGCCCCAGCGTCACAGGGCAGGGTCTACAGCCCAGCGTCACAGGACAGGGTCTACAGCCCAGCGTCACAGGACAGGGTCTACAGCCCAGCGTCACAGGGCAGGGTCTACAGCCTAGCATCACAGGACAGGGTCTACAGCCCAGCGTCACAGGACAGGGTCTACAGCCCAGCGTCACAGGGCAGGGTCTACAGCCTAGCGTCACAGGACAGGGTCTACAGCCCAGCGTCACAGGACAGGGTCTACAGCCCAGCGTCACAGGGCAGGGTCTACAGCCCAGCGTCACAGGGCAGGGTCTACAGCCCAGCGTCACAGGGCAGGGTCTACAGCCCAGCATCACAGGACAGGTCTACAGCCTAGCATCACAGGACAGGTATACAGCTCAGCATCACAGGACAAGGTATACAGCCCAGCATCACAGGACAGGTATACAGCTCAGCATCACAGGACAGGGTATTAGAGCATAGGGTATACAGCACCCCCCCCCCCTGCGGGGCTTGTGGACTTACCAGAGAGGATCCTCCTGTGTCTCCACTCTCCTTCACGCGCCACAGTGTGGGCAGCAGCGGCGGACAGAGGTGTCCACTCCCCATGCTACCTCTGCTTGCCAAAGCGCCGCTAGGCATCAAATAGGATCGCCTGCTGCTTTGGCTAATCAGGAAACAGGTCTCATTGACCAGCTTCCTGATTGGTGAGGAGGCACTGTAGTGTGAAAACCGAGCTGACCCTTTTTTGACGCCCATTAGAGCCTCTGGCTCTAATCAGGTGCTTCAAAAAAAAACAAAAAAACACCCCCAGCCATAGGAGTCCATGCACCTGCGTCCTGAAAGGGGCCGGGCTCATGGATAGGGGGGTGGCGGCAAGGATAGGGAGGGCGGCTCCTGTGCGCCCCCAATGCACAGGCCGCCACTGGACCCTGCACACATGTTACAGGTGTTGCTGGACGTGAAAGACCTGCTGCAGGAGACTCCGTGCGAAACTTGAAACTGCTAGAGATCACTGCCTTACCAACCCCTTACCATTCCAGCTACTGGGCTGTGTAAAGGGCCAAACAGGAAGTTCCAAGGGTCCACAGGTTGGGCACAAGGGTTACATGCTATCAGTGCTCTGCCATATCCAGTAAATGTTGCAAACTCTACAGTTTATTGTATTGAAGTGTTAGTAAAGTCTTTTTTAAAGCAGAGCTCCACCCAAAAGGGGAAGCTTCACTTGTTTGCTCCCCCCCCCCCCATTTGGCACCTGTCGGAGGGGAGCGGGTACCTGTCCCCACTTCCGGGTGATAAGTCCCCTGGAAGTTCAGCCCCCTCCTCCTTCTACCGCCCCCGCCGCCAGGCCATCCACAAAGTGCAGCACACTTCTCCCATGCCCAGTAGGGAACCGGCTATGAAGCCACAAGACTTCATTGCCGGTTTCCTTTACAAGAAATGGCAGCAGCACCCGAGAGCCAATTGAGAAATCGGCTGGGGTGCCGGCATTGCGGGATCCCTGGACAGGTAAGTGTCCTAATATTAAAAGTCAGCAGCTACAGTATTTGTAGCTGCTGACTTTTTTTAATTTTTGGTGGGGGGAGGGGGTGCTGGAACTCTGCTTTAACCACTTAAGGACCGGAAGGATTTCCAGCTTTAGGACCGGAGCCCTTTTTGCGATTCGGCACTGCGTCGCTTTAACTGACAATTGCGCGGTCGTGCGACGTTGCACGGCTTAGCGTTTTTCCCGAGGCCAGGATTTCGACCTTTAGGAAGGCCAGGAATTCACCAATTTCGTCTCAAGGTCGTGGGGGAGGGGGGTGGTTTTTAATTTTTTTCAGTCGTCGATGTTTATGACATCGACGACTGAAAATTATAATCCTGTGAATGGACAGGTCCCTAGGGCGTTACGGCCGTGGGGTCGGCTAAAGAGTTAACCGAGAGCCCACGACGACGGTAAAGAACATTTCCTTTGGCCGTTACTTCAGAACACCGAAGTATCGGCCAAGGGATGACCCGTACCCTCTTCACACGACGTGAAA
>BLSH010160657.1:84676-104124 GCA_018402905.1 Glandirana rugosa | reverse complement strand
GTAAGTGCACTCCTGTGGCCCACAAGAGATGTATGCCAGTCATTCTTTTAGAATATATAAAACATTTTTTCTTAGTGCATACAGCTCTGCTTCGTTACAGACTGGTGCATAGTATTTGTATACACATCTCTTTTCACTATAACCCAGAGCTGGAAGATTTTACTATTACTAAGCACAAATTGTGATGTCTCCCCTCTACATTTCTCTCTTCCCCCCTCCTCCCTCCCTCTCTCCCCCCAACAGCTCCACTTTTGTTTTAATTACATTTCCTCTACTAATGAATGTACTACTATGATGATACATCAGACTTTGTAACCCAGTGCTGCCAAGTGTCATCTCATTCTAGTACAGGTAGTGAGCTCCATACTGTGGGTTGCACAACGTGTTATTGTCAGTGCAGTCATGTGACTGACACTTCTTCAGTATATGATGTCCGCAGAGATCGTAATTACCCAACTGACAAGTGTGCTCCTGCTGCACTCACTGCGCTCTGTGTTAGGTAACATTCTGCTTTTCATTATGTCTGTGCTGCTTTGACTTTTCATCTCTGGACAAATGTATTCTACAGTCAGAAGATTTCTGGGTGTGTTGATGAAATACTTAGTGTGCCTAAAGGCTAAATTCTTTCTTGTAATTTTGGATAGAGTAGAGAAGGATTTTTATAAATTCTGTTTGTCCTGTTTACCATTATCACCAAAAGTGAAAGAAAATCCCACATTTTAGGGTTGTCATCAAAACCTGAACAGAGGGGAAATCTTCAATTGTCGACACTAGTTCTGATGACCCTGGTGATCACCAGAGATTCCTTTAGAGCCCGTTCACACAGGGGCGACTTGCGCTCCGACTTGTGTCGCCCCAAGTCGCTTGACATCATTTTAAATCCCATTGAAATGAATGGGAGCCATCGTAATGTACGCTACTGAAGTTGCTCCGACTTCAGAAAAGGTTCCTGTACGACTTCAAGGCAACTTCTTCTATCCGACTTGTGCCCATAGAATTCAATGGAAGTCGCCTCTGTCAGATCCCCCCATCTATATTGAAGCAACTTTACAGTTTAACCTGCGTTCACATGGGTGCGATCCAACTTAGACTCTTTTCACAATTATGTGAGTTGTCCTGTGATTTGGGACTGCAGAGTCCCATGACAAGTCATTCCCCATTATTTCCAATGAGTACCATTCATATCTGTACGACTTTCAAATTATGCCGACTTCAAAGTAATCCCTGCATTACTTTGGTTCAACTTTGATGCAACTTGAGGTCCATAGACTTCAATGTTAAACCCTCAAAATCTCATGCAAATTGCACCTGAATAATATAGATGCGATTTCTGTACTACTTCTGTACGACTCCGTAATATGTTTTCATTGAGCCAAAGTTGCAACAAAGTTGTACTGATCCCAAATCGTGTCAAAATCGTGGTAAAATTGGGTCGCACAAGTGTGAAAGGGGCCTTAGAAGGACTTTGATAGGCGACTTTCAGTGCAAATTCAGGCGACTTACTACAGGGCTTATGCCAGGCAACTTTGTCTGTGGCCATTCAGGTAAGGGAAGGAGGGGGTTGCCCTAGATAAATTCTATTGGTTGCCCTAGATAAATTCTATTGGTTGCCCTAGATAAATTCTATTCTTTTCACTGTAAAGTCGCTTCCATATAGATGGGGTATCTGACTTTTAGGCGACTTCTATTGAATTCTATGGGCACAAGTCAGATAGAAGTTGCCTTGAAGTAGAACCTTTTCTGAAGTCGGATCGACTACAGTAGTGTACATTAAGACGGCTCCCATTCACTTCAATGGGATTTCAGATGTCAAGTGACTTGAGGCGACTCAAGTTGGAGCGCAAGTCGCCCCTGTGTGAGCGACCTCTTAAAAGAAAAGCATTTTTGAAGGCAACCCCCTCCCTCCATTCTCTGATTGGCCACAGGCAAAGTCGCCTGGCATGAAGTCTGGTTGTGAGTTGCGCTGAAGTTGTGTTAAAAATTTCTTAGCAAAGTCGTGCCGAAGTCGGATCGTCCCTGTGTTAATGCGGGCTTACTGTGGTGGGATTTCCTATCACTCCCTATTCATAGGAAATGAAGGGAAATCTCCCCAGTGGGGCTCTCCCTTTTGTTATCCAAAATGTAAAATGCTCTACTTTTTAAATTGTATATAAAGTTATTCAAGTGACAAATAACATAGCATGCGCCTCCATATAATGTACAGATTAGTTTTGCTTTATTGCAGAATAGACATGGCATTTGTCTTCTGCAATAGTCTGCCTGTTTGCAGTTTTGTTATATATTTATTTTTGTTCGGCTTTGTGCAGTGTAGGGAAAGCCCCACTGCAAGAGATTTTTCTGTTAGGCCCGGAGTTCAACTATAAAGATGATCTTCTGTTGCAGTTTGATTTTTTTTATTTTACAAATGTAACCCCCCCCCCCAAACAAAACTTTATGAATAACATTAATTATCACGTTAGAATGGTATCTAAAAGTGGGTTGGATATATTGGGCAGCAAGTAAACATGTTGTCTCTGAAGTTGATGTATTGAATGCAGAAAAAATGGGCATCGCACTTTGTTGCAGAAGGGTCAGGATGGCCATGCTGACCCATGTTCACAGCCAAAAAGCACCTACAATGGCCTGGTCTGATGAGTCATATTTTCTTTTACATTATGTGGATGGCTGGGTGAGTGTGCATTGCTTACCTAGGGAAGAGATGGAACCAGGATGCAGTATGGAAAGAAGGCAAGCCGACGAAGGCAGCGTGATGCTTTGCTCAATGTTCTGTTGGGAAACCTTTGGTCCTGCCATTCATGTGGATGTTACTTAGACATGTACCACCAACCTAAACATTGTTGCTGACCAAGTACACTCCTTCATGGAAACAATATTTCCTGATGGCAGTGTCCTCTTTGACCAGAAAAATGTGCCCTGCCACACTGCAAAAATGGTTCTAGAATTGTTGGAGGAACACAAGTTTGAGGTGTTGACTTGGCCTCCAAATTCTCCAGATCTCAGTCCAATCGAGCATCTGTGGGAAGTGCTGGAAAAAGAAGTCAAATCCATGGAGGCCCATCCTTGCAACTTAAAGCAGATTTCCGCCCACATACATTTTTTTTTTCTTGCATCCTCTCAGACTGTATACATTACTTAAAAAACAGTATTGCTATATTTCATTCCTATTAGCATAAATATATTTTTTGGACTTACTTTGCTGAATTTTGTGTCCCTGAGTGTTCCCATTTTGATTGTGGGCATCTGAAGCCCACTGGCACCTTCTTCCTGGATAAGGTGCATGCTGGGTAACCAGCATGCACCTCCCGATCTCGCGCATGCGCACTGTATCACCGAGCGCAGCGCTGATAGTTTCAGTGCAGCCAACTGACTTCTGGGAAATTATGACTCGCATCTCCCAGGAGCTTAGGCAAGGCAGGAAGTGATGCAGAGCGCTGCGGTCCAGGAAGTGGAAGATTACAGGGACCACATAGCAACAGGGCACTTGGGGTGAGTATAACATTTTTTTTTTTTCTTCCAAATGTGATTCATATTGATTAGAGGACTTGAAAAATGTAAAGATGTTTTTGTGGGTGGAATTCCGCTTTGAAGAATCTGCTACTGATAGATTGGTGCCACATACTACAGCCTACCCTCACAGGTCTAGTGGTCTCCATGCTGCAATGGGTCAGGGCTGTTTTAGTGGCAAAAGAGGGACCTACCCAATATTAGTAGGTGGTCATAAACGTGTGTGTGTGTATATATATATATATATATATATATATATATATATATATGAATAATCACAAAAGTGAGTACACCCCTCACCTTTTTTGTAAATATTTTATTCTATCTTTTCATGTGACAACACTGAAGAAATGACACTTTGCTACAATGTAAAGTAGTGAGTGTACAGCTTGTATAACAGTGTAAACTTGCTGTCCCCTCAAAATAACTCAACACGCAGTCATTGTCTAAAGTACAGCCCTAAGTGAAAATGCCCAATGAGCCCTTTTCCTTCCCCAGTGTCATGTGACTTGTTAGTATTAGAAGGACCCATGTGTGAATGGGGAGCAGGTATGTTAAATTTGGTGTTCTCGCTCTCACGCTCTACTACTGGTCACTGGAAGTTCAACATGGCACCTCATGGCAAAGAGCTGAGGATCTGAAAAAATTAATTGTTGGTCTACATAAAGATGGCCTAGGCTATAAGAAGATTGCCAAGACCCTGAAACTGATCTGCAGCACGGTGGCCAAGACCGTACAGCAATTAAACAGGACAGGTTCCACTCAGAACAGGCTTCGCCATGGTCAACCAAAGAAGTTGAGTACATATGCTCAGCGTCATATCCAGAGGTTGTCTTTGGGAAATAGATGTATGAGTGCTGCCAGCATTGCTGCAGAGGTTTAAGGGGGGGGAGGGGTCAGCCTGTCAGTGCTCAGACCATACACCGCGCACTGCATCAAATTGGTCTGCATGGCTGTTTTACCAGAAGGAAGCCTCTTCTAAAGATGACGCACAAGAAAGCCAACAAACGGTTTACTGAAGACAAGCAGACTAAGGACATGGATTACTAGAACCATGCCTGTGGTCTGATGAGACCAAGATAAACTTATTTGATTCAGATGGTGTCAAGCGTGTGTTGCGGCAATCAGGTGAGGTTTACAAAGACAAGTGTGTCTTGCCTACAGTCAAGCATGGTGATGGGAGTGTCATGTTCTGGGGCTGCATGAGTGCTGCCAGCACTGGGGAGCTACAGTTCATTGAGGGAACCATGAATGCCTGCATGTACTGTGATATACTGAAGCAGAGCATGATCCCCTCCCTTCAGAGACTGGGCTGCAGGGCAGTATTCCTACATAATGACCCCAAACACACCTACAAGACATCCACTGCCTTGCTCTAACATCCACCAGCTCCGTGATGTCGTCTGGTGGCAACCTGTGAAGCTCTGGTGAACTCCATGCCCAAGAGGGTTAAGGCAGTGCTGGAAAATAATGGTGGGCTCACAAAATATTGACACTTTGGGCCCAATTTTGACATTTTCACTTAGGGGTGTACTCACTTTTGTTGCCAGTGGTTTAGACAATAATATATATAATATCAGTAGGAGCCAATTTACATGCCCATAAGTGAAGTTAAGATTATGGCTGTAATGTCAGGCATATTTTATACTTTTTGTCTATATGTACAGCAGAGTGGATCCCCAGATTGGCACAGTGTTTTCTAAACATTGTACAAAGCTCTCTAGTAGCGCCTGAAACTATTTCTGCTGCCATCTGTAACCTGTACAGCAGCTTTGATGTTCTTGAAAGAGCAAGTATGGGGGCCACATCCATTGTATTGTATATGGAGGTTTTGGGAATTCGACGTTCTATTTTTTTTCATGCAAAAAAAGGAAAAAACTCCCCACTTTTTTATATTGTTGTCATTTAAATTGAATTGGCACCCATGATTATGAAACCAAAAAGATCATATTCCTATTTTCTTCTGTGGTTTAATTAAGACTTACAAATGTTACTTTCCAATACTATTCCTGTAATGATAATATAGTGGAAATACCAAATCCAGAATATGCAGGATGGAAGTGTGACAACAATTTTAAAGCTGAAGTTTAGCTTAAAAAGAAAACAATTCCTTATAGTTTGTCTATGGCCTATGTGTAGTGAAGAAGGATGTCCCATGTTGTGCAGGCAGATCCTATAGAAAACTTCACTGCAGGGATGCCCTGTTCTCTTCCTGTCTGAATTTCGGAGCAGCACAGTGATTAGCGGTTTCAGGTCTTCAAGCAGTACAGTTGGTCTGACAAGGATGTTCCCCCTCCCTCCCCTCTTCCAATGAGAAAAGTTCTTTCATTGATTACCCTGCTTGTATCACCATCTATGAATGGGGAAGAGTCTGATCAGTCTCATGATTCTCTCCCCATTCACAGATCTCGTTGCAAGCAGCGTAATCTATGAAAGACCTTTTCTCAGTGGATGAGGAGGAAGGAAGGGGCGTGTTCCTGTCAGACCATCCGTCTTGGCAGAAGACCTGAAGGTGTTAACCATTGCAGTGCTGAAATTTCAGAAAGAGGACAGACATCCCTGAACAGGAGATCCAGGTGCCTGCACAACGCGAGACATCATTCATTGTAGGCGAGTGATATTTTTGCTAAAGTACAACTTTAACGTGTCACATTTTGTTTCCATCAGACATTGAGTTTTTAGACTGGCCATATTTTCGGTTTAGCCTCTGTTTGCTCTGTAAAGGGTGTATTTAATAGGTAAAGTCTGCTAGTGTATTTTGCATTGATGCATGTCAATGTAATATTTCTGATGTTGGGTCTTTTGTTTGTTTGGCATTGGTGGGAAAGATCAATGCTAAAATTTGGTTCTAGACATCTCATTTCAGGATATTTGCCCACCTCACATTAGACTTTGATGCTACATGCAGAGTGATTTAGCTTATTGTAAGGCTCCATTTACACGGGACGCTTTGTTAACCTCCCCTGAACGATTTATTTTGACAGCTAGAAGCCGACGTCTAAAGCGGCCGTTATGACACGTTTTGCATGCGGCGTTTAGCAGTGTTTAGCAGCATTTGCGTCTAGGAGCGTTTTTAAAGAATTTTTTTTTTTAAATGGAAATGCCTGTAAACGAAACGGTCCTAGATGCGAGTTACCGCGTTTAGGCACGTTTAGCGGCGTTTACAAGCTGTTTGGCATTTCAAATGCCTCTGAACTGGCGTCTGGACCCATTTTTTTGCGTTCCAAAAAAGCCTTTAAACTCAACTGCCTGGAAACGACCTTAAATGACCCTGTGTAAATGTACAGATAAGATAACATAGAGGAAAGTTCAGGGGCAGCTGAAAAAAATGCCCAAATGCCTCAAAACGTCAGTTTACCAGCAGCAGTGTACATGAGGCCTAAACGTTCAATGTGAAATCCTGTGAGGTTTTTAGCAGTAAGAACCAATATTTAATTTAGGTCCGGTATCACCACTGCTGCTATATCATTACAGGAGCAGTGCAATTATTTGTATTTTTCTATGTAAAGTGTATGTAAATCCCTATATTTAATTTAACCACTTCAGCCCCAGAAGGATTTCACACTTTAGGACCAGAGCACTTTTTGCGATTTGCACTGCGTCGCTTTAACTGACAATTGCGCGGACGTGTGACGTTGTACCCAAACAAAATTTGCGTCCTTTTTTTCCCACAAATAGAGCTTTCTTTTGGTGGTATTTGGTCACCTCTGCGTCCTTTCTGATCACCGCTATAAACAAAAAAGGAGTGACAATTTAGCAAAAAAAAAACAATTTTTCTTACTTTTTGCTAAAATACAAATCCAAAAAAAAAAATATAAAAAAACTTTTTTTTTCATCAGTTTTGGCCGATGTATATACTTCCTCATATTCACAGTCGGCGTTTATTGGTTGGTTTGCGCAAAAGTTTCCGCGTTTACGAATGATGAGAATTAATTTCTGGGGTTTTTATTTTTATTTTTTTATATTTTAGTAGTAATGGTGGCGATCTGTGATTTTTAGTGGTATTGCGATATTGCGGCGGACATGTTGGACCATTTTGACACTTCTTTGGGACCATTGGCATTTATACATCGATCAGTGCTATAAAAATGCACTGATTACTGTGTAAATGTCATTGGCAGTGAAGGGGTTAACCTGGAGGGGGCGCTGTAAGGGTTAACTGTTCCCTAGGTGTGTTTTAACTGTATGGGGGCTGGGCTGGCAGGGGGAGGGGTGTGATCACGGCTCCCATATACAGGAAGCCTGTGATCACAGCCCTTCTCCCCCCTCTATGAGAACAGAGATCCGGGTTTACATCGGATCATCGGTTTACATTGCTGGTCGGCAATTGACGGCGACAGAGTGGCTCTGTAACGCAAATCGCCGTCATACGACTCACTGTGTCCGGGGGGGTCCAGGGAGCGGGTGCGGCGGCTTCGATTGCCGCCGGCCACCCGCGATGCCCCCCCCGGAGCGAATGAGCGGAGGTCCATGTAAGTAAACACGGACCTCCGCTCTGTGTGAGGGGGAAGGGCTGTGATCACAGCCTTCCTGTACGTGAAGGCTGTGACCACTTCCTTTCCCCAGCTAGGCAAGTCCCCCTACAGTTAGTACACGCCCAGGGAACATACTTAACCCTTAGCGCGCCCCCTGCAGGTTAACCCCTTCACTGCCAATGGCATTTACACAGTAATCAGTGCATTTTTATAGCACTGATCGCTGTATAAATGCCAATGGTCCCAAAAAAGTGTCAAAACGTTCCGACATGTCCGCCCCAATATCGCAGTACCGCAAAAAATCGCAGATCACCGCCATTACTAATAAAATAAAATAAAAAATAAAAACCCCAAAAATGAATTCTCATCATCCGTAAACGCGACCACTTTTGCGCAAACCAATCAATAAATGCCGATTGCGATTTTTTTTTATCGCAAATATGAGGAAGAATATAAATCGGCCAAAAACGGTGAAAAAAAATGTTTTTTTATATTTTTTTTTTTTGGATTTGTATTTTAGGAAGAAGTAAGAAATTTGGTTTTTTTTGCAAAATTGTTGCTCTTCTTTTGTTTATAGTGGCGATCAGAAATGACCTGAAATGTTTAAATTGGCAGTTCCCCTTGGGTCCCAAGGGATGCCAGCCTTAGATCTCAAGAAAAATGTCTCCCACTCACAAAGTGCCAGCTGACTTGCAAGTGATCTAAGGCTCCACACCGCTGGTGCCCTAGGAGGTAGTGTGGCAAAACATACTGTATGTGCAACCTGCTTACCTTGGTTCCACACCTACCCTTTCCTGGTGGGAACCAGTAGATTGTTACCCCCTCCCCAATGAATTGAGAATGCAAAATAAATTAACAAGGCTGGAAATGGGTTAAAATAAAAGGATAGCTGACCTCAATCAGGCAAAAGTTTTACTAACGTGAGACATCGACCGGTTAAAAAAAAAAGGGTGACATTTGTCCCGTGCGTATGCCACCCTGTCTGTCAGAAACCGGCTTCTGTCGGATGAGCATGCTGGAAAACCAGCAGCCGACCGACTCCCATTCAGCGCTCTCAGCCAATGGCAAAGAGCGCTGATCGGAGTGTTCTGGTGAGGGGCTGTCCCCCTGTCAGAACACAACAGCTCAGCGGGGGAGATCGCTGAACTAACTTCGCACAGTTAGTACAGCGCCTCCGACTGGAGCTGAGTTTTTTTTTTTCAGCCCCAAAAAAACTCAGTGCGTCCCAGGCTTAAGGGCACAACCTTAGTCATTTGTGAAGGTCTTATCAGTTAAAAGTAATTATTTTTTCTTTATCACATAGCAAATTTACTTTTTGCATTTGAAGATTGTTTAAAGCCATAGTAAACAGACATAAGCAGCAAATAAAGTCTGGATTTAAATTCACACCGTATTGAATATTGTGTTTTATTAAACTTTTTAGGAAAGGTTTTAGAGTCCCAATAAATAAGAAGTAGATTACAAAAAAAATGCTGTGAATAAACACAGTTCTGACCTGTATGGAATAATCTATTTGTAAAGAAAATATGAACCCCTATTGACTTTAATGAATTATTACAGGTCACTAAACATTGTAATCCCAATATATTTTTTGTTCTGTCATTCTCAGCTGGGAAAAAATTGTGCACAAATGAGTGGGCAGAGGTGTACAATACTGCTTTTGCATGGTTGCTTAGCCACTGTGCAAATCCCAGCAGCAGGAATCCATTACATGGTGCAAATTCCAGGCGCAAGAATCCCTTACATGGTGTGAATTCCAGGAGCAAGAATCCATTACATGGTGTGAATTACAGGAGTAAGAATCCCTTACATGGTGTGAATTCCAGTACCAGGAATCCCTTACATGGTGCGAATCCCAGCACCAGGAATTCTTTACACGGTGCGAATCCCAGCACCAGGAATCTCTTACACGGTGCAAATCCCAGCACCAGGAATCTCTTACACGGTGCAAATCCCAGCACTGGGAATCTTACACGGTGCAAATCCCAGCACCTGGAATCTCTTACACGGTGCAAATCCCAGAACAGGAACCCCCTTTACATGGTGCAAATCCCAGTACCAGGAATCCTTTATACGGTGCAAATCCCAGCAGCAGGAATCCCTTACATGGTGCACATCCCAGCAGCAGGAATCCCTTACATGGTGCGAATTCCAGCACCAGGAATCTCTTACACGGTGCAAATCCCAGCACCAGGAATCTCTTACACGGTGCAAATCCCAGCACCAGGAATCTCTTACACGGTGCAAATCCCAGCACCGGGAATCTTACACGGTGCAAATCCCAGCACCGGGAATCTCTTACATGGTGCAAATCCCAGCACAGGAACCCTTTACATGGTGCAAATCCCAGTACCAGGAATCCTTTATACGGTGCAAATCCCAGCAGCAGGAATCCCTTACATGGTGCACATCCCAGCAGCAGGAATCCCTTACATGGTGCGAATCCCAGCAGCAGGAATCCCTTACATGGTGCGAATCCCAGCAGCAGGAATCCCTTACATGGTGTGAATCCTGGTGGCCACTCAGTCCATGCACTGCAATGACAGTATGTCAATGACCACAGCTATTCATGCCTCTAAACACAGCCAGTGACCCTCAGAGGAGGTAACCTGTCCGGGTGCAGTGCCTGGTAATACAAAGCCGACCATGCAATAAAATTGATGCAGCGGGACCTGTTTAGGGAGAATTAGTAGTAGTCAAATAGAATTAAAAAAAAAATATGAATTATAATATAATAATTATAGTTTTTTCTTCCTGGCTGGAGTTCAGATGTAAGCCTATAATCTCTATCTGTATGCAACAGTTAGGCCCTTTTCACACAAAGGACCAAGTCAGGTCTGCCTGTCGGTTTTTCATGCAGATCTGAACAGGTGTAAGAGTACGTGTCCCACCTGATCCGATCCTGTCTGCGCTGATAACAAAAAAAACTTAAGGGATCCGCCGTCCTCTGTCTAGGTGGATCGGATGGCAGTCGGGTGTAAACGGACTGCGGAGTCCATTTATATCTGGCCGGTGGCCGCCCTTAGAGCAGAGCAGAATGTCCACTTTGAATAACCTGAGACGGACACGGACCTGTCATCTGTCCGCTCTGCTTCTATCAGCAGATCATCAGCGGACAAATCGCCTGCCCTGTGTGAGAGGGTCTTAGATAATGGTCTGTGTATGTGATAAAATATCTTTGGAGGCTTGAAACTTCGTTACTGACAGAGCATGGTGAGCATTATTTGGATATTTCCATGCATTGGGCAAATCGTATGCCTGTGTATGGCCTTATTTATGTTTACAAACCTTGTTGAGAACAGTAGTGGGTCTAAAAACCTTGCTGTATGTCATCAGTCTCATTGAGCTCACAGAGTGGAAAATAATAATCATCATAATGGAACATCCTGTCCACAATTTAATGCTTTATTCCGTAGATTCATATTCTTTAGTATATTCTTAACCTGCAGCAGACCGATAAAGAGCAATCTTTCATAAACATTTGAAGCATTGCAAGTGTCAGCGCAAGATAATCAGTCTGTAGGTATGACAAGTCCCCTTATGCATGACAAGTCTTAACTGTTGTCTGAATTAAAGTGAGACAGACTTTCAGCCAATTCTTGCCGCACTCTTCTTTGCATGCCATGTGGATTCTGTGTGTGTGTTATAATATATCCACATTACAGGTAATCGGACTCCCATCGATGTTCTGATGCTGGAAGGATATCTGTAAAGATCGTTTTACCTTCATGTACAAATGAAATGTCACGTAATTGTATCAAATGTATATTTTTCATACTACAATTTGACTTGCTGTGTAACTATTTGACTCGTTTTGTATATTTGCATTACTGGTGGTGGACCTTTTATTATATTTATTGATTTCAGAATTGATCACTCAGTCAGGACACCTATGAATTAGTGGTGTCACCCACCTATTCATATATTTTGATGGGTTATTGGTATGAAGCACGTATTATCACTAGATTTAATTTATACACACAGTTTTGATTTTGTTAGCATCTAGCAAGAATTTTTATAGTAATTTAAAGGACACAGTGCAACATTTTACATTCACGTTTATATTTGCTAGTATTAAAGCGGAGTTCCACCCTGTTAAAAGTCAGCAGCTACCAAAAGCTGACTTTTAACAATCGGCCACCTACCTGTCCCTCATTCCCGCGATGCGGCCGCCCGAGGGCTCGCTCGTCTCCCCCTCCCCTCGGCGGCGCTGGCATCACAGGTGTGGGCACCTGGCTTTGGCTTCAAAGCCGGGCGCTCACTGTGCATGATTGAGTCGCACTGCGGCTTGTGAAGGGCTCGGCGCATCTTCTGGGACCTGTGACGTGTCCCAGAAGATTGCCGAGTTTGAGGGAGGGAAGGTGAACTTCCTTCTGGCTCCTCGGTGCCAGGGGAGGAAGTGGACCCTGGGAAAACGGGGTCCACGGTCCCCCCCCAAAAAAATGACATGCCAATCATGGCATGTCAGGGGGTCACCTTCCCTTAAAGCGGAAGTTCCACTTTTGGGTGGAACTCCGCTTTAAGTGTTTTTTATGAGTGCAACTGTGTGTTTTTATTTACTTATTTATTTTTTATTTGAGGTTTGAGCTCTAAGAGCAGTTTTTATTTTCTGTTAACTTAAAGTGGATCTTTGCTGCATCTGAGCACCACAAACCAAAAAACACCATTTAATTAATTTATAATCTTTAACACAAACTCCCCCATCCATCCATCCATCCATGTCTCCATGCTCTATTTTGTTGAGAAATCATTTTGAAAAACAACCCCCTAACATTTCTGGCCGTGGCCATCTTGAGTAAGGACAAATGATTCATGTAGCATTTACTTCCTGGAATCCATCTGCCCTTAGTTCAAGAATGCATGCAGAAGAGTGTGCTTAGCTGAGAAAACTCCTCCTCTCCTGAAGACTCCTGGGATGTATTATATCATTTGCCTAGGCAAGAAACCAGGAAGTAGCTGAAGATATGTAAAAAAATGTTTAAAACAAGCAAATATCTATTGATGCTAGCAGCATGAGGATTAAAAATAATCAATGTTAATTGGGAGAGTGACGTTCCACTTTAACATCTTTAGGGTGTAGGTATAGTTAGTTGTTCATATGGAACACATACTTTATATAGGTGTTTTAATTGGCCTCTGCTGTCTGACTTGTCTCTAAAAAAACAAACTCACTCAGGAATGGCTAAACAAAATGTATTTGTGTACAGCACTTTGTGGAATTTGGCATGTTGCCTGGATTTAAGTTTTAAATCCCATTAGATTAAAATAAGACAATAGGTATCACTGAGCGGCAACACTATGACATCTGGCCAATCTTCACCAGGAAGTAAAAAGTAATATGGGAAAATCCCAGAATACCCTGTAAGGCTGATGATACGTGTCTGATTTTTTTCACACCGATAAAGGTACATTTTGCTTGCGTTCATTGACAGACACGGCTTCTCTCCTTTTAGTCTTGAATAAACAGTTTATAGAGTTTATAGTGCCACTTACAGGAGTAGGACACTAGCCAGAAAAAAACTTGGCACCTCCTATTTAGGCATAAAAACCCCCTCTCAGCTATAGGCAGCCAGAAGCTTTGAGTGCAGTTCAACAGCTCTTGTCCCGCAAGTGAACGTCACTGTGTTTTTTTGCATGCAGGCTCTGGGTCTGATGGTGGCAAGTGGCAACCTTAGAAATGGTCCCGTATTCCCAGTTCTACACGGGGACCCTGTAGAAAGAGAAATCCTGTCCAAGTGGGACAAGTTGCCTGCTTCTCTGAACAACCAGATCTGCCTGGACTGGTTGACATGTTCCACCCTACTTTGGTGGCTACGGTCTCCGTCCCTACAGCCTGGGAAACTTTCTTCTCATTTGTTGGACAGTGGTGACAACGCATGCCAGCCAGTTGGGTTGGGGAGGAGTCCTAGGTTCGAACTCGGCTCAAGGTCGCTGGAGCATGGAGTGTCCTGGAACTTCGAGCCATCAGGATATCCCTGGAGCGTTGGGCAGATCTCCTCAAGGGTCTTCTGATTAGGATGCAATCAGACAATGCCACCGCAGTGGCCTATGTCAATCATCAGGGCAGTACAAGATGTGCAACAGCAGCGCTGGAGGCTTCATATACTCTGCGGTGGGTGGAACATTTGTTCTGGCCCTGTCAGCTGATCACATCCCCAGCATAGAAAATTGGGAGGTGGATTACCTCAGCCATCAGAGCCCGGGACAGGGGGAGTGGTCTCTACACCCAGAGGCTTTTCACCAACTCTGTCTCTGATTGGGTATGCCAGATGTGTGTCTGCTGGCGTCCTTCCTCAGCTGTAACGCATGCACTGGTGGTTCTGTGGGATCGGTACCATCTCATTTACGCTATTCCTCGTCTGCTATGCAGGATAGAGGCCGAAAGCATTAGTCATGGCTCTAGACTGGCCTCGTCAGTGGTACGCTGACATGGTGTGGCTGGTCGTGGATGCTTCCTGGTGGCTATTGAGAGCCAGGTTCTGAGGGACAGGGGGCTGTCTAGCTCATAGATTTCTACGATGTTGAAAGCTCATAAGTCTACCTCCCGTAAGCTTTATTGTTGCATCTGGAAAGCATATATCGTTTAGTGTGAGGCTTTAAGGTTTCATGCTGTTCCTTCTGGGTGGCTTGGTTGTTGGCCTTTCTTCGGTTGGGCATTTCAATGCCTATTGGCTGCATACTGCTTGATTCATACCTTTTATTCAGGGGGTTCACCGTGTAATGCCCCCTGTGCATTCTCTGTTGCTGCCTTGGTATTTCAATTTGGTTTAGTCGGTTCTCCAGAAACACCCTTTTGAAAGCATTCAGGATATTTCCTTGCTTGCTTTCTCTCAGAAAGTGGCATTCTTGGTCGCTATCACTTCGCCTTGACAGTTTTTTGAAATGGAAGCTTTGCCTTGTAAGCCTCCATATCTGATTTTTGCACAAGGATAAGGTGGTTCTTTGTCCGTTTCCTTCTTTCTGTCCAAAGGTGGTGCATGATGTCCTCCTCCTCCGCACCCTAAGGAGGTGGCCTTGCAGCCCTTGAACGGGGTCCGAGCAATTTGTGTGTACTTATCAGTGATGGCTGCCTCCTGGTGGCCGCCTCTGCCATGATTTACCATTGGATTCGGCAGACGGTGGTTCAGGCATATGTCATTAAGGGGTGGGAACCTCCCTTCCATTCCACCAGGGTGGTTAGTGCCTCCTGGGCATTCTGCTATCAGGCATCTGTGTCTTAGGTTTGCAAGGCAGCGACCTGGTCCTCTGTGCACTCTGTTACTAAATTTTACAAGGTTGATGAAGGTTTAGAGCTGCAGAGTTTTTTGTAGGTTTCTGTTTAAGGTTTTCAGGGGCCTCTTTGGGGTTTGGAGTGTTGGCACGTTTGCCTGGTTGTTTCCTTTTGGTTCTTTTGCCCACCACTTGTGGCACTGCTTTGGGACATCCCTGTTTGGCCAAGACTAAAGGAGAGATGTTGTGTCAGTCGATGAATGTAAGAGAAAATGGGATTTTATTTTTTGGTGCTCACTGTTAAATCCCCTTTCTCTCTCTCTCTCTCTCTCTCTCTCTCTCTAAGACAATGAATGGACACAGCTTCCACTCCTCTGCCTGTAGCAGAGAGGGGGTTTTATGCCTGGTTAGGATTGACCATAGGAGATGCCGAGTTTTTTCCTGCCTAGTGTCCGATTCCTGTAGGTGAAGGCTAAAGGAGAGAAGCTGTGTCCATCAATGAGCTCCGAGAAAGGGATATTATGGTAACAAAAAAATCCACTTTTATTTATTTTTTATTTTTATTTTTTATAAGAGATTTGTCGCTCAGCGATCAAGATTCATGCTCGGCAGCAAAATAGCTCTTAATGCTTTTCTATAGAACTCTGCAGCAATTGCTATGCTTGGCTACAGATCGCTGAAGGACAATGGTTATAGAAGGCTACAACCCAATGATGTAGAAAATTACTAGCGACTGAAGTGATTTAATCTTTGTGAAAAAATTGCCCATGTGTCATTAGTCTTAAGAGGTTTAAATACCCCCATGAATTAAAAAGTGTGTGTTAAAGGCCAACTCTGCCTTTTGAACCATGTTACACCTGTATTTAGGGTGTAGCATGAAGCAAATGGTGGAATTCGCCTTTAGTTAACCTAGAATGAAGGATTATACAATAGCTTGAAATGGTTTTGAAACCATTTTTATTTACTTCATTAAAGTGGTTCTCAAGTCTTGACAACCACTTTAACCTACAGGTAAGCCTATAATATGGCTTACCTGTAGGTTCCCTGCATATCTCCCAAACCTGCATGGTTCAGGAGATATGCAGTGTACGCATATCACGGCACCGGGCACATGCACAGTGAAGAAACGGCCTCCGTGCCATTTCTTCACTGACAGCGTACTGCGATTGGCGGCTTCAGCCAGTCGCAGAATCGGAGTCCCCGGCCCCCGGAAGGAAGAGGGGCGAGGATGGATGCTTCCTGAAGCGGAGACATTGCGGGTTTCCATGGTAGGCAAGTGTCACATAATAGACTAGTATGCAATGCATACTAGTCTATTATGCTTTTATATTTCAGTGTAATTGGGAGAAACAAAGAGAAAGTAAAACCCATCAGGGTTTACTTCCTCTTTAAATGACGGTCAACGAGGTTTACCCTCTGTGTAGCAGTCTAATTCATTATAGTTAATTTTTCTGCTAGGCATTGAATGGGAACTTTTTTGGCTTTTTGATCTTCAGTTATTTTATACCAGTGGTCCCCAAACTGCTTTCCAGGGACCATATGTGTCCTTTAGTTTCTGACACTAATGATGGGACACTTCCGTTGACACCACTGATGAAGATCTATTCCTTCAAGCAACACCACCAATGGGGTAACTTTCCTCCCACTGGCATCAGTGATGGGGCAGTATTCTTCCCGCTGACACCATCGTTGGGCTTCTTCTTCCCTCTGACATCAACGATGGAGCACTATTCCTCCCACCTGCACCAACAGTGAGGCTCTATTCGTTGCACTGATGCCAATCATGAAGCACTATTTTTCCCACTGATAGCAACAATGGAGCATTATCTCTCCTCCTACTAACCACATGCACTAAGCTATTTTGTACTTCTATCGACCTACAAGCATGGAGCATTTGTACTCTGAATGGCAAAAGACCACTGAACCCCTCTCTGCAGTGGATTGGTATTGGAGGGACTGGGACACGAGCCCCACATTCTTCATTACGGAAACCAATGTTGCATGCTTTGAGTGGCACATGTTGTGATGACCGAACTGACCTGGGTTGAGATCATTCATCTCTTTATGGTCACATTGCCACATGGGGCAGGAAAAGTCTTCAGCCCTGTTTAACCTCCTACTGAAACAACTGCAAATAACACAGGGCTTCTTTCCTCATTGCTAGTGTCTGATTGGAGTGGTAGGGTATTAAGCAAGGCTATTGCTTTGCCCAGCCTGGTTAAAACAGTTTAAGGCCAACCTTTTACCTGGTCTCTTGGCCTGGGTTCTTATTTGAACATTCATGGTCTGTCCTATAAAAATGTGTTACAACTTTGCTTGAAGACTTAAAAGGAATATTTGCCTCAAGCGTTGGCTCTTGAGCCCCTAAGCTCATCAGTGCATTTCCCTTCTTTGAGATGCAGATATAAAATATTTTTTACTTTTGCAGGCAGTTATTTTCGTTTTTGTGTAGCTTCATTATCACAAGTCAGAGACTACCATACTCTGATCCCACTGCTGTTTTTTGTGTGCTTAGCACACATTTCTTTGCAGGCCATATTGTTTTGGAGCTGAAAGATGAGTAAGGCCAAATCCAATGGTTTTATCACCAGCCAAAATCTATAGAACTGGTTTATGAAAGCCATCAACATAAACTAGTTAAGTTCTGTTTCATTTTTTTTTTTTTTGTAGGTGAAAATAAAAGTTGAAGCTTAGATTGATTGCTATTACAAAGGCTTTATTTACACACTGCCAGTTTTTATCAGTTGGTATGCATTGAATTGTCACAAATAGTACAACTTACGGTGCTTGCAGGGATACTGGATCACCATGTACACTACAGCTTCTAACCTTGAGTCTAGAAGCTGCTGCGCTTAGGGGAGGCTCAACCTCTGTCTCCTGAATGTGGAAGAACCGCATTCAGGATACGTACACTTTTGACCACTGGTTGCGAATTATGGTGCGATTTTTCTGCTTTTTCCCATGGCTGGCCATCAACTTAGTCTGTGTGTACATGAGCCCTTACTGAGCAGGCGTTGAAGGAGTATGCTGACGTGCCAGACTTGGTTGAGACAGGAGGAATAATGTGGTAGGACACCACAGGCTTGATGGCACTTTTAAAATATGCTGGGTATGGGTTCACAATGTCATTGCTGCAAGGCACACTTGTGCATTTTGTATTTGCTTGCTCTTAGTAGTGATTTAGGCTGGGGGAAAAAAATAGCAAATTGAAAAAAATATATAGAGTATACAGTTGCGACTCAAGGCCTGTTGTAATTGAATGTTATTAAAAATGACCTTTCCTTTTCAATCTGCAGTTCTGTAATTTTCGGTATAATGCAATGCAATATGGCTATCTGGAGGTGTTTTGTACACAGAATTTATACAGAACTCCCCCTGAAAATGTAATTTCCTGCTTATCTGATTGGCTAATTGATTTTCCCAGAAGTCTGCACTAAGATACAAGTCAGATTTTGAGCATCCCTTGCAACAAAAATGTCATTTTTGGTGAGATACTCCCAAAAGAAAAGTATGTCTAAAAGGATGCAAACCCTGCAACTTTCCTCATTAGAGCCCTGCAAGTGCAGTTCTTGCAATGTACATAGATCACCCAGAATGATTTTTTTTTTTCTCAATAAAAATGGAGTTACACTTTAACCGCTTGCCGACTGCCGATCGGCATCTGACGGCGACAAGCCGGCTCTCCTGCGCAAATCGCCGTCATATGACGGCGGCTGCAAGATCGAGCCCAGTAAGCAGCCACCCGCGATGCCCCCCCCGGAGTGAAAGGACGGAGGTCCGTGTAAGTAAACACGGACCTCTGTTCTGTGAGGGGGGAAGGGCTGTGATCACAGCCTTCCTCTACACAGAAGCTGTGATCGCTTCCCTTCCCCAGCTAGGGCAGTCCCCATACAGTAAGAGCACGCCCAGGGAACACAGTTAACCCTTAGAGCGCCCCCTGCAGGTTAACCCCTTCACTGCCAATGACATTTACACCCCTTCCCTTCGCTAGTGTCGAAGACACATCTCCTTCCGACACTAGTGTCGGGAAGGGGGGAGTGTCTTGTCTCCAGGCACAAATGAATGTGCCTGGAGGCAGGAAAGTGAGGCCCCCCCCGTAGCGCCCACCGACGAATGACCCGAGCTAGAACGTCGGCGGCAGTATACTGCCGCTAAACGCGTCCTCTCGGCCGAACAGCGGCAGTCTACGGCTAGCCGTCAGCCGTTCGCCAATTTCACATTGAGGTAAAAATAACTCTTTTTTTTTTTAGTAAGACCCAC
>BLSH010160657.1:18102-28291 GCA_018402905.1 Glandirana rugosa | reverse complement strand
GCTTCCATTCATGGCCGTTGTTTGTTTGTGATCATGTGATCACTGTGATTTGATCACAGTGATCACTTGGACCTGGCCCAATCACAGCAGCCTAGTACAGATCACTGTAATCCGCTCACAGCAGTCAGAGATCGCAGTGCTGCGTGCTTTAGGGGCTGGGCAGGAGGACATCATATGACGTCCACCTGGAATAACAGAGCCCCGCCATATTACAATAGGCCAGATGTGAAGTGGTTCGAGAAACAAAACACATACTAAAAAGAATGGAATACCCTGGTTTTTCAAGGAATGAGTTGGATCTTTATTTGATGTTCTCTGGCTCTTTGGCGCCATCTTTGGTATTTAAGGATGTAGTACACTGTTGTTAATTGAGCACACTGAGGAGGTTGGGGACACCAACGAATCCTGTCAGATGCTATTTTCTTTCCCATAGATCCTGTGGCAGTGTTCCCTTTATTTTTCTTTGATGAATGGAATTTATCATATCATATCATATATATATATATATATATATATATAATATACACACACACACACACACACACACACACACACACACACACACAGTATCTCACAAAAGTGAGTACACCCCTCACATTTTTGTAAATATTTTATTATATCTTTTCATGTGACAACACTGAAGAAATTACACTTTGCTACAACATAAAGTAGTGGGTGTACAGCTTGTATAACAGTGTAAATTTGCTGCCCCCTCAAAATAACTCAACATACAGCCATTAATGTCTAAACCGCTGGCAACAAAAGTGAGTACACCCCTAGGTGAAAATGTCCAAATTGGGCCCAATTAGCCATCCCCCCCCGGTGTCATGTGACTCGTTAGTGTTACAAGGTCTCAGGTGTGAATGGGGAGCAGGTATGTTAAATTCGGTGTTATCGCTCTCACTCTCTCATACTGGTCACTGGAAGTTCAACATGGAACCTCATGGCAAAGAACTCTTTAAAGAACTGAAAAAAAGAATTGTTGCTCTACATAAAGATGGCCTAGGCTATAAGAAGATTGCCAAGACCTTGAAACTGAGTTGCAGAACGGTGGCCAAGACCATACAACGGTTTAACAGGACAGGTTCCACTCAGAAAAGGCCTTGTCAGTGCACATGCTCAGCGTCATATCCAGAATTTGTCTTTGGGAAATAGACGTACGAGTGCTGCCAGCATTGCTGCAGAGATTGAAGGGGTGGGGGGGGGAAGCTTGTCGGTGCTCAGACCATACGCCGCACACTGCATCAAATTGGTCTGCATGGTTGTTGTCCCAGAAGGAAGCCTCTTCTAAAGATGATGCACAAGAAAACCTGCAAACAGTTTGCTGAAGACAAGCAGACTAAGGACATGGATTACTGAAACCGTGTCCTGTGGTCTGATGAGACCAAGATAAACGTATTTGGTTCAGATGGTGTCTTGCTCGTGTGGAGGCAACCAGGTGAGGAGTACAAAGACAAGTATGTTTTGCCTACAGTCAAGCATGGTGGTGGGAGTGCCATAGTCTGAGGTTTCAAGAGTGCTGCTGGCACTGGGGGGCTACAGTTCATTGAGGGAACCATGAATGCCAACATGTACTGTGACATACTGAAGCAGAGCATGATCCCCTCCCTTCGGAGACTGGGCCACAGGGCAGTATTCCAACATAACGACCTCCAAGACGACCACTGCCTTGCTAAAGAAGCTGATGGTAAAGGTGATGGACTGGCCAAGCATGTCTTCAGACCTAAACCCTATTGAGCATCTGTGGGGCATCCTCAAATTGAAGATGGAGGAGAGTAAGGACTCTAACATCCACCAGCTCCGTGATGTCGCCATGGAGGAGTGGAAGAGGACTCCAGTGGCGACCTGTGAAGCTCTGGTGAACTCCATGCCCATTAGTGTTAAGGCAGCGCTGGAAAATAATGATGGCCACACAAAATATTGGCACTTTGGGTCCAATTTGGACATTTTTCACTTAGGGGTGTATTCACTTTTGTTGCCAGCGGTTTAGACATTAATGGCTGTGTGTTGAGTTATTTTGAGAGGACAGCAAATTTACACTGTTATACAAGCTGTACACTCACTACTTTTCGTTGTAGCAAAGTGTAATTTCTTCAGTGTTGTCACATGAAAAGATAGAATAACATGTTTACAAAAATGTGAGGGGTGTACTCACTTTTGTGAGATACTGTATATCTCCAAGAATGTATTCACATATTGCTTCCATCGGAAAGATCATTTTGGGTGGAGTTTGTTTTTAATAGGTAATACCTTCTGTTTTTAATATGCATTTTGTGTCTTTAATATTCCTTTTCGAAAAAAAATGTTTGCTAAGCAGTTGGTATATTTTTGTTGTATATATTTAAACCGTCCATGGTAGCCCTGTAATAATAGATATATTTTTACAGCAGTGGTTTCTATTTTTTCAGAATGCAGGAGCCCTATACAATAAAAAGATGGTAGTTGCAACTTTTTATGTTGCATGATATTTGCCCAACTATTTATCAAATCCTTATTTTCAGGAAATAATACACAATGATAAATGTTATTGCACACAAACACACACCATTTTTTGCACAGAATAAAAGTGGTGTGGAGTAAATGGATACCAAATTTGACAAGCCCCAAAATTGTGCTGCCCGAAGTTATCAATAGTTGGTTCTTCAAATGCCTTTTCAGCTGATCAGTTTGAGTATTCAGTGACTGATAGCCCTAGAGCTATTGCTCTCACTCTGATATTTGCAAAGATGTGCAATATGTGTGGTGCAACAGTGGTTTACATACACATGTGCATTCTGTGCGTGCTCTTGATTTCGGGTGTGCACAGCAAGATTACTTGTTTTTTTTAATTTTTAGGTTACGTTTTATTACAATTTTTTACTATTTTATTTTAACTTTATTACTATCACAAGGAGGCTAACAAGCCCCCTATGTGATAGCATTGGGCAGGTGACAGGTACTCTTAAGAGCCCTTTTCACACTGGGGTGGGCAAGGCGTTAGCGGTAAAGTGTCTCTAGTTTTAGCGGCGCTTTACCGCTGCGCTATTCGGACGACAGCAGGGCACTTTTAACCCCTAAGAAGGGGTTAAAAGCGCTGGCGTGCGGCGCTTCTGAAGCGGTTTTCAGCCGCTTTGGAAGCGCTGCCCATTCATTTCAATGGGTAGGGGAGGTGGAGGAGCGGTGTATATAGGGTTTCAAATTACATCACAAGTGAATACATATGTAGAAAGGAATGTAACCCCATTACTAAAACCTTTTAAACAAGTAGGGAAAGCATGGGGTAGATTACCTTTAACGGTAATTGGCAGAGCTAATTTGATAAAGATGCTATGGATGCCACAATTACTATATTTCTTACATAATTGTCCTATATGGCTACCTCAGAAATTCTTTAGACAAATAGATGCTTTATTTATAGATTTGATCTGGAAACATAAACAAGCACGGATTAGTTGGAATGTTATAAACCAAGAACACTCTATACAGCAAATTATATTTTCCCAACTTCCAATGGAACCACCTGTACGGCTAATAGTTGCACACCATTTCCATAATAAACAATGTTTTCCTACATTTCAATTAATTCACAAAACATAGAATGCTGTTCAACGAGAGCTTTTACAGGAAGGATATACCCAATATATGCCAATATGGGAAAATTTACAATTGCCAGAAATAGGGAAACTGAAACATTTTGACTTGTGGAAAAGAGCTGGTTACTGCACCAGCTCTTTGACAATGAGGTGTTGAAACCATTTGATAAACTAGCAAGGAAATATCAGTTACCCAATAAATAATTTTTTCAGGCTAAAAATTTCCAATTTAAGTATAGTCCATCACTAATACTAGCATTGGCAGTAACTGTAAGATATTCTAAACAGGGACTTATTGGAGATATATATTCCTCCTTACAAAGGATAGAGGGAATAAAAACACAAGTGGGCGGTTTTGGGCGAGAGACCTGGATACTCTTAGTGATGAAGAGTGGGATCAAGCTCTGAAGAATCTATTTAGAGTATCCTTGTCTTCATCACAATGTCTGACTCTATTATTTATCATTAACACATCCCATTATACCCCTTTAAAGTTATACTCCTTGGGAAAGGCAATTACATTAAATTGCCCAAGATGTATCAATGATACGCGTACACTTATACATATGCTGTGGCGTTGCCCCAAACTGTTTCGTTATTGGGAGAGTGTATTTGATACCCTAAATGCACTATGCTCAACACAAGTACAACCAGATCCAAAAATAGCATTGCTGGGAATTATGCCAGGGGATATCATTCCAATAAAAATGCATGAGATGTGGATAAGATCAATGTATATGGCACGTAAATTAATACTACAAAATGGAAATCAAACTCCCCACCAATGATAACACAATGGATTGAAGCTATTGAGCCTAATCTTAACTGGGAAAAATTAGCATATAAACATAGGAGAAGCCCAAAAAAGTTTAAAAAAATTTGGTTCTGGTGGTTAGCATCTAATTCTGGTATTTAACTGTGTAACTAGGTGAATAAAATAGTCGAAATAAAGAACAATGGTAAATGAGATGTAAGAAAAATACTAAAGGCATATTTATATATACCGTATATATCTTTAAGATAAGTCTAAATTGGAATAGATAAGTTAATGTGTATCACCAGCAGAACCAAGTAGTGATGAGGATGAATATTAAGTTTGAAGTGGCACGGGGTTATAAGTAACAATTAAAATAACAAATTGGGAAAGATACATTATTATGCACATATATGGCAGGAAAAAAGGTGTTTTGTATGTTATTTTAATTAAAGGAGGCTCTAGAGCTGTTGTCATTGTTTCTTCACTACTTGATTCACTTTTCTAGAGCAAACATTGCAGCCAATGGAGTGTCCCATAATATGAATATACATGTTCTGGGTTTGTACATTTCTATTCATCTAGAAAATTTTATCGGTTGTCCTAAGTCACCAGTGTAACCATCAATAGTGGTGACAACATGCTTCATCACTGCCGTGCATAATAGACCCACTAGACTAAATTTAAAGTGATTGTAAATGTATTTTTAAAAAAATAACAAACAGGTTTATACTCACCTGCTCTGTGCAGTGGCCCCTGAACCTCCTCTTCTCTGGTCCCCACCAGCACTTCTGGCCCCTCCCTTCAGCATGGAGTGCCCCCATAGAAAGTCGCTTTCTATGGGGGTATGTATGCAGGCTCACTCCTGAGACTAGCTGTCTGCATCTATTGACACAGACAGTGTGACTCAGCCCCACCCCTGCTCCCTCTCCATTGGCTTTGATTGACGGCTCTGGAAGCCAATGGCTCCCGTTGCTGCAGCAAAGCCAGTGAGACCCGGAAGTGGTGAGGGAGAAGAGCTGCAGACGTGCACAGCACTGGATTGAATGAGAGCTCAGGTAAGTAAAAGGGGGAGTGAGGGAGGATGCTGATGCCTAAACTTTGTTTACCTTAAAGTGTTTTTTTTTTTCCTTTCCTTTTTTTAATAACAAACATGCCATACTTACCTGCTCAGTGCAAGGGTTTTGCACAAAGCGGCCCTGTGTTTGGGCTTAGGCTTTAACAGTACATAACCATTGTGTGCAGTGCTTACACCCTATACTGTATGTTAGGTGTCTTATCTAGAACTGTGACAGTGATTATTTCTCTTTTGATGTTTTAGCTTCCTTTTGCTCTGATCCCAGTGCTAACATTCACCAGCATGAGGTCCGTAATGAACGACTTTGCAAATGGGCTGTAAGTATATAAACACAAAGTATGTCATTTTATATGCTTGTGGGGTATTGTTTTTCCTTTTCATTATATGGTTTCTTAAACCCCATCTCTGTGTCCATATCTTTCACATGTACAAGCTCAAAGGTGCTGCTAGCCACATTTTAAGTAGGGACAAACTAACTTTAACTTGTTTGACCTGATTTATTACATTCCTTAGCCTTTCTATTAGCAGCTCTGAAGTAGGTATGTTATTATATTGCCACATGCAGTAATCTGCCCTGAGCAATGCTCTTTGCCTTATTGTCACCTTAATGCCCCAGGGTGGCCATCCTAGAAGAAGATAGGCATACCTTGTCTTTCCATGTGAATGATCTTGTCCTCCTAGTCACCATTGGGCACCAGCCTTTTTCTATGTATAAGCTTGTAACGCTGGACTTTCAAACCGTGCAAGTGATATTTCATTGTAAACTATTAATGTATCTGAAGCTAATTCCTTATAAAGGTGGTTATTTTAACAATCCATTCTTTAACATCACAGGGGTTGGAAGATAGCCGGTGGCATCCTGATCCTGATCATATGCTGCATAAACATGTACTTTGTGATCATATACGTGTCAGCCCTTGGCAATATTGGTCTGTATATCGGAGCAGCCATCTTGTCTGTTGCATATCTCTGCTTCGTGGCATATTTGGTGAGTATGATAGCGATGTTTGCAGTAGCTTATCAGAAATAGAACAGTGCAATATCAAAAACTGTAGTGCTGCTACCCAATAACATATTTGGAAAGGGCTAGAGCTCGCCTTATACAATCGTGTCATACAATCACCGCGTCTGACTAGCGGCCTCTAAGTCTGCAGCCAAGTGAGCATAAATAAAATTATTTTGTATTTCTTTACAAAGAGTACAAAGGTTCCATAAAAGAGCCAACACTGATGCGTTTCAGCCTGAGGAAGGCCTCTTCAGACTGAAACGTGTCAGTGTTGGCTGTTATGTGGAACCTTTGTACTCCCTGTGAAGAAAAGAATAATTTTATTTATGCTTACCTGGTTGTGGAGTTCATCTTGCATTAGAGGAAGAGCAATATGACTTTGTACTGCCAATGGAAAACAAAAACGCAGCATTTGCTTTTGTCTAACATTCTCCTTGGGTACAGTGCTCTCTGACATATTGCATGTATCAGCAGAGAGATCTGTAGAAGGCCATTTCTGTTCTAATAGTTGCCTGATATGTATACAGTGTCTCACAAAAGTGAGTACACCCCTCACATTTTTGTAAATATTTTATATCTTTTCATGTAACAACACTGAAGAAATTACATTTTTCTACAATGTAAAGTAGTGAGTGTACAGCTTGTATAACAGTGTAAATTTGCTGTCCCCTCAAAATAACTCCACACAGCCATTATTGTCTAAACTGTTGGCAACAAATGTGAGTACACCCCTAAGCGAAAATGTCCAAATTGGGCCCAAAGTGTCAATGTTTTGTGTGGCCACCATTATTTTCCAGCTCTGCCTTAACCCTCTATGGCATGAAGCTTGGCCAGTCCATCACCTTTACCCTCAGCTTCTTTTGCAAGGCAGTGGTTGTCTTGGAGGTATGTTTGTGGTCGTTATCATGTTTGAATACTGCCCTGCGGCCCAATCTGTGAAGGGAGGGGGATCATGCTCTGTTTCAGTATGTCACAGTACATGGTTGGCATTCATGGTTCCCTCAATGAACTGTAGCTCCCCAGTGCCAGCAGCACTCATGCAGCCCCAGACCATGACACTCCCACCACCATGCTTGACTGTAGGCAAGACACACTTGTCTTTGTACCCCTCACCTAGTTGCCACCACACAAGCTTAACACCATCTGCACCAAATAAGTTTACCTTGGTCTCATCAGACCTCAGGACATGATTTCAGCAATCCATGTCCTTCGTCTGCTTGCCTTCAGCAACCTATTTGCGGGCTTTCCTGTGGATCATCTTTAGAAGAGGCTTCCTTCTGGGACGACAGCCATGCAGACCAATTTGATGCAGTGTGTGGTGTATGGTCTGAGCGCAGACCAGCTGACCCTCCACCCCTTCAACCTCTGCAGCAATGCTGGCAGCACTCATACGTCTGTTTCCTAAAGGCAACCTCTGGATATGATGCTGAGCACGTGCACTCAACTTCTTTGGCTGGCCTGTTCTGAGTGTTAAACCACTGTATGGTCTTGGCCACTGTGCTGCAACTCAGTTTCAGGGTCTTGGCAATCTTCTTATAGCCTAGGCCAGGGGTAGGGAACCTGCGGCTCTCCAGCTGTTGTAGAACTACATTTCCCATCATGCTTCTGGGAGTAATTGTATCCATCAGCCTTGCAATGCCTCATGGGAAATGTAGTTCTACAACAGCTGGGGAGCCGCAGGTTCCCTACCACTGGCCTAGGCCATCTTTATGTAGAGCAACAATTCTTTTTTTCAGATACTCAGAGAGTTCTTTGCCATGATGTGCCATGTTGAACTTCCAGTGACCAGTATGAGAGAGTGAGAGCGATAACACCAAATTTAACACACTTGCTCCCCATTTACACCTGAGACCTTGTAACACTAACGAGTCACATGACACCACGGAGGGAAAATGGCTAATTAGGCCCAATTTGGACAGTTTCACTTAGGGGTGTACTCACTTTTGTTGCCAACTGTTTAGACATTAATGGCTGTGTGTTGATTTATTTTGAGGGGACAGCAAATTTACATTGTTATGCAAGGTGTACATTGACTACTTTACATTGTAGCAAAGTTTAATTTCTTCAGTGTTATCACATGAAAAAATATAATCAAATGTTTACAAAAATGTGAGGGGTGTATTCACTTTTGTAAGATATGGAGCTGGTGGATGTTCGAGACCTTGCACTCCTCCACCTTCCACTTGAGGATGCCCCAAAGATGCTCAATAGGGTTTAGGTCTCTGTAAATGCTTGGCCAGTCTATCACCTTTACCCTCAGCTTCTTTATCAAGGCAGTGGTCATCTTGGAGGTGTGTTTGGGGTCATTATCATGTTGGAATACTGCCCTGCAGCCCAGTTTCCATAGGGAGGGGATCATGCTCTGCTTCAGTATGTCACAGTGTTGGCATTCATGGTTCCCTCAATGAACTGTAGCTCCCCAGTGCTGGCAACACTCATGCAACCCAGACCATGACACTCCCACCACCATGCTTGACTGTAGGTAAGACAAGCTTGTCTTTGTACTCATGACCTGCTTGCTGTCACACACGCTTGACACCATCTGAACCAAATACGTTTATCTTGGTCTCATCAGACCACAGGACACTGTTCTTTAATCCATGTCCTTAGTCTGCTTGTCTATTAACTATTTGCGGGCTTTCTTGTGCATCATCTTAGGAAGAGGCTTCCTTTTGGGACGACAGCCATGCAGACCAATTTGATGCACTGTGTGGCGTATGGTCTGAGCACTGACAGGCTGACCTCCCTCCCCTTCCACCTCTGCAGCAATGCTGGCAGCACTCATACGTCTGCTTCCTAAAGACAACCTCTGGATATGATGCTGAGCGCGTGCACTCAACTTCTTTGGCCAACCATGGCAAGGCCTGTTCTGAGTGGAACCTTTCCTGCTAAACCGCTGTATGGTCTTGGCCACCGTGCTGCAGCTTAGTTTCAGGGTCTTGGCAAAAATGTGAGGGGTGTATTCACTTTTGTGAGATACTGTGTGTGTGTGTGTGTGTGCGCGTATATATGTGTGTGTGTGTGTGTGTGTGTGTGTGTGTATATATATATATATAATGGGATGCACCAATACCAATTTTTGCAACCTAGTACGAGTACCAAAACTTTTTATCTCAGGTAGTAGTCGATACCAATTTCCAATACCCATTGCCTTGGGAGATTAGGTAGAGGAGTGGCTTGGGAGGTGGGGGATGTTAGGGAGTTGCGTGTGGGTGGGGGGGAGTAGAAGGGTAACTGAGGGCAGCGTAGTTTAGAGTGTGGTAAAATGGGGATTGTGGTATGGAAAAGGCTGCGATCTCTGGTAGTGAAGAGGATGAGAATGGGGGAGGGTCATTGGGAGACATGGGGGCAGAGATGACAACTGGTGGAGGGAAGGAAGAGGCGACAGGCAGAAGTGACAGCAGTGACTGCAGGCATGGTACAGGAGATGGTCAGAGACTGCAGACACGCTACAGGAGACGGTCAGAGCCTGCAAGCATGGTCATGGCTGGACTGGGACAACAATTTGGCTCTGGACTTCATCCAGACAGGCCCACTTTGATTTTCAGTGTCCCCATCAGCGTCCCCCTTCACATCAGAGTGTCCCCATCAGTGTCCCCCCTTCACGTCAGAGTGTCCCCATCAGCGTCCCCCTTCACGTCAGAGTGTCCCCATCAGCGTTGCATTACATCACAGTGCCCCCATCAGCACCCCCCCTTACATTAGTGTCCCCATCAGCACCCCCCCTACATTCCCCCCCACGACTACCCCTGTGATTACATTCCCCCCCACGACTACCC
>BLSH010160657.1:4487-17755 GCA_018402905.1 Glandirana rugosa | reverse complement strand
ATTACCCCCATGAGACAGCACCCCATTACATCTTATTCCCCCCCATCAGCACCCCCTTTACATCAGAGTACCCCCATTACATCAGAGTGTCACTCCTCTCCTCCCCCTCCTATGTGTACTCACAGCTGAAGGCAGGCAGCTTCTCGTTCCTCTCTCCAGTCATGCTATAAGGGGAGAGAGCAGGGTAAGTCTGTTGGCTGGCTGTCACCCCCTGCAGGCTGGAGGGAGTAGAAAGCCTGACTCTCACTCCAGCTGCTCCTTGGTGACAGGAATGAAATTGCGATCATTCCTGTCAGTGAGAAGCGGCTCCAGGACCCGCTGACGAAGTTCCGCTCTGGAACGTAATATGTACGGGGGGAGGATCTGGTAGTGACGTCACCCGCGGCCATCCTTGGTGGACTGGGACGCCAGTCTGTTGTGATTACAGGCGTTATTGCCAGCACTCGGATTTGAGTGCTTATTCATGTAAGTGCAATATTTTTAACTTTTAATCATTAAAGTTGTTTGAAACAGTGAGCACTTAGATTTGTGCTTTTTTTGTTATATGTGACTGAGTATCTGGGAGAAAAGATCGATCTGGATACCAGAGGAACGGATTATTGTGACAGGCTTGAAGGGGAGGAGTCTAGATATCGTGAGACTGAGTATAGCATTGAGGCTGTGTGACCTCTGTGAGGTCCAAGTATTGAGCTGAGGGGCCAACTTTACTGGTGGTAGACCACTTTGCCACAATAGACATGAAGTGCTGAGTGAAAATCACCCTCTCTCACAGCGGCTGTCATCTCCTCTTCCTGCTATTCACATGGATTGTGTTGCATGATTTTTTTCTTCCTGCTATTTATATGGGCTGTGTTACAAGCACTGTTTTTTCTTCTGAGAGGCGCTTCACAATTTTGATTAAGGCTCCAGGACTGTGCCTGACCTCTCCACTGAGCCATCGGCCCACCAGGAAACTCCCGGTAGTCCCGATGGTCAGTACAGGCCTGGGCATGGTACAAGAGACGGTCAGAGACTGCAGGCATGGTTCAGGAGATGGTTAGAGGCTGCATAGTACAGGAGACAGCCAGGGACTGCATGGTACAGGAGACAGCCAGGGACTGCATGGTACAGAAGACAGCCAGGGACTGCATGGTACAGGAGACAGCCAGGGACTGCATGGTACAAGAGACAGCCAGGGACTGCATGGTAAAGGAGACAGCCAGGGATTGCATGGTAAAGGAGACAGCCAGGGACTTCATGGTACAGGAGACAGTCGGGGACTGTATGGTACAGGAGACAGTCGGAGACTGTATGGTACAGAAGACAGCCGGGGACTGCATGGTACAGGAGACAGCCAGGGACTGTATGGTACAGGGGGTAGAGAGAGAAAGAGGGGGGTGGGGGTGAGAGAGCGAGAGAGAGGGGTCTGAGAGAGAGAAGGGGTGGGCTGGGCGCCCCCCCTCCTCCTCACCTTCCCTCAGCTGTTTCCCGCACAACCTGTCCAGGCACACAGTCGGCTCTGCCAGTCTCACTGGGGTAACAGACCGCACAGCTTGCGACGTCATCTGAGTGAATGGTATGTGCTGTGTGTGTGTGCCCAGACCGAGTCATGTTCAGTGCTACATACTATAGGATGAAGGATTACTCAGTACCATCATTAGCTCCTCATCTCCGGTATCTTCCCTCCGGGCGGTCAGCCTCTTCCTGGCCCCTAGAGTCTTTCCTTGCACTCCTATATTATCTCTGCCTCTCACGGCCCCCGCCCCCCATGGATATCCGGCGCTGCCTCGCTCTGTCACCAGCAAGAGCGGTGTTCTTCCCTTGTATCGCCGCAGCAGGCGTTCATTGTCACCCGGTGTGTGTCCGGCCCATGCCCCCATAGCAACACCACTGGCGGGGATGGCACAGCATCGGTGCATCCCATATGTGTGTGTGTGTATATATATATATATATATATATGTGTTAATAGTTTATTTTTATCATATACATTAATGGAAATTAAACGAACACAAGAGAAATCTAAATCAATTCAATATTTGGTGTGACCTCCCTTTGCCTTCAAAACCACATCAATTCTTCTAGGTACACATGCACATAGTTTTTGAAGGAACTCAGCAAGATGATCCCAAGATCTTTCCAACATCTTGGAGAACTAGCCACAGATCTTCTGTGGACGTAGACTGTCTCAATTCCTTCTGTCTCCATGTAATCCCAGACAGACTCGATATTCAGATCAGGGCACTGGGGGAGCCAAACCCTCACCTCCAGGACTCCTTGTTCTTCTTTATAGTGATATCTCTTAATGACATGGGCTGTATGTTTGGGGTCATTGTCCCACTGCAGAAATAATTTGGGGCCACTCGCAAGCCTCCCTGGTGGTATGGCATGATGGGTAAGTATCTGCCTGTATTTCTCAGCATTGAGGACACCACTGATCCGTCATTGTTGAGGACCATAGACGCAGTGGTCGGCCAAGAAACCATGCAGCAGATTAAAGACACATCATGCATCCTTCCCCTTTGACAAGATGTCCACCAGTGCCATCAGCACAAAACTGGCAGCAACCAGTGGGACCCAGGTACACACATCTACTGCCCGGTTACGTGACAACCAGATGTGGCATATCTACGTCGGGAGAACGAGTGGTGAGGTCTGTACAGTGGTCACACCAGATTGGAGATGGTGAGATGACTATAGGACCGCTACCGGGCTGCTCTTTTATGTACAATGCTGGATTTTAACGTGTTAAATGTGGGTGGAGGGTGCAGGGTGCTCGGAGGGGTGGCACACCAAAGAGTGGTATCTGAAAAGTTCCGTTTTGGTGAGGTGGTAAAAGTGGGATAGCTGAGAGGCGATGTAATAATCTCGGAAGTCGGGGACCGCCGCACCTCCCAGAGCTAGGGTTTTTAAGGGTTAGCCAGGACAGTTTGTGTCTCCTGTGTCCCCAGACAAATTAATTTAATATTGAGTCAATTATTTTAAAGAACTTGAGGGGAACATAGAGGGGAGCATGCCACAACATATACAGTATCTTAGGGAGGAGAATCCTTTTTATGAGATTTATGCGGCCCATTACTCCTAGGGGCAACTTGGACCATATTTTTGTTTTGTGTTTGACTAGGGCTATAAGGGGTTCTAGGTTAAGGGCCTGATAGTCTGCAAGAATCCTAGTGATCACCACCCCAAGGTACTTGACGGAAGAGACTATAGACAACGGAAGAGAGGGGATTTGCGCGGCAAAAGGAAAGTTATCAATGGGCATAATTTGCGATTTGGACCAATTGATGCGCAGGCCCGAGTACTCTCCAATTTTCTCTATGGTCTTCAGGGCGTTTTGTAGGGAAGGGGCTGGGTCAGCTAAGTATAGAATGGTATCGTTTGCGTACATCCCTATCTTCTCTTCCCTGACGCTAATCCGCAAGCATGAGATATTGGGGTTAAGGCGTATCGCAATAGCCAGCGGCTCAGCGACCTGGGCGTACAGTAGGGGGGAAAGGGGACAGCCATGATGGGTTCCTTGTTCCAGGGAAAATTGGTCAGATAAGTACCCATTGACAAATATTTGGGCCCTAGGGGAGCCATACAGCAACTGTACCCATTTAATGAAACGTGGTCCGAACCCGAAGCACCATAGGCAGCCCACCAGGTAGGTCCACTCCACTTAATCAAATGCTTTGGTGGCGTCTAGCGCCACCACCACCCTTGATCCACAGTTGTCGCGTGCCGCTTGGAGGTTCATAAATAATCATCTAATGTTCATCGCCGTATGTTTGACCGGCATAAAGCCAGTTTGGTCTGGATGTACCAGGGATAAAATACGTTTATTGAGAAGGATGGCCAGGGTTTTAGCAAGGATCTTGGCGTCTACCGACAGTAAGGAGATGGGGCGGTATGATTCTGGGTGTTTAGGGTCTCTGCCTGGCTTTGGAATGACCACAATTCTAGCCTCGGTCATGGGGGGGGGACACTACCTGTATCAAAAATATGTTGGTACAGAAGCTTCCGTTTCGGGGTAAGTATATCAGAATAGGTATCATAAAATTCTAAGGGTAGGCCATCAGGCCCGGGAGCCTTCGACTTGGCCAGCTGTGACAACGCCTCTGTGATGTCGTCTGTGGAAATGGGTACTAACAGGAGTGCAACCTGCGCCCCTGCGAGGCGCGGCATGGGAATATTATTAAGGAAATTTCCCGTGTCCTGCTCGGTATGTGTAGTCTGGGAGGTGTACAAAGAGTGGTAGAATTCCCGGAATTCCTCCGCCACATGGGTCGGGTCAGTAATGGGTTGACCTGCGTCAGATTGTAGTGTAACCACCACAGGGGGTTATTGTTCAAGTGGGCTAGATATGCCATTAGCGTGCCCGCTTTTTCACCGTGTTCAAAAAGTGTTTGCTTTGCAAAGAAAAGGTGTTGTTTTGACCTCTCTATGTGCATTTGGGAGACCTCCCGGGTCTGCGCCCAGACTCTCAGTAGGGCTTCAGGAGTGGGGTGTTGGGCGTTCTCCTCTAACTCCTGGAGTTTATCCATAGAGGCTTGCATTACCACGGACGTGGTCCGTTTAAGTCTATTTATCCTGTTTGTAAGGATCATATGGGCATGAAGCTTAAATGTCTCCCACACCATCCCAAATGACGAGTCATTCTGGTTATGGCGGAAGAAGAAGCTAAACTCTCTTGCTATGGCTCCGTGGTCCTCCAGGGCCGAGAGCCAGAAAGTGTTCAATTTCCATAACGAGGGGGGGATTGCCCCAGCAGTCGGAGCTCCACCCAATAAGGGGCATGGCCCGACAGAATGCGTGATGTGAATCCCACCCCCGCCAAGACCGGCACTAGTGGTCTAGAGATAAAGATAAAGTCAATACGGGACATTGTGCCATGGCTGGTGGAATAACAAGAATATGCTTTGGCACTGAGATTGAGGTGCCTCCAGGTGTCTATCAGTGAAAAGTCTGACATTATTCTACTAGGGAATCCCGGGGGGGGGGGGGGTGGGGTTCCCGGTTGGGCTGATCCCCATCCCCCTGCATCCGATCAAGGTCGAGACATAACCATACAGCCGGGGCCGCCGGGAACCCGCGCCATAGAGGCAAGACCCTCATTGACTACCTCTGAGCTGTACGGGGGGGGGGGGGGACATAGCATGCCAGGATGAGCAGTTGGGAGCCCTGAATAACCACATGCACAAACACATAGCGTCCGTCCCTATCCGAAACCACAGATAGCAACTCAAATGTAACAAACTTGGCAACCAGAAAACCCACCTTGACTTAGGAGTATGCACTGAGTGATACGCCCACCATAACCAGGGGCGCCAAAGGGCGGCATGCAGGTGGCCCCTAGCATGCGTCTGAGTCAGCGCAATAATTTGTGCCCCCTGTGACTTGAGAAATTTGAGCGCTGTCGTGCGTTTAATTTTGTCCCTTAGACCCCGGGTATTCCAGGTCAAAAATTTCAGGGTAGCCATAGTAAAGTGAGGTGACCAATAAAAGGACCCCAGGCCTTTCGGATCGGGGCGTACTCGGGTAAGAATTTAACATATAAGCTCAACACACCCATCCAGCAACAACATAAGTGGAAATGCTCATATATGATCCAGTGACACATCTTTGCACCCCAGTTCAGTGCCTCCCCAACTTGGCGTGAACATACAAGTCCCGAACTGGGGTATGGGCAGCAACTGCCAACGCATGACCTGCGTTGGTAATGGAGTGATCATTGCAAGGGGATTCAGTGTAACATGGGTCTCAAGCAGATCTCCATACCTGCCACAAACCCAACTAGGTACAACTAAGGGGGCGCACATTCCTCTGGTCACAGCAACTATAGAGTGTCAGCACAGTAGGAACATGAAGGGAGCTGTAGTCCTCAGAGAGGCCGCTGATGAGGATACAATGTAGGATCAGCTTCACTGGATTAAAAAGTCCTGTCCGTACCGGGAAACCTTCGGGGGGAGGGGGTGGTCTTCACCTTGTCGATCTTTGACGTCAGGGTGGTCTGGCATAGGGAGACAGCCTCCAGGATTTTTGCGGTGTCCTCCGCAGCACGGTGTGCTGTAGGGGAGGCCCCGGCGCCATCTTTGGCTTGCGCTTCTTTGTCTTGCCAATGGAACTTCGCAAGCTGGCTAGCTGCCTCCGGGGCTTTCTTCGGCGGGGACATCTGACAAAGGGTCCCAGTGAAGGAATAGACAGTTCAGTACTGGTGGATCAGGACAGAAAGCTCACGATGAGTGTAACAGGATAGGAATAGCACGGAGCTCTTTCCTCATGCGACCTACTCCATCACTGTCCAGGCCACGCCCCCGGGTGGATATCTTTTAGTTGAATAAATTACTTGGTGTTTGAAGTAATACACTATTGGAGGCTTCTATTGGGGAATTCCTTGACAAATTCTTTAAGGCAGGCCTCGACAAACCCCGGGCGCCAGGTCGCCATGGCGACCAGAAATCGCGTCCTGGCGAGTGACTGCCGTTCCTTCTCTCCCCATGTTAAAACAGCGTGTCAGATTCAGCGAGAGCCGAGAGTTCTCTGCTTAATCTAACAGCTGTTAAACTTGGCCGGCTGCCCGGGATATTTGTTACTTTTCTTCATTCTAAGTAGAAACAATGTATCTTCTTCTTTCAAAGCAATTATCTCCGGGCTATCAGGAAAGTTTAACCATTTAAAGACTAAACCCTCTCTCACATTAGTGGTTTACAATTAAATATTCACTGTTTTCTGCTAGAAAACGACTTGGAACCCCCAAACATTATATATTATTTTTTAGCAGAGACCCTAGAGAATAAAATGGCGGTTGCTGCAATATTTTATGTCACATGGTATTTGCGCAGCGGTCTTTCAAGCGCAATTTTTTGGAAAAAAATACACTTTTAATGAATAAAAAAAAACTAAACAGTAAAGTTAGCCCATTTTTTTTTTTTTGTATAATATGAAAGATGTCACACCGCGAAAACGTGACCTTTATGCTAAGCAACAAAATTGTGATAAAGCCCTGTGTACCATCAACAATTACCACTCTATGTGCAGCTGGGCTCCAGAATTTCATGGTGACCGAAAACCCACCAGAGCAATGAAAAGTCACTGTGGGGGACACACATGTAGGCAGGAAGTGGCTGCAAAGTGGCAGCAGAAGATCAGCAGCGCTGGAATACTTTTCACCTTTTTTTTGTATTTTATTTACGTCACTAAGGCTTTGTTTAGATGTGCAAGTTGGGTGGTAATAATGTGCAGTAGAGACATGTTTTTGCCACCCTTAAGCTCCATTAGGCAGGAGATGAGGGCGTTTTACATGCCGCAGTCACGATGCATTCGGATAATGAGGAGTTTCCCCCATAAGATTTTTTAGTGTCACTCTTTCTGGCCAGCCTATAACCCTGATGTAACGGTGGAGTTATTGACTGACTGCTCTGCTGTGAGTAAGTTAGGGTTAGGGGCGCAAATTACTTGTCTTACCCCTGGCGCTGACAACCCCACACTACGCTATAAAAAACTGGCTCCTAACTTTTTTAGCCGGCCCCTAGATTCAAGGCAAATTTGTCAAGCCCTGCTTTAAGGAAGTAACAGGGGGAAAGTTACTCCTACCCCATAAGAAAAAGCCTAAAGTATTCTACTCCTACAGCTTCTACCTGTACTTAAAGTAAGGGGTCTTTACACCCCCCCCCCCCTCCCCCAGGCAACATCAAATCTGAGCCTTACTCAAAGCCCTGTTCAGATTGAGAGGGCACCCCATACTCTGAGTATGGGGAATGTCTACTGGCGTTTGCTTTCTCACTTTCCAATCTGCCAGCTTCAGACCAAAGATAAGCAGATTTGATGATCGTCTTGCACCAGCCTCGGCCTTAGGTTGTACTAGTTCCTTCAGAAGAATAGTTTCAAAGTTTTTATTCAAACCTATTTACAGTCCCTAAACCAAATGGGGGCATCCACCCAATACTGGACTTCACAAGGTTTTTTTTTTTTTTTTTTGTTTTTTTTTTTTTTTTTTATCTTAAAGCATTACCTGCATTAAGGTACGAAAAAAGTTTTCGGTAATTGTTTGCTTCCCCCCTCTCTAAATACTTACCGGAGTATTGTATCGATCCAGCACTGTGGAGGGAGCAGGGGGTGGGGTCGAGCTGCACTGCATGTGTCATTAGACGCACACAGCCCAGGTTGGAGTCAAGCCTACACGGGTGCCCCCATAGGAACTGGCTTGCTATGGGGGCACACAGAGGAGAGGGTGAGCAGACAGCACCGTCAGGGGCCACAAAAGTGGAAGTAAGGGGCTGCTCTGTGCAATACAAGTGCGCAGAGCAGGTAAGTATAAAACTAATTTTTATTTTAGGCTAAAAAAAAGAGCCAATTTTTACTTTAAACTGAGTTCTTTGTGTTACAAAATCCTAACTGGAATCTACGAAATCTGTCATTTATTGCCACAGACAAGGAGAGTTTCTTGCTTCAATAGACATATAAGATGCCTATCTCCGTATTACCATTTTCAAAGCATATCAATGTTTTGCTGTGGGAGGCCAGCACTTCATGTTTGTGGCATTGCCATTGGGGTTCTCCACTACAACTTGAGTGTTCACAAAAAAGCTTGCCCCACTTCTGGCTCTTCTACAAACCCAGGCCATTCATGTCACACCTGGATGACATCCTGCTGAAGGAATCCCCAACCAACATCCAAAGGACCATCCAGTTCCTTCAAACTGTTGGATGAATAATCAAATTTCCAAACTCTGCTCTCCAATCCTCACTGGAGTACCTGGGTCCAGTCTAGGACAAAGCGTAAGCCAGAATCTTTCTCTGTCAGAAGACGGTTGCCTCCCTAAAGTAAGATTCAGCTCTTGGACATTCAAATCACATTGACACCCCTCAATTCACTTTTGCATGAGGGTTCTGGGCCTCAGGGTGGCCTCCTTCGAGGCCGTTCCTTTTCCCCAATTTCACTCCAGACCCATTCAGTTCAACATCCTCAAAATATGGAACAAGCAGATCCAATCCTTGGATAGCGCAATGATTCTGTCCAGTCAAAAGAAAATCTTTCTGGCATGGTGGATCTCCAGTCCTGCCCTGAAAACTGGGAAAGTAATTCCATCACAGGAATGTGGTAATAACAGATGTGAGTCTTACAGGCTGTAGCGGAATTTACAACTCCCTATCTGTCTAGAGCAGTGGTTCTCAACTCCACTCCTCGGGACCCATCAACAGGCCAGATTTTAAGTATTACCTTGGGGAGATGCAGACTAGAATACTGCAATCACTGAGCAGCAAATGATATCACCTGTGATGTATTTCAGTTATCCTGCAAACCTGACCTGTTAGTGGGTCCCGAGGACCGGAGTTGAGAACCACTGGTCTAGAGAATATGGTCCAAACAGGAGCACAGTCAAACTGCAGTAGCTAAGCAAGACGACTAATTCGCTCCGAACTTCAACTTGTATAGTTATGCTTTGAAAATCAAAACTAGGTGCTGATTGGTTGCCATACACAGCTGCTGGGTGTTTTTTTATCTCTCTCATTTTTCACATGGAAGGTTGTTGGTTTTACTATGCTTTGCTTTTAATTTCAAGTGCTAGCCTTTTTCAGAAAGATTTGTGATTGTACAAGACGCACTAACCTAAACAGTACTTCCAGGTAGATGTACCTAAAAAATCCAACCTCGCTGAATAAATCTGTCATTTTGGCAGTTTTTTGGTTTGCACGCTTGACAAAAGTCCAGTAGTTGTTCCTATCTCATGATTTCTGTCTAATATCTGTATCAAATACACAGTTTGTATACATATATGGTTCCTCTTTTACATCCTAAATGATGTTTAATTTTCAGCCAGTGGTTTAAACACATCTGTAGCACAGCTATGCAGATGACAGATTTCTTTTCTTTGTTCAGCAATCCAACTTCCTATGCCCTATCTCCACCCTACAGCCTGTAAATTGGAAAGTAAATTAATACTATTACCTCTGTCAAGTTAGATAGGAGGAACTCCAGAAAGTAGAAACCTTAAAGTGGAACTTTAGTCAAAAAGTGAAGTCCTGCTAGGTGACTTCAGGCTGGTCCCTTTTGCATGTATAGCTATGTAAAACATTAAAAATAAGTGTCTATACTGTTTAAAATCCAGTAATACACTGTCTCGTCCTGCTCTGCACATGTTCAGTTGCTGTCTAATTTTTAGGCACTGTGCTGAAAATCTAAGGCTGGTCTGTTGACAGCCCAAGAATTTACTGCTGCTCAGGGGCTCTGGTCTTCAGAAAAATGGCAGCCTCCAGCAAGAAGAAACAGGAACAATGCTGGAGGCAATTTATAGCACACACTAATTTTGGGAGCAGAAATATTAATCTGGAATGTGTGTTCCTTGCTAAAGAACATTATTTTTTATTAAGGTGTTATAGGTAAAGTTCTACTTTAAACCAGTAAGTAGCAGAGTGATATTCCCATCTGTGCATTGTAACAGCGCTCTGAAAATCAGAAGAGTGCTAAATTTAATAAAAGACCTTTGTTTTGTAAAACAATAAACTAATATTTTCCAATAGTTCCTTTAGCTGTTTGCCTGAAGTTCCATTTTAGGACAAACTATTGAAGTAAAGATTTTTAAAAACTAGAAACATCTAAAAAGACTTATTAACAGAGATGGTCATACTGCAGACATGCTAAAGGTGTTGTTTTAGACTGGAAAGCTTTTGCAGAAGACCTTCAAAAACTGAGGACATCTTACCTGAGACTTTTGGAGATCACGGTTATCACAGCCTCTTCATACATCAATGCTTTTACTCCCACTACTTGGGGTCTACAAAGGGTCACACAATAATTACCAAATGACTGCATGTGGCAGGTTGGACACAAAAGTTTTAATACAACAGGCCTAAAGGTCTTCTCATGAAGCATTGTGCAAAGTATTAATACAAAGTAATATGAACAATAATAGCTGTCATATTTGGATACAGTATCTAAATATTTAGTTATGTAATACTAATTAACTGTTAGTAGCTCTGGCATTGTAAGGGGCAGTAATGTCATTGATAGCAGTTATTGAGATGATTATAAAACAAAACTGTCATGTATTGGAATATAACTCATGAGCCTGGCGACAATAGATTTCAATATAGTGTCAGGCTTGGATTATATACTGTTTGATCGATATTGTATCTGTGTGTATGTACTAATATCCTGACAAGGCATATAATTATACATTTGTTTTACAGTTTTTGGTATGTATTGTCTACTTTACTATGCTGTTTGTTTCTTTCAGACATGGCAATGCTTGGTTGCCTTGGGCCTGAAGTTCCTTGAATGCGGGCAGACGGTAAGCATCCATCAAATAATGCTTCCCGAAGATCAAGCTTCTTCCTCTGTTATTAACTAAGGGCTTGCATTGTATCTGGGTATGGCAAGTAGCCATCAGAGCCAGTGTGTTTCTATGGTTTACTGTGTGAACTTACAAAAAGTATGTGCAATTTTGCACAGAGGACGCTATGTTAGTTGTATAAATCATGGCTGATTTTCTGCCTCTTTTATTTACATCAAATTATGTATATCATGGTTATTCTGCAATATAATTCAGTGCCCTATTTTGAGAAATCAAAACCTGTTTTGATCATTGTCTTCATTCTTATATATTTTAATTTGTATATATCTGCTACGCTTTGATTTACCAACCACCGTTTCAGTTAGCAAGTCAACAGTATTTCTCCCTAATAATTATGCATGAGATATTATAAATGGTCTATGCTGATGGTGGATGGCATCTATAGGAATAGTTTTATCTGGAGATTAAACTATAGACTATTTAAAACATTGCATGACAACAAAAGGGTAGACCATGCAGCGATAGGCATTTATTCATAACTCAAAGTAACTGCTGCCATTCAGCCTGTGATGTGAATAGAAGCAGGGCATGTGTTTTGCATCTATATCGAAAACCTGCTAGTCTTAAGAGACATGCAGACTGATTAAAGGCAGTACACTACATGTCCAAAACTTTGCAGACACCTAATCATCACACCTATATAGGCTTGTTGGACATCATATTTGTGGGCACTATTGCAGAGTTGGCCTCCGCATCGTGGCTATAAGAACCTCCACTCTTCTGGGAAGGTTTTTCACAGAATTTTGAAGTGTGTCTGAAATTGCGACTCCACAAAAGGTGTTCATCAAACAATTTCTTTATAGATCTTGCTTTGTGCATCAGAGCAAAGTCTTCCTGTAACAGAAAACAGCCTCCCCCAAAATGTTATCACAAGGTTGGAAGTGCACTATTTTTGAAAATGACTGTGCATTCCATAGCATACACTGGACACACCTAAACTAGATCATTTGGAGGGGTGTCTAATAGATGTGCTGGTAATTTGTTCACAATCCTCAGGCCATATAAGTGTATTGTAATACAAGTTTATATTTTTTTTCTCTTAAAACACTGCCAATGGAGGCCACTCAGAGATAATAAGAGATCATGCTTTTGTTAATAATTAACTGATCTGAATATAGATTTATACCTGTAAATCTGTTACGATCACACACAGTAAATGCGGAAACTGTTGTAAGTCCAGGCTTTGGGGTAGTCTTTTGTGATAATAAACCATCCAGGTATTTCTTCACCTCAGCCATTCAAACAGAGATCTGCCAACTGAAGGTCCTAATCCCTGATCTCTGATAGAACCACAACTTGTGCTTCCTGCTGCAGTCACGTCCTACCAAAAATATGGCCATAGTAAGCGCGATGATGCCTGTCCTAGAAAAGTGGAGGATCTCATATCTGGAACATTGGATCTAATAAATAGCATTGTCTTTAGTACAGTGGACTCCACACAACACTGAATTCTGGTGGCGGTGCTTAAGGAACGGACCTGGGCATTATTGTTTGTTATGAACACATAAGCTGTTGATGGAGACCTTTTGAAAAAAAAAAAACACCTGTTTAAAATTCTATTGTATTGTCCATGTATTCCTATAATTAACAGAGCTGCCTATAATTGATTGGAAAAAATGCACCAAGTTTTCATGTATTTTACAATTTTTTTAAGAGAGAGTCTTTCTTGATTTGATTTTTGTTTTTGTACCTATATTTTTGGGTAAGTCGGCAACTTCTAGTCACGAGACCGTTACACACGAAAGAGAGATTGTCTTGTCGTCTTTCCTTACAAGAGTCGAAGTAGTGTGTAAAAAGAAATTGTAAGTCTTTCAATTTATATATAATTCTATCCTATTTATGTACTTTTGAACCACGTAAAAAAGGTTAGTTAATATCCGTCGAGACAATTAATATCCTTATGTACCTGTTATGTTATCTTAAAATTTGTCCACAAAAAAAAAAAAGTTTTC
>BLSH010160656.1:652245-664410 GCA_018402905.1 Glandirana rugosa | reverse complement strand
GGAGGCCGGACATACTTGAAGATCGCTGCAGCGATCTTACCCGGAAGTGGGAGCAGGTTCCTGTCATAAACGGGTACCCTCTCCCCCCAAAAAGGGAGGGTGTGAGCAAGTGGAACTTCCCTATTGGGTGGAGCTCCACTTTAACCACTTCAATACTGGGCACTTTCACCCCCTTCCTGACCAGGCCAATTTTCAGTGCTGTCACACTTTGACAATTACTCAGTCTCTGTACTATATGAATTTTTTGGTTTTTTTTTTAGACAGATAGAGCTTTTTTTTTGGTGGTATTTAATCACCACCTGGTTTTTTATTTGTTTGCTAAACAAATAAAAAAAAGACTGAAAATTTTGAAAAAAAAAAGTTTTCTAGTTTCTATTATAAAATTTTGCAAATAAGTATATGGTCAGTGCCCCAATGATCAGTGTAAGCAGTGTGCTGACAGGCTTGCCAGTTATCAATCCTTTCCTCACACAGACACCGCAAATTATCTTTTTAAATAACAAATATTGAAAGAAAATAGTATCAAAAATTACACACACATATAAATACTATTCCTCTTCATCATTGTCTTTTTTATTGGTGGAAGAAGTGTGTGTGTGTGTGTATGTGTATGTATATATATATATATATATATATATATATATATATATATATATAATATACACACACACACACACACACACACACACACACACACACCCTTCTTCCACCAATAAAAAAGACAACAATGGAGAGGAATGGTATTTATATATGTGCGTGATGTTTGATACTATTTTCTTTCAATATTTGACATTTAAAAAGATAATTTGTATTTTCTTAATTTTTTGATTTTGATACACCACGTGTGTCCTGTGAAAGCAGCTTCCCTTTGGCCACTTTTCACACTGTGGCGGTAGCTCTATAGCTAAAGGGGATAAAAGCACCAGCGCGCTGTGCTTCGGAAGCGGTAGCCATTCATTTCAATGGCAGGGGCGGTGGAGGAGCGGTGTATTCACCTCACCGCCCCAAAGATACTGCTTGCAGGACTTTTTCTTTCTGTCCTGCAAGCGCACCACCCTAGTGTGAAAGCACTTGGGCTTTCAAACTAGGGACACAGGAGAGGCAGTTTTCAGGCGCTTTACAGGTGCTATTTTTAACGCAAGAGCGCCTGAAAAATGCCTCAGTGTGAAAGAGGCCTTGGACTGGTATTCTAGTCACCTTTTTTCTTTTGTATCAATACATATACTGCACAGACTTAGTGAGTTGGCATATTTCTACAGTTTAAACCATTTTACCTTTTTATTAGCAATAAAAACTGACAGGGGTTCTAATTGTTCTCCACTCTATCCCTTCCTCTGGATATCACACCACGTGATAAAATACAATAAATACGGCATGAAGTGTTTTAGTAGCGTTTTTTTTTGTGAATGCCCAAACACTTTTTGAAAAACACTATGAGCTATTTCACAGCAAATTTTAATGAGAAAAATATGTGAATGCAGCCCACTGACGTTAATTTAAGAAAAAATGCTATTTTTTAAAGTCCTACCTAAAATATACTGACCTTTGACCCTGACCTAGATCAAATCTTGATCTGGCTATTTTTCCTTTATTTTTTTACGCACACTTCTTTGTTTACATTTTTCTCTTCTGGCAACGAGAGAAAGATCCAATCTTTGTGGTCCCCGATGGTTAGCACAGGACTTTGGGCTCTCGGTGAGCACAAACACAAGTATACCTCAAAAAATGTAAAAGTCAGCGCTTGAGAAATAATAATAGTGGCAGCTGGCAAAAAGTATAATATTTCTAAAGGCTGCGCTCACAAATGTATGAACCAGTATCACATCAATGCATTAAACACTATGTTAGTGAATAAAAAAAATGGACATAAAATATACAAATAATTAGCGAATGAATATCCAAGACATGATCAAATAGTTCTCCAAAGTGAAAGCAAACAAATCCTCAATACAATATTTCAAACGTGTAAGAAACAATGAAACTTCTTTTTATAAATAAAGTTCTTATTTGCAAAAATGAATGGTATCTTGTTCCATAAATTTCGTCCCCAAAAGGATGTGTGCCCCCCCCCCCAAAGGTGTCCTCCAGACCAACACCACAATGCACTCACCATATGCAAAATGTCACTGCGCACATCAGCAAATAGTAGTGGGGATATTTCAACATTAGTAGGAGGCTTCTTACACTGAAGAGGCTTGTGACACCCAATGTGTCCACAACACATGTAACCTTGTATTATACATGGTCACAATGATTCCACAATTGTATTTGGTTTCCAGCAATCCCCACCACAGAGACCACCCGGACTATCCATATTCAATGATATGTGCTATGTGGAAGGAAGTGTTCATGCAATGAAGCCACAAGGAAGCTCATATATTGTAGTACTTTTATTATTAAAAGGCTTAATACAGCTCAGTATAAATTACATAGGCAGACAAAAATCCAACCAACTGCATTAAAACAGGAGCAGTTACAACATATAATACACAAATGGCACTTACAAAGATGGCTGCTGGTTCTTGTGCTATGTGCTGGCCCCCCACTTGCTGGGGGATACTCTGGCAGGCTTGCTCCTGTGCTATCTGTGTCTTTTAACTGTACAGTGCATCTCAGCCCCACCCCCTGCTCCCTCGCCAATGGCTCCTGCTGCTATCAATCTGCCCTGTGAGGAGGGAGAGCGAGAGAGCAGCTCCAGACCAAGATCAGGCTCAGGAAAAGTATTTTTTGAGGTTTGGGCTGCACCTACAACCTTAGCCTTTACAACCACTTTAAGAACCACTGGCAACTGACATTTTATTTGTCCCAAAACCGTTAATGAAATATAGAAACAATTAAGCTTTTTAGCCATTAATATTACCATTAAAATAGAATGATATAATTAAATGAATAGTGATGCAACTGACAATAATAGTAAACTACTACAAATTATATAATAAAGAATAAAAAAAACATTGCATACACATACAAAAAGGGCAACCTACTATATAAATATAATATTCTGCAATTCTGCAAAGTTAAAAATTAATAAACGCCCATAAAGAATCAAACCGTGTATCTCTATAGCTATGCTATGCTAAATGCAAGATTGTGCAAAGTGGCAAATTCATAATAAGTTCATAAAAGAATCATATTACACCATGCATCTCCATATCCATGTAATACAATATCAGCAATAAAATATGGTATCCCAGCGCTCAGTACAATAGCTCACTTTACTTTATAGTTTGTGATACATCCCTGAGTCAGCAAGGCAATGAAACTTCAAGAGTAAAAAACAATCCTGCAGCTCCTCCAAAAGATGAGTGGGTGATCCAGCCAGTAACATGCAAAGGAAACAGAGTAGCCAGGTGCAGGGATTAACCACTTGCTGCCCACACAGTACTTTTATAGGTACATCACTGAGCACATGCGCACTGGCATGTGACAGATCACGGTGATCAGGACCTGGCCATTGTGAGCGGCCGGGTTATCATGTGATCATTATGACCAATCATAGTGATCACCTGATTACAATGTAAACAATTCCATTCATGACTGCTTGCTTACTATTGTGATGCTGTGATTGTCCCACAGCGATCACATGGTACCTGGCACCCTGTGCCATGTGATTAGCTGTAGCCAATTACAGATCACATGACAGCTAAAACTATTGCTTATAACAGTGATCATCACTGTTATAAGCAATAACCATGTAAAAATAAATAAATCCCTGATCGCCCCCCAGAGTAGTACAGTTTCACTATGGTGACACAGGACTACTCTGATGAGAGTATGTAAAAAAAAAAAATCTTAAAAAAAGGAAAATGTTTAAAAAATTGAATAAAAAATTATATATGTGTGTGTGTATATATATATATACATTTTTTATTTATTTTTTTACATACTGTCACCAGTTAGTATCCCTGATCACCACCACACCAATCATATGACACTATGTGAAAAAAATGTCTTCATTTTCCAAAAAAATTCTGACAAAAATTTGCAAACTGACCATGCCTTTCAATAAATACCTTGGATTACTTTCCAAAAAGGAAAGGGGTGGGGGGTTAGGTATTTGTACTGTCCTGGCATTGTAGGACCTCAAGAAATTAGATACCATAGTTTGTAGATGGTAACTTTCACACAGAGACTAAATAATATACACTGACTTGGGTTATTTTTACCAAACAAATGTAGCAGACTACATGTTGGCCTAATTTTATGAAGAAAAATTATTTGTTTGCAAAATTGTAGAACAGAAACAAAATAATAATGTTTTTGTTTTCAACATTGTTGATATTTTTTTTTTATTTATATAGCAAAAAAAAAAAAACCCAGTAGTGATTAAATACCACCGAAAGAAAGCTCTGATTTTGTGAAAAAATGATAAAGATTTAATTTGGGTACAGTGTTGCTTGACTGTGCAATGACCAGTTAAAGCAGCACATTGCTGAATAGCAAAAAATGCCCTGGTCAGGAAGGGGGTAAAAATTTCAAGTGGTTAAAAACTTGTAACACTTTATTTGTAAACAATAGTATCACTTACAGGGAGGTGAACTATATAAGGTTCCCCATGCAGAAAAATGATGTGCAAGCATGGCAAGATTGAACAGAAGGGTCAATGTGATCAGTATGCCCACGACTAAGCACAAGACCAGCCAAATGATGGTGATATCAGTGACTTCTACAGCAGCTCTCTATGCACGACCACACAGTACAACTCAGCCCGAGGCGCAAGAGTGGGTGGGCGGTAACATGTTAGGCTTGACAATGTCATACAATATCCTTTTGGATGAAATATGTCCTTTTCACCAACACAAATAATTCTTCCTCATGCAAAATAACTCACTAAAACATACAGACCTCTTACCTATAAGCAGGTTGTACTTTGCTTTAAAACTGCAATTATCCCTAATCTTTACCAGTCAGACCCTCCAATAGCTGGTGAGATCCCAAACTGTGCCAGCAACTGGAATTGTCCCATACCATGTGATTCCATGACAGCCTATTCACAAGGGTGTTCTAATTTGTGTTTAGGTTTGCATCTGAAACCATATCCTTAGAGGTGTTTGTGTGACTAAGGTATGTAGGTGACCAGAACCTCTCAGTGAGTCCATGTTACTATTTAAACAAAAAAGTGCTTCTATATTCAGCACAACCCATTAGAAACCATATATTCTAAGAGAACATGATAAAATGTGGCTTCTGTGTATGAAAGTTCCTTTGCTTTATTTTCTATGTTCATTAATCATACCTTCAACTAGAGTGTGAGTTTCTGGAGAATCCAAATAAGCTATATTTTCATGTTTGAACTGCATACAAAAAGACAATGCAAAGATGAAATACATATAAGGGAGCTGTTCTTACCTCCCGTTTTTTAGATTTACATAGCTCCAGGTTAGCTGTAAACCAGTTATTTCACATAACAATTTAAAGCCCTGATGAAGGTGGCCCTTTACTGTGAACAGTAACATTTTATCTGGACTTTATTCTGTCCAAATGGCAGTAAAAAGTAGACAGAGGTTCTAACCAAAAAAAAAAAATGTTTTGGTTGGAATTGGCTTTAAGGCTGCATTCACACAGGGGCGACTTGCGATCCGACTTGAGTTGTCTCAAGTCGCCCCAAGTCGCTTGACATCTGATATCCCATTGAAGTGAATGGGAGCCGTCTTAATATACACTACTGAAGTCGCTCCGACTTCTGAAAAGGTTCCTGTACTACTTGGAGGCTACTTCTATCCGACTTGTGCCCATAGAAATTGAGTGGAAGTTGTCTCCAAGTTGGATCCCCCATCTAAATACAAGTGACTTTGTAGTGTAAAATAATAGAATTTATTTGGGGCAGCCCCCTCCCTCCCTTCTCTGATTGGCCACAGGCAAAGTCGTCTGCCATAAGTCGTGTTGTAAGTCGCCTGAAGTCACGCTGAAATCGCCTAGCAAAGTCGCGCTGAAGTCGGGTCGCCCCTGTGTGAATGCAGCCTCAGTGATTTGTTAATAGTGGCTTACTAATGACTTCATGCACATCTCAAGATGTCTGGGATGCTTACTTCTTAGAGATAAAACCAGAACAGAACACCATCTTTTTAAATGGCCACTAGAGCATCTAGAGATAAACACTTTGGCTCTGTGCACACTAGCGTTTTTTTATAAGCTCGAGAATGCTAGAAAAAAACGCTGAATGAAAAATGCTAATAATAGTGCTTTTGTGCCAGCTTCTAGCAGCGTTTTAGGAGCATTAGCATTTTATTCACATTTATACAGTACGTGAAGAAAAATAAAAAACAAAAAAAAACTGTTAAGAACATTTTAGTATCGTTTAGGAGCATTCAGGCTGGGTTCACACTATTGTGAATTGGATGTGGGTTTCTCCGCATCCAATTTGGATGTTAGGAGATTGTGACCGGCTCTCTATGGAGCCAGTTCACACATCTCTGGAGCGGCTCCGGTGGGAATTGCACAGGAGTCCTGTGCATCTTCTGGTTTGGTTTAGGTCCAAATTCAGCCACCCCTGCTGTGAGCCGCTCCATGCTGCGGTGCGAACCCAGCCTTGGTGTTTTTTTTCTGCTGGAGAAATGCACCAAAAAACTATACAGGAACAATTTTTTCTGCTCCTAGATGCTGATGCATCTAGGAGCAGTGTGCATGGACACCGGAGGGTTTATTTATTAAAGGTAAATCCACTTTGCACTACAAGCGTACTGCAAGTGCACTTGGAAGTGCAGTCTCTGTAGATCCGAGGGGGACATACAAGAAAATTAAAAAAACAGCATTTTTGCTTGTACGTGATTGGATTATAAAATCAGCAGAGCTTCCCCTGATTTCAGATCTTCCCCTCAGATTTACAGCGACTGCACTTCCAAGTACACTTGTAGTGCAGAGTGGATTTGCCTTTAGTAAATCAACCTCATAGTATAGCTTCCTACTGAGTGGCAGTGATAGAGTTGGGTCTCTCTGTAATGTGGAATAACTTATAGAGAACATGTATAAATGCCTGCTCTTAAATATGTGATGTTTTACTGTTTTACAAGCTTCCTGTACCACTTGTGGATATAAATGGTGTAAGTACAGCCATAGAAAGCTCCCATCTGGTATTGTTAAGTGTGTGCATGTATTGCATCTGATCAGTTTTATGTTAAAAAGGAAATAAAAAAAAAATCACGTATTTATATTAACAAAGTATAAGACCATTGGCAAGGGCCAAAGTCATTGTTGTCGTTATTTAGAATACATTTCATTTTCCTGCTGAGTTTCCTTGCCCATCTGGAGAACCATGGAGCCTTGTATGCCCACTATTAAATCTTTAGAAAAGGGGAATACCTTGTATATTTTTTGTTCAGTAAAATTGAATGTAATCTAACATGCAAAATATATTTTAGGACTGTTTCATACCAGTATTGCACAGAAACGCGGCACACATCCCTGTGTGATTCCAGCTCATTCCTGTTGCCCTGCCCGTTCATTTGAATGGGCTGAAATGTCGCCGGAAGACAGAAAAAGAAGTGTATACTCTACTTTTAAATAGCGCTCCGCACTAAATCACACAGCACTCCGCTACCATACAACTTGGTGCACGTAAACACACTGTGTTTGGGGTGTCGGTAACATTACATTGGCATTTGCAGTGGATCAAATGCGAAGGCAGCGCGTTTTTAGCAATGTGCGGGAAATGCGCATGGAACGTGCTTTTTTTCCATACCGCATTCTGGTGTGAACCGGCTCTTAAAGTACAGTTCTTCATTTGTGAAAATTAGGAACATTGTTTCCAGGGAAAAGCTGCCAAATGCTTAGATTGGCAATTAGAAACAATGCAGGCTTAAAACGGAACTAAACCCTCCCATCCTTTATATAGCCAAGGAAGCTGCCATCTTAGCCTCTATTTGATCTGCAGTTGTCAAGGTGTTGCACAATTTGATTGAGAGCACAAGCAACTGTGACTGTTATCATTCATGGCTTGCCTTGAATGTAACAATTTTTTTTTTGTGAAACAGGTAAATCGACGGTCTAGTTCCGCGTTAACATACGGTACTATTAACTGAATAATTTTCTTCTTCTCACATAGATTGTGAATCTTACTTTATTTTAAATGTCAATGCAACTGATCAGCCTATTGAATAACATGATTGTTCCCACATAAATCTTCCATGTTATTGTCACACATTTTCATGCCTTAAGTGAATCTGTACTTCATTTTAAACGTACAAAAGACCTACCTAAAGCTAGCCATACATACTACATTCTATACAGTGTGCTTTAAATGTACCTGCAATTATCTAGTGCAATGTTTCTCAACTCCTGTCCTCGGGACCCACTAACAGGCCAGGTTTGCAGGATAACTGAAATGCATCACAGGTGATAAAATTTGCTGCTTAGTGATTGCAGTATTCTAGTCTGCGTCTCCCCAAGGTAATACTTAAAATCTGGCCTGTTGGTGGGTCCTGAGGACCGGAGTTGAGAATCACTGATCTAGTGGAAGGACCTACCTGATTGCTTATAAATAGAATGAATTGTATGATCAGATTGTAACGTGGCCAGTTAACCACTTGCCGACCGCCGATCGGCATCTGACGGCGGCAAAGTGGCTCGTTCCCGCAAAACGCCGTCATACGACGGCGGCTGCGGGAACGAGTTTAGTGAGCGCACCCACTGTGTTCGGGGAGGGCCAGGGAGCGGGTGCGGCGGCTTCGATTGCCGCCGGCTACCCGCGATGACCCCCCCGGAGCGAATGAGCGGAGGTCCGTGTATGTAAACACGGACCTCCGCTCTGTGTGAGGGGGAAGGGCTGTGATCACAGCCTTCCTGTACGTGAAGGCTGTGACCACTTCCCTTCCCCAGATAGTACAGTCCCCCTACAGTTAGAACACGCCCAGGGAACATAGTTAACCCTTAGAGCGCCCCCTGCAGGTTAACCCCTTCACTGCCAATGGCATTTACACAGTAATCAGTGCATTTTTATAGCACTGATCGCTGTATAAATGCCAATGGTCCCAAAAAAGTGTCAAAATGGTCCGACATGTTCGCTGAAATATCGCAGTACCGCAAAAAATCGCAGATCGCCACCATTACTAATAAAAAATAATAAAAAAAAAAAATCCCAAAAATGAATTCTCATCATCCGTAAACGCGACCACTTTGCGCAAACCAATCAATAAACACCGATTGTGATTTTTTTTTATCGCAAATATGAGGAAGAATATAAATCGGCCAAAAACTGTGAAAAAAAATGTTTTTTTTATATTTTTTTTTTGGATTTGTATTCTAGCAAAAAGTAAGAAATTTGGGTTTTTTTGCAAAATTGTCGCTCTTCTTTTGTTTATAGCGGCGGAAATGACGCAGAGGGGATCAAATACCGCCAAAAGAAAGCTCTATTTGTGGGAAAAAAAGGACGCAAATTTAGTTTGGGTACAACGTCGCACGATCGTGCAATTGTCAGTTAAAGCGACGCAGCGCCGAATCGCAAAAAGGGCTCCGGTCCTAAAGCTGGAAATCCTTCTGGGGCTGAAGTGGTTAAAGTCCACTACAAGATGCTTCTATTACTTTAGTTTCCAAAACAAGCTTCTTCTGTGCTCCTCTCTAATTCTGTTTCATTTTGGTAAAAGGATCCGACTTTTCTTGATTCATAGCAAAGCTCTGCCCACTGCCACCCCCCTCTGTCCAATGGGAATATCCTTACAGGATCTTACAGCTTTTCGGTTTATATTTTAGGCATATATGGCAACTGTTTGGTGAAATCTGGTTTGACTGCTTCCTGACATTACTCTCTTCTTGCTCTGTTGCAGTATAACCTTGGGCTGACCAACTATCCAGAGCTTTTCCTTTTACACAGTATGGAGAAAGAAGACATCTCATCTTCCCGATGATGTTGGGTCACATGGCACAACACTGATTATCCCTTCTAGACACCACATCTAGAAGTACTCAGGAGATTAGAGGTGCCATGCTTTTAGTACCAAGTACCAAATGAACTTTGCAAGCTTTGTAGCAGGTGAAGTAGAGCAAAAAATTGTAAATGTTACTATGTAATACGTTATACTTGTATACCGTAGCCTTATATTTACATAGTCAATTTGAACAAAGACCATTGAAAGGTTGAAACTTAACATTTGAAAAAAGTCTATGGATTTCAACCAGTAGAAAATGAACTACTCAAGTTGATCCAGAAGGTGAAAAAATATCCCTATAAAGTATGGTCCTTAACAAGGAAAAAAAATCCATCCTGATTCCTTAAAGCAATTGGATATTCTATGGATCAACAATCTACACTGTGATCCTCGGTCATTCATGATTTTATATTAATAGCAAATATTTTCCACATATGTGAATTTTATTGGTTTTTATAGATTTCACAAAGTTCTGTTTTAGTTTTCTCACAAATGTTCCGTACCTCCAAGGACACATTTTTACCTAAAGTTATACAATATTCCAGGATGTGGGATTAACCGTTATTTTATAACATTATGTGAAACTGTAATTTATGGACATGGTTAAAGCAGATATCATTTTAATCTAGGTTATTGATGCCTAAAACACGACATTGCATTTACTAAATGAGTTATTTAAAACTGGTTCAGCAAACCTGTCCAATCAGTGGTGAGCATTTGTTAAAAAGAAAAAAAAACTGCTGCTGAACCTGAAACCCCTAAATATTATTTTATTGGTGACTACTATAAGGCTTATAAGGATGCCATAAGGATCAAAAATATTGTTGAATTTGATATAATTTGATGTGATCATGTGTCTTATGGAAAAGACTGGTATATATTTGTTTTTTTATCATTTTCACATACTACTGGTTTATGTCAGGAACCAGAGGTAAAGGTGTTGATCTCTAGGGTAATTTATATTTATTAGAAATAATTTTTCAGCTGTATATATGCATAATGCATATTTTGAAATACTTTTAATTGCCGATTTTAAGAGCTTTATTGTGGGCTGTATGACTTTTAAAATAATGCTGCTATCCCCATTCATACAATTGATATGTGTCATATTGCTAAAATGTCGTCAATGGCACTATACCCTGCTGTATATGTTAGTGCCTTTTGTTGATTTTACAAGTGTTTTTACGGAGTCTTATTCCAATACAGTCATCACTTTATGTGAAAATTGTGATTTGGGCTGATTTTTTTCTTTTTTTTTTATTATATATACCTATCGGGCATAACATTATGACCCCCCTCCATAACCCATGGAGGTATGCTGTTGTATCTGGTACTAAGCCATCAGCAGCAGATCCTTTAGTCCTGTAAGTTGCAAGGTAGGCGCCTCCATGGACTGGACTTGTTTTTTCAGCACATCCCACAGATGTTTGATTGGATTGAGATCTAGAAAATTTGGAGGTCAAGTCAACAACTTGTTGTGTTCCTCAAACTATTCTTGAATGCATCAGACCGGGCCACCTTTTTCCATTGCTTCATGGTCCAGCTCTGATGCTTATGTGCCCATTGTAGACCCTTTTGGCTTTGGACATTGGTCAACAATGGGAACTGTGTGTATATGTACTATGTGTGTATGTGTATATATATATATATACACACACATACATATTTTACACTGCCTACCTTTATTGAATGTATGTTTGTAATAGAAAAATGTGTGTGCCCTAAAGTTAATAGGGATATACAATCATGTATGTTTTGTGCGTACGAGTCTTCAGTCCTTGCGGGCTTTCATAGGTAAGTATATTTGGATGTAAGGATTAAGTGTTTAGTGTAAGTGGACTTACAGGAGAAATATGCGAGCATCGTGCGGTGATGTAATCCGAACCAGCATGCTAGCAAATCACGTGCAGTCATACGTTCTGTGTTGTCGGCTGTATGCTAAAACCTGTAGGCCAGCATGTTGGCAACGTAGCACACATACTCCGAAATGTCTAACAGGAACGATTTTTAGTTGGTTCGGTACCATTGAAATTACTCTTGGTACCTATTTTATATTGAAAGTAAAAAAAGAAAACGACGTGTTAAAAAGAACAGTGAGCGGGAAGTAAAGACCGTTCCCTCTTCCTAAAAAAAAATGACAATGTTTCATTTCATTAAACCGAACCATACTTTTCCTTGATGTGTCTATGCAAGGACTAACATATAGGGATAATTGAAATCCCGTGTGTGTAAAAAGATAATGTTTGTATGTAAGTTATTTCCATCCGTCACATTTTATACATACACACACATATATATATATATA
>BLSH010160656.1:635080-650362 GCA_018402905.1 Glandirana rugosa | reverse complement strand
GGTTTTGCACAGAGCAGCCCAGATCCTTCTCTTCTCAGGTCCCTCTTTGGTGCTCCCTCCTGTTGAGTGCCCCCACAGCAAGCAGCTTGCTATGGGGGCACCCAAGCTGAGATGCAGCTTCCTTTGTCCATTCAGACACAGAGTCGCGTCTTGGCCCTACCCCCTTTCTCTCCTCATTGGCTCACTGACTTTGAATGACAGCAACGGGAGCCAATGTCTCTCGTGCAACATCGCTAGATCTGGATGAACCTCAGGTAAGTATTAGGGTGGCTGGGGGGGGGGGGGGCTGCTGCACACAGAAAGCTTTTATCTTAATACATAGAGTACAATAAGATAAAAACCATCTGCCTGTACAACCACCACTTCAGCCCCAGAACGATTTACCCCCTTAATGACCAGGCCATTTTTTGCAATAGGGCACTGCGTCGATTTAACTGACAATTGCGCGGTCGTGCAGTGCTGTACCCAATTTAACTTTTTTCCCACAAATAGAGCTTTCTTTTGGTGGTATTTGCGGTTTTTATTTTTTGCGCTATAAACAAAAAAAGAGTGACAATTTTGAAAAAAAAACAAACCTTCTGGGGCCCTCCAGCAGTGCTCCGGGCTCCTCCTCTTCTCAAGTGACTACCAGGCTTCCCTGGGGTCACCCGTGCAGGCGCGCTCCCAAGTCCTGCTGTTGCGTGTATTCACACAAACAGCGGGACTCAGCCCGGCTCCCAGGTCACTGGACTTGATTGACAGCTTCGGGAGCCAATGGCTCCCCAGCTATTAATCCAGCCAATGAGAACTGGAGCAGTTCGGGTGAGCTCTGAGGCTCGTCCCCGCCACGGGATCGGTTCGGGCTCAGGTAAGTAAAGGGGGGCTCGGGGGGGGCTGCTGCAAGTGAAAAGGTTTTTCACCTTAATAGAATGCATTAAGGTGAAAAACCTTGAGGGTTTACAACCACTTTAATATATATCCAAAAAAAATATATAAAAAAACAAATGTATTCATCAGCTTAGGCCAATATGTATTCTTCTACATATTTTTGTTTAAAAAAAAAAATCGCAATAGGCGTATATTGATTGGTTTGCGCAAAAGTTATCATGTCTAAAAAATAGGGGATAGAGTTAGGGACTTTTCATTTTGTTATTGTTTTTACTGGTATTGGTGGCGATCTGTATTTTTAGCGGGACTGCAACATTGTGGCGGACAAATCTGACCCCAAATTACACTTTTTGGGATCAGTGACATTATTCTTTTACTGAAATTTTATTGAAATTTTCCGCTATAACAAGCGAGATTGATACAAATACACAATATAAGCATTAACAATAGCAGTAAACTTTGCACGTATACCGCTCCCCAAGTACAGAATGGGAACAACTACCATCTTATGCCACCTTCGGTCGTGGCTAAAGCAAAATTATTGAAACATAAAATTATAACAGAGTTTAACATTTAAGATATAAGGGAGATTGATTTACATGGAATACCGATAATAGAATAGAAAAGTGACATCTAGGCAATCAAAACTATATCTTCCAATAACATGCATCAAACCATCAATGTACTGGGATTCTGTAACCTAAATGAGGGAATTATAAGGAAGACTTGGCCCCAAGAAAGAACCAATCTAAAAAGGATATCTAAGATGGCCACGGCCTACTCTATTCATCTGGAGCTCACAGGAGTTCCACAAAAAAAAAAGGGAGAAAACACATAAATGCAAACAGCAAGGAAAAAGTAGAGAGAAAGAGAGAGAGACAGAAAGAGGAAACAAGAAGAGGGAATGGGCACCCCAGGGGTTTTTAGGTTGTACCGCTTGGAACCTTCACAGTTCAAAGAATCCAGAGGTCCACTGAGAAGGCAGAAAAAGGTCTATCCAGGGCTGCCAGACCTGTCTAAATAAAATCGCCATCAATTTTTCATTAATAAGCGTACCATGGATCCGGTTTTTGACCTCCTCAAAGCTGAGAAGCGGTGTTTTCCACGATCACGCTATAGTTTGCTTCATTGCCATAAAGATATGAGTAATCATGGCGTGTTCCCGGCGGGTGACGTCTGCAATAGGTTTATGTAATAGTGCCTTCCATGGGTCTCTCCGCAGGTTCACATGAAGGACTGTATTGACCATGTGTACACCTTGATCCATAACCTCCGGACCTTAGGACAAGTCCACCATATATGTTTCATATCACCTAAGTCTGAGTAGCCTCGAAAGCAGTTGGATGGGTACGATGGTAGACCCTTTGCGATCCCAGCTGGGGTAAAATACCAACGGGACATCATTTTGAAAGAGTTTTCCAGAACTAGGACGTTACAAGAAGATTTGAACAGGGCCTCCCACATCTTCCGCCAATCGCTTGGTAGTGGAGCACAACCAAAGTCCTGTGTCCATTTTTCACAATACAGAGGGGTTTGTGGATCTGTGTTATTCGATATGGAGGAATATATTAAGGAAATTAGACCCTGAGTAGTAGGGTTGGTCCGACATTTGATCTCAAAAGTAGTGGACAATAAGGGGTGTTCGTGATGATTCGTGGGGGAATACATAAGATGACGAATATGTATGTATTTGTTGTGAGCAAAGAGCGAACTGTTATGAGACCCTTGTGCTTTCAGCATTGAAAACTTTGAGGGTTCTCCAACCCAGGTGGGAACATGGGACAGTTCAGCAGTGATAAAAGGGGAAGATGGGGGGGATATCAGGCATGCAGAGTATTTAATAGAATCCCAGACTGAGAGAGTGTGGGCTAGAATAGGGTTTAGGGACTTAGGACGGTACACAGGAGGATCCATGGTATAGAGGAGAGAGGGGTTGGGTCGACGGGACCACTGACATTATTACATTGATCAGTGCTATAAAAATTCACTGATCAATGTATAAATGACATTGGCAGGCAAGGGGTTAACACTAGGGGTGATCAAGGGGTTAACTGTATTCCCTGGGTGTGTTCTAAATGTAGGGGGGTGGGCTGCCTGGGACATCATAGAGATCGCTGTTCCCGATCACTGGGAACAGCAGATCTCAGAGATGTCCCGTCAGAACGGGCATCTGCCTTGTTTACATCCCTGTTCTGCCTCTGTGTACAGCGATCGTGGGCGGCCGGCGGACATCGAGTCCCACAATCTCACATGCAGGGACCGACGTACATCTTAGGCGATTTGCGCAGCCGAGCCACCTTGTCTCAGTATAACTGCAAGTGCTTATCCAGTGCCAGGCACTGATAGAAGTCACAAGACTGCTTTATACTGCTGATGAGAAAAGGTATTTAGCAGTTCATAATTACTAAAACAATTGCATTTCCATGTTCTGTGTACTGTGGGAGACCAGATATAGTGAATGCAGGGTCCTGGGTTTAGTAACACTTTAAGGCATACTAAAATAGTGTCTCACTTAATATTAACATGCCATTTTAGCATGCCTAAAGTGCTCTTGCCGTTTAATGAGTCATGGCTATAGAAATGGTCTTTATTCCTCTTTGCGGATGGAGAGCTGCAATAAGATTCTGGTACATTAACATCACTAGACAGTTCATATGGAAAATAAAAAAATATTATTTGGGTTATATTTACAAGGTAATACTACAGAACTGTCCTTTTATTTAAAGAGGCTATAAACCTCCCTGCAGTATTTGTACCTATAGGTAAGCCTATAATAAGGTACCTATAGGTACTGTAAATATCTCCTAAATGCGTGTCGTTTAGGAGACATTTACTGTATACTGGGCTGATGATGTCATCAGCGCATGCGCTCTGCAGGAACGGCTGCCCGTGCCGTCTCTTGAGGAGCGAGTGCCGTGACCAGCGGCTCCCAGTCACAGAGCTGGAGTCCGCGGCCCCAGAAGGAAGATGGATGCAGCCTGCAGCAGGGACAACGCTGGCTTTGTTTGCAGGTGTCGCATAATGTGCTAGTATGTGATGCATACTAGCACATTATGCCTTTACTTTGCAGGGAATGGGGAAAATGTTTTTTCCCCACAGAGTTTACTTACTTTTTAAGCTTTAGGTAACCAAACATGAAGCCTACATTTCAACAATATGACATATTTTTGAGACCTTGTACAAATGCTGCAAAATGAGTAAAAATAACTACAGTGACTTCAATAAATTGGTCTAAAACCTCCAGTGTGGTGTAACCCCTTTCTATATTGTTTTCTCTCTAGTTATTTTGCTGCTGATCACATAACATTGGATAAAGAAAAAAAAATGTTTTATCATCTTGAATATATCTATAGATATTAGATAGTATTTGCCTGACAGGTTCTTGAATCGGGGCAACACCAACACGTTCAGTGCTGTGCACCGCACAAAATTCGAAAGGGTGTCTACAAATATCCGTTATAAATTCCCCCCACTGTCTATTATGAAAATGTTTTTATGCAAAATAATGATAAATTACCTTTATTAATACAAATCAAGCTATACATAATAACTGTAGGCTGGACTTGAAATGTAGTTACAGTATCTCTTTAATTTATGTACTTCCGTCCAGACAAAATAAAATATCCCCATTTTTGGCACAAAAAGCTAAACTTTAGGAAAAACACAAGGAAGGCAGTTAGATGCACCTGGGCAGAATGATGTGTATTATATTTCTGTTTACAAAAGGCCTGTATATTGTGGTGGTAAGGAACAATAAAAAAATGATAGTGTTATTTAAAGATGGTTTTACCTAAGGTATTGTTTGTTATATTGATAAGGGGCACCCAGGAGCAACTCCCGGTGGAACACCCATAAGGCCCGGTTCACACTGGGCAAAGTCATGTCATGCCAGTGTGAACCGGGCCTTATGGGTGTTCCTACATCGGTCCTACTTCCATCCGACTTCAATGAACAGGATACAATGCATAAGTCAGTTCCTCAATGAATCCTTGTGTTTGCTGCCCTATACTATGCATGAGTGACAATCTGTGTTCATTATAGAGGTTTGCTGAGACTATCCAGGCACCTTCAAATGCACATTTTAGCACCACGCATTGAGCTACCTCTCTTCACATGCAGGCCTGCACACCTTTGTGTTTGAACATTAAGTGGTGTATTTATTAAAAATTTTGCATAGCTATTTGTCCAGTGAAACTGCTGTTAGATATGTACTGTGTGATTAGGCTAAATCAAACCATCTACTTCTGTTTCCTCTACAGGTGGAATGTTATTCATGTATTTAAAAAAAAAGTGGTTCAGGAAAATACTGCATTATAGCCACTGGATGGAGCTCGTAATCATAGGAAATACTTATTTCCTGATCCTCAGCTCCAACTGGTGGCCTTAAAGGGGTATTAAAGGCTTACTTTAAAAAAAAAAAAAAAAAGTAAACATGTTATACTTACCTGCTCTGTGCAAGGGTTTAGAACAGAGCAGCCCCAAATCCTCCTCATCTTGGGTCCCCTGCTGGCTCTCTGGGCTCCTCCCCCCTGCTGAGTGCCCCCATAGAAAGCCAACTGCTTTGGGGCACTTGTGCCTCTGCTCCCTACTGAGTCCCACTCTGTGTATCCATAAAATACATAGAATGGGGCTTGGCCCTGCCCCCACTCTCTCTTCACTGGCTGTGATTGACAGCAGTGGGAGCCAATGGTGAAGGCGGAGGAGGCAGAGAGCTAGCACAGCAGCTGCTCTTGTGCACATTGCTGGATTGAGACCGGTCTCGGTTAAGTATTCGGGGGGCTGCATAGTGAAGGTTTTTTACCTTCATGCACGAAGGTAAAAAAAACCTTCAGCCTTTACAACCACTTTAATGTATTAATGTAGTATTTTCCTGACTCACAGTTTTTTTATGACTGAAAAGAGCTAGTAGCCTGAGAACATTTCATTTTGCCCTATTCACAAAGAACAAATGTACCGGCAGTTTTGCTGGATGAATAGCTCTGCAATTTTTTTTTTTTTTAGAAATACCCCCTTAAGAGTTGTGTCCTTAGTTAAACACTTCCTTTGCAGTGGAATACCGCTGTTATGGTAGCAGGTAGATACCATGTCCCCGGTATTTGTTTTTTTCAGCCGGACCCGCCGGTAGCAGCAGAGACGATCGGGTCCCCCCCCGCTCTGGAAGCCGAGTGAGCAGAAGATGCTGCCCCCTTGGCTCCATAGCATTACAGGGCGGAAGCGATGTCACAAGTCTCTTCCGCCCATAGCCCTTAAAGGGGACATTTTTTCACTGCCATTTTTTTTTCTTTTTATTGCATCTAAGTGTAAATATGAGATGTGAGGTCTTTTTGACCCCAGATCTCATATTTAAGAGGTCCTGGCATGCTTTTTTCTATTACAAGGAATGTTTACATTTCTTGTAATAGGTATAAATGTGATCAATTTTTTTTTTTTAAGGGACAGTGTAAAAATAAAAACTAAAAAGTAAAATAAATAATTGAAAAAAAAAATGTAAAGCGCCCCGTCCTTGCGAGCTCACGCGCAGAAGCAAACACGTTAGTCCCGCCCACATAAGAAAACGGTGTTCAAACCACACGTGAGGTATCGCAGCGATCATTAGAGTGAGAGCAATAATTCTAGCAGTAGATCTCCTCTGTAACTCAAAACTGGTAACCTGTAGAAATTTTTAAATGTCGCCAATGGAGATTTACAAGTTGCATAGTTTGTCGCCATTCCGCAATTTTGAAGCATGACATGTTGGGTATCAATTTACTCGGCATAACATTATCTTTCACAATGTGGGAAAAAATTGGGCTAACTTTACTGTTGTCTTATTTTATTAACTCAAAATGTGAATTTTTTAAAAATAAAAGACCGATGCGCAAATACGGTGTGACATAAAGTTTCGCAACGACCGCCATTTTGTTCTTTTGGGTGTTAGAAAAAAAATATATAATGTTTGGAGGATTTAAGTAATTTTATAAACTTGGTTTTAACTTGTAAGCTCCGAACCCAAAAAAGAGGCTCGGTCTTAGAGTGGTTAATTATCCTGAGAGTCAAAGTAAGAACATGCCTTATCTACCATTACTTATATTAAAATATATATTTTAAGAGTACCTGTTATGGTGTTGAGATAGATTTGTAACCCAACTGGTATTCACAGGAACACAGCTTTCTTATTCCATAGAACCCAGTGCAGGATGGGGATCGGTGTGATGGATGCTGCACTCGGTGTTACTAATTCCTCTGGAACAGGGCGACCAATATATCAGTTCCATGTCAAAGTTGTGTGTAATTCACAGGTACTCTTCAGTCTCTAAGTTGTCGGTGCAGGTCTTGGTTCTAGTATTAGTGGTGTTGTAATGTTTCCAATATTTGAACCGTTAGTCCCTGTATAATGTTCTTAATTAAAAATGTTGGTACAATACATATCTGTTCTGATCATAATAATAAAAACAATAAAGTACTAGTATGTGGTCACAGAGATACCACATAATTCTTGATATTCCGGACTCCTTTTTCCAGAAATGTCTTTCCATCCAGGCATACTGTACCCTATTCTATCACCTGATAATTTATTGTATTTTATTTTTGTGACCTTACAGTGTTTTGTAACATACTGTAAATTCCTCTTCTGTCCGATGAATATTACTACCCCATGGGTTATCAATGTGCCTTATACAAATGAAAGGAACTTGTGTACAGAAGGTCAAGTTGAATTGTTTTCAATAAAAAGTGACCCTAAGGAAGATATTGGTTTGTGGTTTTATTTGAGGAAATATACAAAGAACAATATCCAAAACATGGGTTAAAATTTCATTTATTAATCAGCGTATTTTATATAAAGCTGCACCAGACAGGCTCACAGAATGCACTCGCTATCTGCTCTCACATAGTAGTATATAAAGTTAGTAGAGGCTGTTTTTAGGATTACTGAAAATACATGAACGGTGTGCTCTAACCAATATCCTGCCGTAGAAGGCACTTCACCATCTTTATATCTACAGACAGGTCCCATCTTCTTCAATGGCAATTCATTTTACAGTTGGGGACTCACCCACAGTAACATTTCTTGCAGATCACAATACTTTTTCTGAGATTTACAGTGGGAGATTTACTAAAACTGGTGCACACAGAATCTGGTGAAGCTCTGCATAGAAACCAATCTGCTTCCAGGTTTTATTGTCAAGGCTCAATAGTTACTAAACCCACAACAGTAAAATCAGTCTGTATATACAGTAAAGCATGCTTGTTATACTCACTGTTCCCAACCTTCTGTTTTTACATTTATTAATGAAAACCTTTTTGACTTTTTATGAATGATAATCCTACTTTTCTGGAGTTCATTCCCTAAAAAATCCCATTAGAGGGTCTTTTTGGTAGATTGTAGAATTGGGGATGTGGGCATCCTCTCCTATACCTTGTACCAGTAATTAAGACATGTAACCACTATACCCACTGTGGAACCTAAGGGGTTAATCCTCTGCATTGTGTAAAAAGGCTGTTTGATCCTATCTTCTCTGATCCTCCCCTTCTTCCACTGACTCCAGAACAGGTCCAGATAAGGCAGAGTTAGCAGAGTCACTCTGCTGCACATGCTCAGTTTGGTGTGTATTGTTAGGGTTATTTTTTTCTTGGGAGGGTGCATGTGATCAGCACAGGGCCAATCAGCACTGTCCAGACAGAGGGTCAGAATTCTGGATCCTGATAGGACTGCTAAGTGCAGTATGAGGAATCCTCCTACAAGACTGCTATATACTGCTGATGAGAAAAGGTATTTTGCTGTTTATATTTACTAAAATGATAGCATTTCCGTGTACTGTGGGAGACCAGATATAGTGAATGCAGAGTCCTGGGCTTAGTAACACTTTAATTAACCACTTCAGCCCCGGAAGGATTTCCAGCTTTAGGACCGGAGCCCTTTTTGCGATTCGGCACTGCGTCGCTTTAACTGAAAATTGCGCGGTCGTGCGGTGTTGTACCCAAACGAAATTTGCGTCCTTTTTTTCCCACAAACAGAGCTTTCTTTTGGTGGTATTTGATCACCTCTGCGTCATTTCTGATCGCCGCTATAAACAAAAGAAGAGCGACAATTTTGCAAAAAAACCCAAATTTCTTACTTTTTGCTAGAATACAAATAAAAAAAAAATATATAAAAACATTTTTTTTTTCACCGTTTTTGGCCGATTTATATTCTTCCTCATATTTGCGATAAAAAAAAAATCACAATCGGCGTTTATTGATTGGTTTGCGCAAAAGGGGTCGCGTTTACGGATGATGAGGAGAATTCATTTTTGGTTTTTTTTTTTTTACTAGTAATGGCGGCGATCTGCGATTTTTAGCGGTACTGCGATATTTCAGCGGACATGTCAGACTATTTTGACACTTTTTTGGGACCACTGGCATTTATACAGCGATCAGTGCTATAAAAATGCACGGATTACTGTGTAAATGTCATTGGCAGTGAAGGGGTTAACCTGCAGGGGGCGCTCTAAGGGTTAACTATGTTCCCTGGGCGTGTTCTAACTGTAGGGGGACTGCACTATCTGGGGAAGGGAAGTGGTCACAGCCTTCGTATACAGGAAGGCTGTGATCACAGCCCTTCCCCCTTCACACAGAGCGGAGGTCCGTGCTTACATACACGGACCTCCGTTCCTCCGCTCGGGGGGGCCATCGCGGGTAGTCGGCGGCAATCGAAGCCGCCGCACCCGCTCCCTGGCCCTCCCCGAACACAGTGGGCGCGCCTCCGGCGGTGCGTGTGCGCTCACTAAGCTCGATCCACTTTGCCGCCGTCAGATGCCGATCGGCGGTCGGCAAGTGGTTAAACAAGCAAAAATTAGAAGAATGGTTAGTATTCAAAGCTGCACCAGATTCTGTGTGCACCAGTTTTAGTAAATCCTCCCCAGTGCATGAATTGTTCCCTTAAAGGGTAAGTTCATATTCATGTTACAAATCCACCAGCCTCAGAACCTCCTGGCTCCCCGATGTGACAGGAGGTTCTCTGTCACAATCCGCCCGGCCACGTCACTCATTCACAAAGTTCTGTGAATAGAAAACTACAAGGTCCAGCAGCCTTTGCAGCTGTCGGCTTGTAGTTCTCAATGAACTACCATGGTGCTGTTGAGTTCATTGATGCTTCCTGCTAATGTGGTTGATGTACAGCCAAGCAGCTTACATGCAGAGTCTACAAAAGCCCTGCATAGCACCCATGATCTGCTGAATATGGGTGCAATGCTTTCCAGGCTCCCCAAAAAAAAAAAAAAGCTAATTTTTTCACTTGCAAAAATATGTGCATTTATTTTTTTAAAGGTGAACTTATCCTTTAAGGCTCGATTCGTGGCAATGTACTTTACACATGTGGATGTGCTTTTGTGCCATTCATTTTAAATGGAATCCATCACACCCACCAAATGTATCTGCATTGTAGCGCAAAACTCAGTCATACATGGACGTGAATAGTTCTCTTGAGGGAAAGTCCAAAATGTTTACAGCTCTCACCAGAACAAGTTGAGGGGAAAATCTTCCAATGGTGACTTTTGTTCCTGTGACAACTGAAAAGAAAGAGTCCAAGGAGATTTTCTCTCACTTCCTGTTGCGTCTCTGGGACAGGAAGTGGAAACAAATCGCCCCAAAACAATGGGACAAAAAGTGAAAGCAATTTTCCCCAACAGGACGGGATTGGAAGTTAAAGCAAATCTTCTCAATGGTACACAGACAGCAAAAAAAATAATCAGGGGCTGCAACCATTCCCTACTCTATCCGAACCCAAATAAAGTGTTTTGGTTACACATATTTTAATGTGTTATTTTATTCTACTAGCACATAGATTTGTCGCTGTACAATACAAGCACATTTAGAGGATATGGATGGTAGACAACACAAGAAAAAACTGTGCAAGTGATGTGCTACACAGACAGCAAAAATAATCTGGAAGGGGTTGTAACCATTCCTTACTCTGTCTAAACCCAATTAGAAAGTTTTGGTTACATATACTTGAATGTATTATTCTGTTATACTGACACATAGATTTGTCACTGTACAATACAAGCACTTTGGAGGATATGGATGGTGGTCAACACACAAAAACAGTGCTAGTACCTGACAAATATACAATTCCACCATTATACACATCTACAATAACTAGCATGTATTGTATACAGTATGTGACCTTTATGAAATTCAACTATCAGTAATAATATAGTTGCAGCTCACTAGCACTTATTGTATACAATACTAATTATATTATCTAGAAGTAACATTTTCTAAGAAAATACAAAAGTTTTTTCCTATTAAAACACAGCCCATGTACAATACATGATAACATGACAGAAGCAGAAAAAAGAACACCTATTAGGCCTCATTCACACTAGCAATGATATACATGTCTTTAAATGTGTTTATATAACATTTCTAAACACATATGAATACATGTAATGAGTTGAAATGATATAATCCACATTGTGTGTTAAAGTGCATTCTGTTTAGCTGCATTTAGTGAAATTAGAATTCTGAGTGTCCAGGCACAGATTAGATAATCTGAACTTGACTAAACACATGTAAACGCAAGTGCATCTAAACGCAGGAGAACTTCATTTAGTAGGCATAACTTTTTTATAGTTTGCAGATCATTTCTCCTGCATTTAAAAATACACCAAACACATGGGGGTAGAGTGAATGTAGCCTAAGTAACAGTGTTGGTAGAAAACTACACAAAATTGACTTTTCTCTGAAAGATAAATAGAAACTCTGTTTTTTTTTTTAGTTTTGTACAGCACAGAAAGTACCCATGTTAAAGCGGAGCTCCAGGCAAATACTGTAGCTGCTGACTTTTAATATTAGGACACTTAGCCTGTCCACGAATCCAGCGGTTGGCTTTCGGGTGCTGCTGCCGCCAACTCGGGCGAGGAAAGCCAGGAGTGAAGCCTTGTGGTATTCATAGCCGGTTCCCTACTGTGCATGAGCGCTGCGCTTTGTGGATGGCCCAGCAGCGGGGGAATCTTCCGGATGAGTTCACCGCGGCGGTTCACCCCCACGAAAAGTGCCAAATGTGGCAGTGGAGGGGGGGGGGGGAGGCAAATAAGCAGAGCTTCCCCTTTTGGGTGGAGCTTTGCTTTAAGTCTGGGTGCCTCCCATGAGGTACACTGATCCAAAGCAAAAACTCCTCCTTCTAGCCTGCATAGTGATGGCATACCTCCAACGCGTGGGGATGGGTGCACATGATCCTACTAAGTCCGGCCTCATTTAAAGTCCCACCCTCTTTTTCTTTTACGTCCGACACATGGGGATTGGGGCACATGATCCTACTAAGTCCCGCCTCATTTAAAGTCCCACCCTCTTTTTCTTTTACCTCCGACACGTGTGCAAAAGAGGGGGGTAGCCTATACGTGAAAGGTGTGTGTGTTGTGGGTGGTCATTACGCACTTATGACACCAAATCAGTGTGACTACGAGAAAAATATTTAGCGCTGCTTTAGCCTGATGGACTAAATTTGAGGACCTACATTGGCTTATATATTTTTTATGACTTTTATTATTATTATAGCAGCTGCTTACGTGTCAATTATCGTTTTCTGTTCCTAAGCGCCGGATAAGTGATATTATTTACTTCTAGGCTGATATAGTACGAGAAAACAATACTGTATTACATAGCACTTACATGTGGGGTAACCTGTATACTGCTCCAGTGGCAGTGCAGTATGCGATGACAGCTCTTTCCAGACTAGCAAAGCAGACAACAGCTGCAGGGCATCAGAAGGGACCCAATGATGAATGAACTCGGTGACGCTTCCCCTCTTTCTCCCACCGGCTGACAGGCGCTGTGAACAACAGGCAGGTGGGCCACAACGCATTTCCCGAGCCCCCGCCTTCTTCATCAGCCCACCGGCTGACAGGCTTCGTCCCACCCACAGCACCTGTCACTACCTCCTGTCAGCTGGTGGGAGCGAGGGAGGAGATGCCGCCAAGTTCATTCACCAGTAGGTCCCTTCTGATGCCCTGCAGCTGTTGTCGGCTTTGCTAGTCTGGAGAGAGTCGTCATCGCATGCCACTGGAGCAGTGTACAGGTTACCCCACATGTAAGCGATATGTAATAAAGTATTGTTTTCTCATACTCACACTCTGTTTTCCTTTTCATGTAAGATTTCCCAGATTTTGGCAAGGAGCTGCTGGAGCCCGTGTGTCCTAGCCGTCCCACATCCCCTACTGTTCATCAATCCAGTGTTGTGTCGCTTATGGACTTGTTATTATTGCCTGACCTTGACTTGTTTTCACTGTTGTGTTGAGCACTGACACTGCTTGTATATTACAAACAGCCTTTGTTTTATTACACACTTATGAGACCCCACAACAGGCCTTCACCTTGCATATGCTACTTGTCCCTTATATTATTATCTAGTAGTAAGCACCAGAGGTGTGCAAAAACCATGCTGGACCTGTACATGCCACTGATTTTCTGCTTGAAAAAGATACATGCTTAGAATTAAATGTTGGCAGAACCAGCTACCTGGTCCAGGGACACCAATTTGGTTCAAACTTTAAGAACTAGCTTTACTGACTTTGTTCATGTCATAATAAAATAAGTTGGCCAGAAAAAAAGCCAATGATTTTTTTTTTCTTTCCTTTTTTAATGTTTGCTGGTGAAATGAGATCAGGAATCTCATTAGCTGCCATGAGCATCTCTGATATTTTCTATTAGGCTACACAAATTATAATGCAGTAAATACTGACAATTCTCAGCACCTACAGATTAAATCTGACAACCAGGCAGCCAGCGCTTTAGCATATTTAGCTTAGTTTGAGGGGTTTGGCATTTAAGAGGCAACAACAATAAAAATGGTAATACACCAGGATCACCTGAATAATTTGATAATGGAATGCCAGCATCTATCCTACTATTGGTGTTGACCTGCAAACGCTAACACATTAGAATAATTGGGTGAATAATTGACAGGTAATGTGAAATGTTGCATTAAATTCAACAATATGTTCATGCTTACCAATGATTTCTATTAGGCATGTGTACAGAAAATTCAGTCTTGTGCGAGTTGACTGATTACGGTATATGGAAATATACGTAATAATAGTGTTTTATGAAGCTTGGTGACATTCAGATACTGCAATAAAACACTCTTACAGCACAATCCTAGTATTAGCAAATATGGGAGGACTACCAGGAGATAAAACAGATTCTAAAACATACTGCTAATATTATTGTGCGGGTTTTATTAGGTGGGAGCCAGACGGGTTTATGGACGGAAATTGTGTTGTGTCTACAGGACTTCTCAGTCATCGGGACCATGAAAACGAGGCTTGATATATTCTTTGTACATGGAATATAATACACCTAAACCAGAAAAAGAAAATAAAATGAGATAACGAATGTATCAGATTTACACAACACATCCCACATTTTCTATACTTGCTGATTCCCACATACTCTGTTATTCACTTTAGCCTCACCAAACCGGAGATCTCGCTACTCAGTCCTGTTTTAATGATCTGTGACTGCCTGCCACCTTTGTGGTTTCTTTCGGTTTCTTACCCAATTCTCCAAATAAAGAGTTAAAACAATAATGAATGCAGTTAATCTAACCAATCCTTGGTTTATAAAAGGCCATTCACCGAGAACAGTTCAGAGATGGCAGATAATACGGCTATCTTCCCAATCTGATTACAGATCAGGGCACAATGTGGGCCAACCACTGGACAGGAGAGATAACTTACCAAAAGTCATGGCACCGACAACAAATCCTTGTGCACCAACTCTCATGTGAATGAGATGCACGGACATCTTCTGGTCCCCGCGGCTACGCAGCCTGTAGAGGCCATAGGCCACCACTCCCAGGAAGCCAGCCATTCCTACAAGTGAAGATAAAAGGTTTTTCAGTTTCACATTCTCTGAATGGAGGAGGTAAAAAAGAGGGGCTGATGATGTGACAATCCAATCAGAGAATGCCTTGTATTCACTGAAAATAATACAACACATTTTCTGAATGGAAGAGGAACAAAGCAAGCGACTCCCTGTATTCAGCGTACCACAGAGGAAGTCACTCAAGTACCACCACAAGAGGAAAGCACTTCCTATATGTGACACAGCCTACTACAGTGATTTTGATATTCCCCTGTAGCCCTCCAGTTGTGACATATTAATAATTACAGGTAACCAAGCTGGCCCAATGTAAATTTTCAAAATAGATTATACCTGGAGCTCTACTTTAAAGATTTTTTTTAACCTATATGATAGCAGAGTGTAGGCAATCAGTTCTCTAACCACTTCCAGTCCAGGCCAATTCTAACATTCCTCTCCTACATGTAAAAACTCATTTTTTTGCTAGAAGACTATTCAGAACCCCCAACCATTTTATATATATATATATATATATATATATATATATATATATATATATATATATATATATAATATATATATATATATATATAT